>CM041777.1:242015494-242437191 GCA_023374045.1 Limonium bicolor
TTTTTTATTTTTGTACTTATATTTAATGAGTTATATTATTTTGAAATCTAAATTTTTTTTCAACTTAATCTCTCGTACACCCTCGGTAATAGTGGGAGGATTTCAAAAAATAAAAAATAAAAAAGACCTCTCATACTCTCCCGGTAATAGTGGGGAGGATTTCAAAAAATAAAAAAGAAAAAAGAAAAGAGACGCAGAGCGCAAGTCTTTACAGAAGTCTTATTTTTTACCACCCAACCACAGTAATACACGTGTCTGGTAGCCATATTATACCGTGGCACCAGTGCCAGGGTCGACGTTCTGTTTACATATACGCATCAACAACAAATATTATAAGATTCTAAAACTTTAATACAATAATGATGTCATTCAGATTTTTCTTTAAAAAAGTATAAATATTTAACTTGATGTTTTTGCAATAATTCAACTCTTTAAAAATCGAGATATGTTCATCACAAATATTATTAAATTAAATAAATAATATTTAATAATCATATGAATATAGTTAAGTAATTTTTTTATATAATTAGTGAATTATTTTATTAATAACTATATTATTACCGTATGTATTATTAAACAACACAATTACATTCTAACATTTTTAAAATAAAAAACAAAAATAAATTTATATAAAAGAGGAGACATCCAATAACAAACAAAAACATTGTTTATGGATGATGGTATGTAGAATATACACGAGTGACTGAGATTGACAATTCTCCACTGGATAAAAAAGGAGAAAAAAAAAATTCCGTCGGCGACGGAAAAAGCAATCCGTCACATAATCCACTCCCCGGCATTAGGCCACTTTCCACCCTCACTTTTAAATTTTGGCCACTCATGCTGAAGGAAAGATTGAGCTCCGTATCGAACATTCAATAGCCGCATTACTCCGGGCTTTTGCCTCTCAGTTTGATGCCATATTAGTCGCCACCAAATTTGAGCCACAGCAAACGAATATAGATGCATGATTTGCTGCGTTTCCATAAATGGGCCGTTAGACTTATTTAGGTGGCATAGATTAATCTTCCTTGTTTATAAGTAAGGGTTCATTTTGAAAAGACAAACCCCATGAATAATTGAGATGTCCCTTCTAGCAGACGGACCATTATCACACCATGGCTCATCGATTATCTCCAAATAATACCAATTTATTTTCTAGTATATAGTATTTTTATTAAGAAAAAAACATGTGCAAATTAAAAGTTGTTGAATATGCTACATAGCAACTTCTTAATCCTAAACCGATAACATATAATTTTGTTACACACTCTTTCCAACTACAGCACTTGGTAGCGTGTGATTACCTAAATTTAGGCAAGTCATATTTGAATATTAATTATATTGGTGTTGAGCTAGCACATGTAATTCAATTCAAGGGGGAGAACGTGTTGTTAGTTTTCTTCTTATCGTCGTCAATGATTTTTAAGTAATTTTTGATTAAAAATGGTTTTTAAGGTTTAACGTTATTAGACCATGCATAAACCCTGTGTCTTACATGGAACTATATATAATTATTGCTCAAAAATGTGAAGATTCAGAGTGATTATACCATATAAAACTTGTACCTCGATCGTAATTTAAACTATAAATATTCCTTGAGTAGAAGTCGGTATTCCTACTTTTTATAGCTAGCGGGCTGGTTTTACTAAAATAATTAAGTCTTAGTCGTTTCTTTTAGATAATTTAGCATGCATCATGTTTGAAATAGTTTACTTGTTGTGATTGTCTATATATACTGCAGCCACACATCCCAACAACTCCGATCTGAGATCTTTGACAAGAAACCAATGCCCGTGAAGCCGTTAATGGAAGGAATAATTAGAATCATCAGAATCTTGATTCACGAACGAGTGTAAGTATAGAGCAAGTTCCGCGTGAAAACGTAGCCTGCATCCTCATCAGTAAGCTATTGTATTGTATATCATCTGATTAGTCAATATATCAAAGAAAAGATCTACGAAGACGTAATCTATATATTAAGAGCAAATCTTCGAGACGATAAAACTCGCTAGAGTGCACCGTCACAAACAAAAAGAAAAGAAAGTACACAATTATAAGAGAAGAAACAGAAACAACAAGGTTGGAAAAAAGAGCTTCAATTCTCTTGCCGTATACTATACTTCAAGCATATCTTAATCCTCTAATTTTATGTTCATATAAGAGCTTCTACTACAATAATAAAGTAGTAGGGTAGGGAATACTGGAATAGGGATCTCTATTAAGTTGTGAACTCTAAGCTCTCATGCATAATTTGAAAGGATGATATGAAAATGTTGATCAAAGAAAGAGGTTGGACACGCACCAGAGAAAGCATATATATTAATGAGGTCTCGCCCATAATAGGCAGTGACACAAGACAGCGAACAACAATACACTAATCGCAGTCTCAATGGCAAGAATCGATTTCTCCATCAGCAGTTTGGACTCCAGATCCCTTCGCTCGGCATCTCGGTCCGATCTCATTGGACAGACCAACAAGAACACCACAAGTATCACACTTTTCATTTCTCCAGCGAATTTGCTTTTATTCTGATTTCTCAACCTTCTTTATACAAATGAAAGATCGATCGCAATTTCGTGCTCTTAATTTCTTTTTGTGAATTCATTCAATTTATAATAGAATTATGAGATATGATGATATCCCAAATCCAAAGTTTCATCCTACCTAGCTAGATTCAGCGCGTGCTCTGCTAGCTAGGTGGTTCGTTGGGAATTGCTAGGATTTTTTAGATAGTTATTTAGACGGACCATCTACCTAGTGACACAATATTTCAGCAAATCTCATATCCATGCATATATCAGGGAATTTGCTCATACTAGATCTCAAGGTCCGGTTTTTTCTTTTTCTGGCTTTCGATCAGCTTTTAGTGCCGGATCGATCCACTTGAGATCTATTTTTGTTCCTTAATTTGTTTT
Organism: Limonium bicolor; assembly: GCA_023374045.1. NCBI lineage: Eukaryota > Viridiplantae > Streptophyta > Magnoliopsida > Caryophyllales > Plumbaginaceae > Limonium > Limonium bicolor. Next base: position 242,018,414 of record CM041777.1, read on the forward strand.
ATTTTTCGACAAAGCTTATTTGATACACCAATGATTTTGAACAGGAAGGAAGGAGTAACAAATTTTCATCACGATTGCGCGCCAATGATTTCCTTTTAAAACTTACACACTTATTAAGGAAAGTAGAACAATGATGCATGTACCCCTTTTTTTTACTTTTCCAACTAAATATAAACTTTGTGTTGAATAGTAGGATTAAAAGTAGAAAAAAATGTGTCAAAAAACTAGAATGACACATATTTTTAAACAAGATTCACATCCTAAAACGATAGATATTTTTATACTAAAAATACACGAAATTCTCTAACATTAATCAGTCTAGTCAACAATACTTACACTATTTATTTCTGTTTTTTAAACATAAATAAATACTATAAAATTACACAGGGCCAGCCTGTATTATTTAGTTACGCATTCATCACATCCCATCATTACGTTCTACTCTAGTTGCCCTACCTACCAACTATAGCTAATTAATAGTGATAGTGTTCATAACTCCCAAGTTCAGAATTAGATGTCATTTTAAATTACTACAAGAAAGTTTCTACTATATACACTACAAAAAAAGGAGTCAAATTAATGTAAAATTTTAACGCTTGCAAAAAATGCGTGAATAAAAAAACGTGTTTTCAACGCTAGATACGTAGTGCTGATTATAAAGCTTATTAGTTCAACCCAGTACATATTATTATGTTGTAACTAGGCAGCGGCGCCTCCTAAAAGAAAAAAAAACTTCGCTCCACCGCCTCTGTAATTCAGCGGCACCCGCCCCCCAAAAATCGAAAAGAAAAAATGAACACCGCTCTACCGCCTCTGTAACTCAGCGTCCACAAAAAACAAACTCGGCGCCGCGTTCATCCCCGCAAGCGTATGCCCACAATTTCCATCTCGTTCCCTAGTTTCCCCTTCACAACTCCCCTTCTTTCACCAGTCGACATACGCTTAAGAGATCTCCGGATCGATCGTTGATGTGCTCATCCCACATCATCTTCAACTATTCTTCCGTTCACTGGATTTGTCTGCTAGTTTTGACGAGTTTTGCATCCTGTCTATCGTTTTGAAAGGCTAGTGAGTTCTCGTCAATTTTGACTCCAGTCGTAGATTTTTCACCTTACACTTATTTCAATCGATATGGCTTTTCACAAATCCCACACATTCGTAAGGAGTAACAAAATTCACAATCAATGAGTGCGCATATCATCAGATTTTGCAGAAGTTAATGGATTTTCATGTTCATGTGGCCTAATTTATCCACCGATACGTGTTTTGGAAGATCTTACTGAAACACCTCAACAAATTTATTTAGCATCTAGGTTCCGCTATTTTTCTGCATATTATAATCCAGGTATGTAAATTGTATGTGTCTTTCATTTAGAAAAGATGATCTAGAACGTGAGCACTTTTTTACTTATTTGGATAGTTGGTGGTATCATCCTAACTGAAGAGAAAGTTTTCTGAAAGGTGAATTTGAAGGTCTTGCTGAGGTGCGATGACCTTGATGATCTATACCTGATAGTTTATGGAAATCTGAATTAGTAAACTTCATACCTTTTGTTTTCTCACCCTTTCTTATAATTGAAAGAAGCTGGAGAAGAGTCTGTTGTTCCAAGAAAGAATGTTGCTGCTCATATGGGTTTAAAGAGAAGCCAGACAACACAAGTTCATAACCGATCAGAAAGAGTGAGCACACATTTGTATGTTTTGAAAATAATATCTATTATTAACCTTTAGTTCACTGATTATCACCTTTGTCCTCTATGTGCTGAATGTTGCAGAGAAGGCACGGTAGAATTATTAAGAAAATACATGCATTACAAGAGCTTTTACCCAACTGCGTTAAGGTACAATACTTCTGTGAATGTTGTCATAATGCACTGACTTGAAATAATATGGGAATACGGAGAAATTAGATTTAGAAACAACATATCTATATGTCTAGTGGCTTCTTCTGATAAAACCTTTTTCACCCTTTGTCATGAAAAAAGAAGATGATTATTTAGAAAACTTACCTAAGAAATGATTAGCGGTATATTCTTCTCTCTTTGAGTTTCGTTGTTAATCTAGCCATCAATATGATCATATAGATAGAATATTTACCAATCTACTATGTTTGTTAAATCAATGTGTTGAAAATATTTTGCTTCTATTCTGGACACACTTTGTAAAGGAGCTAAATTCACTTAACAAGGAGTTGCAACTGCACTTGCCAGAGCTGAAATCCTAGGCCAAGTTAAGTTAATTGGTTTGTTGACCTTTGAATTTTGGACTGTTGTTTTATGTACAAAGTTTAGAATGTGCAGATGATGTGCTTAGAAAAGTATATCTTAGAAAAGAACATTACTAATAGTTTTGATACAATTATTTCAGCAATTAGAATTGCTACTTCTTGAAGGGACAAAACCGTTATTCTTCTGCTGATGTAACTTTGTTAGAATAGCTTAGTGTTGCACCACTGCCTTGTTTTCAAGGGGGTTTTATTGTTCTGTCTTGTACACATGTATTGTTGATTCTCTGTTTTAGCTTTCATCTACTAAATATTTAACCTTGTCAATTCAGGAACCAGCTCCACCCGAACTTTGAGGGATCATATTGCGGTTTAATTGAGTAGCAACAACCACCAGTGAGTTCATTTTCCAGCTGGCTCACTACTCTAAACAACAACATTCCCTTTGAGGAAATCGAACAATGATTTTGTCATCTAGGCTATAATAATTAGAGAGCAAAGTTGAGCGAGGATCAATCAAATCAATGTGCAGAGTATTCAGTTCAATGTCTGATGCTCATCGTCATGAAAGATCTGATAGTATGTGAGTAGAAGACAAAACAGAAAGCATGTAGATCAAAGAATCTTGTGGCAAAGAGGAACATGAGGTACCGGATAAAAACGTGGGCTTTGTGAGCTTCGTGCTCTGGTTCCCAAAATATCAAGGTAGAATAACTTCTTTTTGTAACTGGATTAGTTATTTAATATGCTGATGGCTGTCATATTCACATCACACTTTTACCTTTGACTGGTTTTGTTAAGATGAGAAACACACCAACTTTAAGAGATGCAATTGATCACATAGGAACATTGAAACAAACTAATCAGGGGGTCTAAGGAAGATCTCAATGAATTGGGAGAAGAAGTAGATTTCTAAATCTTCCATACTCATAGTGGCAGAACAATGTATGATCAAAGTTCCTTAGGTGGTGAATGTAGAAAGGAACATGTTAAGGAATTTGGAATTGGCGAAGGAAGTAAAGATTCATTATTGGAATCTTAACTTTTTTTGTTACACGACACAATATTTCCTCTGGTGTTTAGTTATTCCTTTGTTGATCTTTTGGATGGTTTTTAGTAGGCAGTTTCCCATGTGTAATTGAACCAGCTTGCCCCAAGAGACTTTCAACTCTGGTTCATGTCATGTCCCTGTCCAAGCATCATGTATTTATCAGGTTGATTGAGTCTTTGGGTTCTCTGAATCTCCCATTTGATTGAGGTTCTGGGTTCAATGTGTTTGTGGTTCATGTGACTATAGGATCAATATCCTTCATGTCACTCTTTGGAACTAGCAATTCCTTTTGTGCATGAGTTTTCACATGCAGTATGATTAAAAATGATTTAAAGCTTCTCTCTTTCAGTGCCTCAAATTCAAGAGACTGACCCGACACATGATGCTAGAAATGTGAAGAAGCTAAACAACATATTTTTTCGCTTTGATGGCTCGAGGCCTAGAATATATGTTTTTTGTTATCTTCACTTGTAAACTATATGATTTTATTCTATCAGGGACTGGCTTTCTTTATTAGTCAATGTATTGCAAGTTGAAAAGAGATATAGTTGTCCTTGTCTTCTATTTTGTTCATAGTTACCTTCTTCTATCACATAAAGATACATTACTGGGTTTGGGAAAAAGAAAGTTGTTTTTCTAACTTTTCCATCTTTTCTTGTTCATAGTCCTTCCCGTAAAAGAGCAGAAGCTGCAACAGAGAACAGTTGCTAGTAATTGCTTTTATAGCAGGTAAGTTAGAATATCTTACATTTCATTAGAGTTCTATCTCTACGCAAGTTGGTGTAATGCTCTGAATCTTTATATTGGTGCTTGTGGTTAGTAGTAATTGTTATTGTATTTTCACTGATCCATGATTTAGATGAAAGAAAAGGATGTGGTTTAGCTTTAGAACTGAGCTTGGTGTTCATGGTTTAGGGGGGAATTTTGTACTGTTTTGTGTGAAGTGACTGAAAATGATGAATTTCTTCTACATGCATATGAAATTGTGAAAGATGAAGAGCTTCTGATGCAACTTGTGTGATGTCCTCCGTGCATAATTAATAAGCTCCACGCTTGGGGAATTTGATGAGGAGAAATGAAGCTGCAAAAAGCGACTAGAGGGATATAACCGGAGGAGAAGAAAACCCCAGCCGGATGCCCTCCTTGTTAACCCTGCAAATTTTCTATCCACCGACTGAAGTTTTTTATGAACTATACTCTGTTTCAGTTTTTTTTTAAACCATCTAGGGAAGGGTAGAAAGTAATATATTGTCTTGAGTGGGGATGTTGGGTAGATCCGCAGACTTGAGTCACTTGACTATTTCCTTTTTGCAGGGAATTTAGATTCTTACATATGTGACTAATGCTTAATGGTAATTTGAATTCTTTTATAATTTGTCTGAATAATGGTAGGATGATATGTTTAGTTTTACTCTCCGATTGCTTCTCAAATGACCCTTCTTTTCTTTTTTTTTTGAAAATGTTAAATAATTTTTCGACGCAAATTTTGCGTTGTATATGGATATGAATTTGAGTTGAAAAAGTCATTTTCGACACAAATTTGTGTTGATTTAGTATTTTTTTTCAACACAAATATGTGTAGAAAACTGCAATTATGTGTGTTGATTATATTTTCAACAGTGTCGTATTTTTGACACATATATGCGTCAAAACTTTATTTTTTTATGTTGAAATAAACACAATTTTTTGTAGTGATATTTTTTTATCCATAGACTTGTAAAAAATATTAATGATTACAGTACATCCTAGAACAATCTTTGTAATTAATTTGAACAACCATCATATAAAGTTGAACAACCTTTGTAATAACACATGTAACTTTTTTCATCAATATGAACAATCAATACAAAAACTTGAACAACCTTTATACTTAAAATGAACAGTTGTACGATGTTCACCGTACAACTGGTTGTACAATAGAATTCGCACGTGGTCGCCTTGTGGCCGGAATGAATTACTTATGCTTTAAGTATAAGAACCATGCATGGATTATTGCCGAGGTCCAACTCTCTCTCGCCTCTGGGTCTATTCTTCGACGCGAAGGAGGCTGTTAGTGAAAAAGTCTAGGGGCCGTTCGAAGTTTATTGCTTTATGATTAATCTTACTATAGTTAAAGAATAAAAGTTTGATAAGGTCCGTTCGGAGTTCACATTCAAACGTAGCTATTGCTGTGAAAATAAAGCTTATTGTGGTTATCCTCTATCAATTTGACATGTGGGATGAGTTTACTTTTTAACTAATAGAAAAATGGACAGTGTCATCTACTTTTTTCTCAAAACAGATTAATCTTCTACTAGGGCGTAGTGTCCGTGATTTGATGTATAGCAAATATTTATTTGACATGTGCCGTGAGAGAAATACAAATGAGATTAATTTAAATAAAGCTGTCAAAAGAATGGGGCCTAAATGTGAGTAAACTACTGTGTTTAGATGCGTGAAGTTTATTTTGTGTGGTTGGTTTGTTTTATACAGCTTGTATCATCAAGTGAGATGTTAATTTTTTTATGATATAATGAGAATATTTATTTTCCTTAATTGCCTAATTTTTTTTATAGATCAAGATTGCATATGCTTCAACTAAAAAGTTTAGATTTTATAATTTAATAAACACCTACTGTATGGACCTTTGAAGGATGTTCAAGGTTGAACATGGTTTAAAGTGCATGAAGTAGTTCCACGTGAAGAACTGGTCAAGTATGGTGGTTGGTTTCATTTTTCTTTTCAAAGTGTGGGATTATAATTTTTTCATGTTTGTGTGCTGAACTTGCTATGAAGTTATGTTCATCTATGTGTGTGAAGGGTAAACCAACACAGCTTATAAATATATTGATACAAACAGGGGTGGACCCAATGTAGAGCGTAGTATGTCAACCGACACACATGTAATTCATAATAAAGTTAAAATTTATTTATATGTTATAACTAATCATGCTTAGTTAGATTGTTTGACACTCATGTGTTGATAAATATGAGTTGAGTTCATATATGGTTAATGCAATTCGTTTATTTCATTACAAAATATCATCTAATATATGTAAAATAAATTGAGTTCAAGGCTAAAGAATGACCTTAATAATAGTTGTATTTCACTTTGTAAATCACTCTTCATTTGTGTATTTTAAATTTTTTTAGTTTTGTTTTAGTCCTTATATATTTTAATTGTATCTTTCTTTCCTCACCTGATATTGTTATTTTATCTAATCTTTATTTATTATGCATTTCCACCTTTCCACCTTTTTTATCTCTAAGAACAACAAATGCCCTAAAGTTAATTACTTAATTTGTTGGTTAACATTTTCTACATGTCAACCTAAATTTATTCTTCTAGTTTGTTCATGAATGATGTTTTGCTAATTTTGATTAAGAATACAATGTTTTTTATGTTTTTAAGAATATAATTAAAATTTATTTTTCTGTAAACCTCATACACTAGTATCTATTGTCAATATGATCACAACTTCAATATAACATTATATAAAAGTTTATTGTTAACTTCAAAAATCTGAATTCATAAGTTTGAGACACCTAATTTGAAATTCTGGGTCCGCCACTGGATCCAAAAAGGCTCGAGATGCTTAAAGATTGAAGATGTTCAATATTATATATATGTATCATTTGTGAGGAATGAACACCTATTGGATGTCTAAAGTTTCATTATAAGTTTTTAGTTTTAAGATTAATATTCATCGTTGAAACAACTATATTAGATTTAGGCTTTAACAAAGCATTCATGTAGATTCGGTTCGGATGAGTTCGGTTCGGGTGGTACCAAATTGTGGTTTGGTTCGGGTTTTAGGATCACATTTTGGGTCACATGATTCGATTTAAAATCAGGTTCATATCGGGTTGAGTCGGATTGATTTTTCAAGTTCATGTCACTTTTGCTCTAAGTTGTGCCCTTGTTATCTCATTCCAGTTGCGGGGCTCCGTACACTGTGATAACCGTGGGTCATTGCCTACTACTCCTCAAAGGCTCAAACACCATGACCTGACCTGACCCCAAGTCATGGAAGAACCTTGCTCCCCAAAGCTAAACACTTGAGCAAATAAATGTCATGGGTAAATGAAAGGTGTACATGTTTAGAATAGCACAACAACAAGGCCATTACACACAAATACAAAGCAAAAAGAAATTGATCAAATCCACACATAACAATAGTCATTGGTGACACAAAATTACTGTAATTATATAAGTTCCATGATGCTAGTTATGGCGGGGATGGGGGTTTCACATACATCAGACAGAATAGCATCCGTTGCTATTATACCGGTTTTCAGACCCAATGCCCGACCAACTTTTTTAGTCCAAGATGGGCTTTGGTAGCTAGAGTAGTCATTCGTATCATTAACTTTACCATCATTACTTCCGCTCCCTTGATTCAAAGTTTCATTTCCTATTATAGGATCCCAAATTGTCATGAGAAGATTCATAATAATCTTATAATCAACATCATTTGTGACATCCAATTGATGTTCCTCGAGCCAAGTTATGGTGGAGGCAATAGCATGCTCAGTTTTGTTCTTCTGATCAAGGCTGAGTTTGGATGCAATCCTCACGTCGCTTATCATATCTCTAATCGCATAAACATAGTTCTCAAGAGCATTTTTAGCCTTTATCTTCTCCTTGAACTTTCTGTCCTCAACCTCGTACTCTGTAACCTTCCTAGACATCCGATTGATCTCATCATGTGAGAGCCTCCCTTTTTCATTTGTAATGGTGATCATGTTTGAAGATCCAGTAAGCTTATTCACAGCCACAACGTTCAATATACCATTTCCATCAATATCAAAGCATAAACCAACCTTAGCCACACCTCTTCGAGCTGGTGGAATCCCATGCAATTCAACTACCCCTAGAAGAACATTATCCTTTGCTCTTGGCCTTTCACCCTCATAGATTGAGAACTTCATTGCAGTTTGGTTATCCCTAAAAGTTGTCAGTCCATCATTCGTCATCTTAAAAGGAATAGGGGTATTTCTTGGGATGAAAACAACCAAGGCACCATTGACATCCTCCCAGCCAAGAGATAAAGGAGTTACGTCAAACAATACTAAATCTTGGACTCCTTTATTGTTTTTTCCTTCGCCGCACAAATTGGCAGCTTTAACTGCAGCTCCACATGCAACTGCCTCATCTGCATTGATGCTTTGACAGAGAGCCTTTCCATTGAAGAAATTTTGTAGGAGGTGTCGCACCTTTGGTATTTTAGTTGACCCACCAACTAAAACAACATCATGGATCTTATTCTTGTCCATTTTTGCATCCATTAAACAGGTCTCCACCAATTTTGTACACTTCATAAACAAGTCCATGTTTAATTCCTCAAACTTGGCTCGCGTGATTGTCTGGTAGAAATCTATCCCTCCAAAGAGAGAATCAATTTCAATAGAGGTTTGAACTATGGAGGATAATATCCTCTTTGCTTTCTCACACTCTGTTCTCAACTTCCTCAAAGCTCTTGGGTCTTTGCTCATATCCTTCCCATGCTTTTTCTTGAATTGGTCAACAAGATGGCTGACCATCCGATTGTCGAAATCCTCACCACCCAAATGTGTATCCCCAGAGACTGCCTTCACTTCAAAGGTTTCTCCTTTGATGGAAAGGACAGAAACATCAAAAGTTCCACCACCCAGATCAAATATCAACACATTTCTTTTAACTACATTTTGCATCTTGGCTTCATTGCTAAGCCCATACGCAATGGCAGCAGCAGTGGGCTCATTGATGATTTGCATCACGTTGAGTCCTGCTATGCTTCCTGCATCTTTTGTAGCTCTACGTTGAGAGTCATTGAAATAGGCAGGAACAGTGATAACAGCATTACTAACGGTAGTTCCCAGATATGTCTCTGCATTTTGCTTAATCTTGGCAAGGAGCATAGCAGATATCTCTTCAGGGGTAAATTGCTTTGTCACGCCGTTGCAACTAGCCACAATCATGGGCTTATCATCCCTCTGGATCACCTTGAATGGCCAATTTTCAATGTCGCTTTGGACTAAGGGATCACTGAATCGCTGGCCAATCAACCTCTTAGCATCTATTAAAAAATGTAGCATCCCGTGCATCAAATTGAGAAGAGATCTGATTTTAGTTTGGACACAAAATGGAATATATAGCTAGCCCGTGGCCTGAGGATGTCAATTAAGTTTCACACAAATCGAATCTAGCTATAAATAAGTAGCAGAAGAAACAACAACCAGTTGAAATCTTGAGGCTGCAGTAAGTGAGATATCCAAATTAATTAGATTGTGATGAACCCAACATGCCATGCAAGTCAATTAAGGAACAGGAAGGACAGAAAGAAGTTGAGGATTGAGACATAGTATGTACATACCGAAGATGGTATTGGTGGCATTCCTGTTGGCTTGATTCTTGGCTGCATCCCCAACGAATCGTTCATTATCCGCAAAGGCAACATACGAGGGAGTTGTCCTGTTACCCTGGTCGTTAACGATGATCTCCACCCGATCATGCTGCCAGACGGCCACACAAGAATAGGTTGTACCCAGATCAATACCAATAGCAGGGCCATTTTCCTTCTTCCCGGACATCTTGAAAAACCAGTCCCCACTACACTAATCGATCTGTTTTGAGAAAGGTAGAGTATTCTGCAGTTGGGAATGCTGCTGAGTATCTCAACCGCACCACCCCAACATTGATAGTGGCCTGGTTGACATCATAATATAAGTTTAATTTGATCAAAATAAATAATGACCATTTCGTAACATTGCCCGTGCGTGACTTGTGTAGACCGAGCAGCAGTAGAAGAAAGCTGAAAAAGAAAGGAGGCGTGTGAGAGAGAGACAAGGTCATGAGACCATTTGATACAGAGAAAATGGACAGTTTTTTTAGTTAGATTTAACTGCAGCCGCTTGTACAGAAAAGCGAGAGTTTGACCCGATGATAGATTCTCGTTCTAGTTGAGACAGACATGTCGCTAAGGTCTAGATGTGACAAGTTAATTACTAGTCCGAGAAGCAGCTACCTATCTAAGGCGCATCGTGCTATCCTCATTCCATTTTTGAACTTGATCGATCTTGACAGGTGCTAATTCATCTTCCTGATTTCACAGAGAAACAATCAAATTTGTTTAAACATATATATGCCTCATTCCTTTAAAAGAAAATTAATGTCAAAAGTCTTTTTTATTTTCTGTTGTCAATGATCATGCAACCGGTTATGCTGACTTTTGCCCAAAAGATGTGTGTGACCGGTGACACAGCAAATGTAATATGCCTTTTCATTTGAATTTTTTTCTTTTCCTTGGTCTTGTATTATATATTGGTTTATTTTATGTATCTATTCTTATCCGTGTTTTGCTTGAGGGGCATAACTAAATTATGGAGTATTTGTCATTTGAGGCTATGTTATATTAACATTTTTTTTTACCAATTTTATTGCACATTTAATATGTCGGGGTGACGGACATAAGACACGACAAATATGAATATAGATATTATTAAGGGCTATCAAATGTCCATGAATGATTCTGGACCTAATAATAGCCATTAGATTATAAGACATAATAATAGAGGGTTAAGATTAATTCTGGTACTAGTTTTATGCTTTTAGTAGATAATAACAGATTTAGTACATATATCGTGGGATTTTGTGTTTTAGAAGCGGTTTTATTCTACCAAGCACCTCCATCTCCGACGTTCATTCTCCACCGTGCTCCATTATTCCTTGCTCTATTTTGCTGATTTCTCACCGGCGACTTGACGAAGCACCAATCCACTTCCTTTTCACCTTGCTTCTGTCTCCATCATCGAACCCTAAGCAGATAACAAAGAACACACATTCGGTACCTACAGAGAGAACAAGGAACGTACATTAGCTGTAGTCAAGCCATTCTTCCCGACGTCCTTTGGCTCTACCTTGCTCCATTCTACCCTGCCCAATTTTGCTGATTTGTCACCGCCATCCTGACGAAGCACCTTTTTGATACGTTTCCAGATAGCTTTTATCTGCATACTCGTTTAAAACCCTAACCGGCAAACAAGGAACACACATTCGGTACCTATATGAATGAAATACCTTAGGCTCTCTCATCGAATTCTCTATCTTTTTAATTTTACAGGATGTTGTTACTAAGATTTAGGAATGATAATTCACTCTTGTGTCTGCGGCTCTGTTGTGTGAATCGTTGAAAAGCTGGTGAGTTGGGAAACTTCTGTTTGCTTTCTCATGTCATTGTATTGTCGAACCCATCTTCTTTTCTTTGGTGATGTCAATAATAGTGGTTTTTTTTTTATTTCTTTATGCCGCACCTCGTCAAGCAGACAATTTGGATTTACATTGTTGACATCGCCAAATTGAAATGTAGAGCAATAGCAGAGTACACGTAATTGTGCATTACTGTTGCTACTTGGCCAATAATAATAAATGTGAGACAATGATATTCGGAATCAAGTGTTTTTGAAATTGAGCGGTCCATCTAGTATGATTCCATGAAAGGAAACAAAGAATCCTAAAAACCAGGAGATTGTTTGAACGAAGGGCGAGATGAAGGGTTTAAAGGTAAAGTTTCATTTCTTTCTACTTTCAAGCAGACGATTTCTTTCTGTTGCACCTTCTGATGATGTGCTACTGCTGCTGATTACTAGCTTAAATGTTTTATGTGTGCCTTGGTTAATTGTGTTGCTTAGCTATTTTGTTGGATCTGTAACTTGTGAACATACATGATATGCGCCTCTCTTCATTTTCTTATTGTGTCTGCACATGTGCAGAGATAAATCACTGGAATACAACATCTCACACACCAGATTGAAGGTGGGCTGAATAGAGTTCATTCTAGAACTGATAATATACTGTAACTTCTTCAACAGTGTCAAGCAACATACATGCTCTGCGTCACTCTTCATTCTCATTTGGTATGAATTGATGAGTAGTTCTGTCTATATCAATTGTAAATGAGCAATTTTGGTAACCTTGACAGGTATACAAGAAACATACAAGCTATGCGCCTCTTCATTCTCTTGTCGTGTTTGTGCCTCCGTAGAGATAAATGACTTGAACTGCTGCATCTTGCACACCAGTTGAAGATGTGGCTGAAAAAAGATTGAAGATAGGGCTGTTTAGATACAGTGTACCAATATTTGGATGAGAGCACTGGATTCGACTATGAAGATGCAATTTATGAAATATTTGAACACCTACCCAAATCAATTGACCATTGTGTGTATTCAAGTGAACAATGGCTTTCAATATGATGGTGCTTGTTAAGAGCTTTTCTGTCATCTGCTTATCAAGATAAGATGGGTTCAATCCACCTTTCCTGCACTAGTCGAATGTAGATATAAACCTTCCGCGTTCTGCCTTTATATGTTGATGTAGATAATACGTTACAGTGATGGGTGGTACTTCATTGTGCATTCGGTTGGTACTTTTTTATTTTTACGGCTGGTTCTTATTTATGCATATGGTTGGTATCTCTTTGTACATGTGGCTGGTACTTCTGTCAGCATGTGCTGGTACTTCTGTCAGCATGTGGCTGGTATCAGTATGCTTTCAGCTGGTAGTTTTTTATGCTTGTGGCTGGTTCTTATTTATGCATATGGCTGGTAAATCGCTGTACATGTATGAACAAAGTACCCTGTTATAGTCAATATAATACCAGAACAACATCAATAAAACCTTCCACGTTTTTTCTTTAAATGTTAATGAAGATGATACGTTGCAGTGCAAATGGGTGGTACTTCATTATGTAGTCGCTGGTACCTTTTCATGCTTATGGTTGGTTCTTATTTATGCATATGGTTGGTATCTCTCTATACAAGTGGCTGGTATTTCTTTCACCATGTGGTTGGTACTTCAATATGTTTTGCGCTGGTAGTTTTTATGCATGTGCCTGGTTCTTATTTATTCATGTAGTTGGTATCTCGATGTACATGTATGAACAAAGTACACAACTAACCTCAACAAATTCTTAAAAATACCATTGGCAATTGATAATAATTAACGACATAAGTTGACGTTATACCAAATGTGAATGAACAATGTACTCGGTTGCCGTCAATATAATACTAGAACAAAATCAACAAAGTACCACAAATTAAAAATGAATTTGCAAACAATGAATTTTAAAAAAAAAACTATTGCACAAACCAATAGAATGTAATACCTGTTATCTCTAAGCAAAATACTTACAATTTACACTTTAAATACCGTAACTTGTTTAAAAAGAACACCGATGACAATCGATAGTAAATAGCAACATAAGTTGACGACATATGAACTGTGTATGAACAAAGTACCAAGTTACCACAATGCAATACCCCGCGCAATATGTACTTAGTACCTCCAGTTAAAAATGATACTGGTTTACACTATCAATTAATTAAGGAACCAAAATTGAATACACTACTCATAATAATATATACACTTGATGTGCAAGGTTTAGGTATTTTGTTTTGGGGTTAGAGGTATTACATTCTGATGGTTTGGGCAGTCGAAGTTTTTTTGTTCTTAATTCGGTGTGTTAACCAATTTAAAAAAAAACCCTTGACAATTGATAATTATTAGCAACATAAATTAATGACATACCAAACATGTATGCACAAAGTACCAGGTTACCGTCAATAAATATCTCCGTAAACTCATTACAGTACCGCAAAATACCAGTGACAACATTATAAAGTGTTGAACAAATTAAAAAAAGATTGTGTACAAACAATGCCGATAGAATTTGTAATACTAGTTGTTTATATACACGAAAAATCTAACACACCACCATGGTGGTAACAAAACACTTGGTGCTTATTCACTAAGTACCTATTTACAAATAACTAAAAGCACAATTTGTACAACAAAGCCATATCTATGAACATTGAGAAAAGATTTATTCAGGAATGGGGTGAAAAGGAGTCGAAGACATCACTACACTACAATTCTCTGAAGATTATTATCAGCATCGTCGTCAATCTGGTGTGCAAGCTGCAGCAGATCTAATGATTTATCTCTGTAGATGTGCAAACACAAGAAGAGAATAAAGTTTGGAGCAGAGCATGTATCTTCATTGTAAGCCCGTAAGAGTCACAAAATTACCGTGAGTGAAGAGACTGAAGTAATTTGCTCACAAGGTGCAACAGAAAAAATCAATATATTCAATTGTTATACTCGCCAGAGAGATAATACGATAAGTTAGTATATTACCGATTGTCAGCCCTGTCATCATTGTGGTGAGCGAGACGCAACAGTTCCAATGGTTTATCTATGCAGGGGGACAGACACAAGAAGAAGAGAATGATGAGAGAGGCGCAGAGCATATATGTTCTTTGTTAGGGATTGTAAAATTACCTTGAGGGAAGAGCGGTGGTGAGTAAACCGTGGATATTAGGAAGGAGAAGAAACCAAAAATAGCCACTGTAAAATCTGTAACTAACTACCCACTAAAATCGCACTGTAATTAATAAAATAAAATAAATTCTAAATAATCTAAACCCTCCATTAACATATCCCTTAATCCTATGGTTGTAAATTGGTCCAGAATGGTCCAGGGAAATACATAAGGCCCTGAACATAATCCACGCCCCGACAGATATCATGGTGGACAATGTAATTTTGTAAACTTTATGGGAGAGGGATGAAATTTAATAAAACCTCAGGATGGATGGGATGTAAATTTCCCAAGGTTATTATAATATTCTCAAAAGAAAATCTAATTTATAATTACATGTGAAAATAACCGTCACCCCGTACCCTATGATCTGCTAATACTACCCGTTATCCGGTGAGTATGCAAGTAACAATTCATTTTAAGTTTGAAGGTTGTTTAAATTAATTTGGTATAGAAATTATGTGTTATTATTAAATTTGGTTTAACTTTCATAGGATCATTGTTCAAATTAATTATGAAATCGTTCAAGTGAATCTTATTGTACAATCGATTAGCCGGATTAGGCTTGTGAAGGTTAATCGTATCACTACAACAACCAGATGGATTTTTCAGGGCAATTTGAGTATTATCCAACAGAGCTAATTCGAATGGTCCGCATCAATGCCGTCCCACTACCTAACCACCACCGTCATCGTTCCCGCAAGCCACGACCCACGAGGACACCAACACCTAAAACCATCCTCCTCTCCTGGTAATTCTGAATTGCACAAACGGAGGAAGAATAGGGACTTTTATTAATTACAAATCAAAAGACCATCAAAGGAGAGAGCACATCCCATCCTCCTCCTCGTCATGGTTGAGTTCTATAAATTTCTTGTTTCATTCTCCATTTCCTCTGTTAAGAATTTACCGATACTATAAAATGACAAAGAAAGTGGGGTAACAGTGAATTCACTTGATCTGCGTTCCTTCTGCTGGTTAGAATTTATCGCCTACAAGTCACTGATTGATGGTCTATTGGCCTCTGGGTGGGTGGATTAAGAAAAGAGGAACAAATCTGAAGTGGAATCTGCATTTGGACTAGTAGATAGATCAGTACTAAATAGTTGTAGTTTGGACAGAGCGATGATCGAGTGTACACCGTATTAATGGGTATGACGAGTAGGACCACGGTGATGAAGATTTCACATCTTGCTCGAGTCCGTTTCGTCACAGGACTGCTATCCGGTTTTTGAGTTTGATTCTCCTTCTCGGTTGGATCTGTTTGATTCTTTTGCCTGTTTTCTTATTCAATAGGTATATAGCTATTTCTTATTCAACGATTTGGCATTTTCTCAATCTTTTGGATACCAAATGAAAGTGAAGTTTTCTTCTTTTTAACACTATAGATACAATACATTTTCTCCTACATTAATTGTGCATACATATATTGAACATGTAAAAAGAGTACATTCAGATAAAAAAAAAGTGTATTATAATAATAATAATTGTATATTTAGTAAAAACTACACATAGAACAGTTTATGGTAATATAATTTTTTCCCCTATGCCAATTGAATGAGTGCCGCTACAGCCATTCCCAGGGAGCTGACAGGAGGAATCCCCAGTGCAATCAATCCAACATCCAATGCCTTTCCGCCTATTTCCCAACCATTCTTTTTCATCCAAGCCCCAATACCCTTACCTTTTTTTCGTGGTCCCGCAGGATTATTAGATGATGAGCTCCCGGATCCCTCTACCACAATAGGCTCCAAAATCAACTGAAGAAGCTCCTTGATTATCTCGTACGCACCATCCTCTGTCTTGTCCAACTGCTGTCCCTCCAGCCAAGTTATCATCCTATTGATGGCATCTTCAATCTTCTTCTTTCTATCAGTGCCCAGTTTAGATACCTTCTCTGATTTATCACCCTCATGTCATAGACGTAGTCTGAAGAGATTCTTAGCCTCTGCCTTCCTCCTGAGCTTCTCATCTTCCGCCTTGAACCGCACCTTCTTGTCTCATCCTCTCAATTTCGTCTTTTGACAGCTTCCCCTGGTTCCTGATGGTAATTCTGTTCATCCGCTCAGTGATCTTGTCCATGGCCGAAACATTCAGTATGCCATTGCTGTCAATATCAAAGCATACTTTGATCCTAGCCATACCCCTGGGAGCAGGTCGAATTCCATTCAAGTCAAAGTCCCCTAGAAAAATGTTTTCTTCTGCCTGTGCTCTCTCTCCCTCATAGATTGAGAAATTCATAGCAGTTTGATAATCCTGCGTAGTTACCACCTCATTCTCCTCCTTGCAAGGGATGCCGGGTATTTCTTGGGAACAAACATTCACAATGCCATCCCATCCCAACCAAGAGATAAGGAGTCACATCTTGCAACACCAAACTCTGCACCTCTTGTTTCCTTTACCACACAGATTGGCAGCCTTGATAGCAGCCCCATAAGCAACGGCCTCATCAGCGTTAATGCTGCAAAGACATTTGCCGGGGAAATCTTGTAAGAGTTGCTTTACCTTCGGAATTCTAGTGGATCCACCAACAAGAACGACATCATCAATGTCATCTTGTCCGTGATATCTGCCTCTGTTAAGCACTTCTGCACCAACTCCTTACACTGAGAAACAAATCTTTGTTTAATTCCTCAAACTTGGCCTCGTAATCATCGTGAAAAGTCAATCCCCTCAAACAAGCTATCGATTTCATCGAGGCTTCAACAGAAGAAGACAAAGCCCTTTTTGCCTTCTCACATTCATTCCTCAACCTTCTCATAGCTCTTGGGTTCCGCTGATATCCTTCTTGTGCTTCCTCTTTAACTCCTCCACAAAATGAGTAACCATTTCTATCAAATTTTCCCCACCCAATTGTGTCCCATCAACAGCTCTCACCTTAAAGATATGCTCTGTGATGGTAAGGACGGAAACATCAAAAGTCCCACACCCAAATCAAAGAAACACATTTTTCTCCCCTAATTCTTATCTAAACCCATAGGCTATCGCGGCACAGCAGTCGGCTAATTGATGATTTGCATCACATTAGACCGCTATTGTACCTGCATCCTTGGTAGCACACCGTTGGGAATCCGGTTGAAGTATGCAGGGACGGTTATGACAGCATGCTCGACGGTTTCACCAAGGTATGTTTCAGCTGTTTCCTTCATCTTGCAGAGGATCATGGAAGATATCTGCTGAGGACTGAAGTGCTTCTCTTCGCCCTTGTACATGGCAACAATCACTGGCGCCTTTTTATCATCTGGGGAAGAGATGATCTTGAAGGGACAGTGCTTCTTTTCAGTTTGGACCGAGGGTTCACTGAAGTTTCTCCCTATCAGTCGCTTGGCATCTACATCATTATCAGAGAAGGTGCAGAGGGTCAAAAGAATCGTAGATTGGCCCATATGACATGGAATCTGTAATATAAAGGGAAGAGAGCACTGATTGTATTTGTGAAGGAAGAAAAATCTAAACATAACAAACATTGCCAATTGATATTTAACTTTGTTACAAAACATGTAACTAGAACAAGAATCGTATACTGTATTATATGAAAACAGAATTGATATCCAAGGTGAACTGAAGATTATTTCAGAATGCATTATTCAATAAGTCACTAAAAAAAAAGTCACTCACCAATAGTCATGATAGTTCAACTACTCAACTTAACAACAGAAATGAAATTCCACAACAATCAGCCACAGTGACGAAACAAAAGAATTGAAAATCAACAGATCGACAGAAACAATTATGAAGTAGCCAGGTGAGGTCCGGATGTGCAGATACACAAACTGGGACTCTGCATTCCTCGATTCTGTCCCAATAGGACTGTATATCAAATGGATATCAAATGGAAATCAATCATAGATTTAAATGAGTCCTGGAGCAAGAGAAGAGAAGAAAGGTAGGATTTTCAAACTGAAGACGGTATTCGTCGGATTGCCGATAGCTTGATTCTTAGCAGAATTCCCGATGAACCTTTGTTGGTCCGAGAAGGCAACACAGGAGGGAGTTGTCCGTTTTCCCAAGTCGTTGGCGATGATCTCCACTCGTTCGTGCTGCCAGACGCCAACACAAGAGTAGGTCGTTCCTAGATCTATTCCAATTGCCGGCCAGTTTTCGGCGCCCAGAGGGTTCTTCATATTTAAGAGCGGGAATTTCTTTTCTTATTTTTGATTTTTTTGTGTTTTTATCTTTCGTGCCTGTATATTGAACCGCGTCAAAGAAGAGTGCGTAAGAAACGAGTTGCAAGGAGAATTGAAAAATCGACAGTGCTGAAATACGTACCTTCCAGGTAAGACGCACAACAATCTGGTTGCAGATGAGAAACTCTGAGATGCCACAGGAGTGTATGAAATGCAAATCGCACGAACAAAAAGAGTTTCTGCTTTGATCTTTCTTATTCCTAGAGAAAAGGAGAAAGGAGAAGAGAAAAGAGCAAATGTAGAGTACTTGGAATTGGAAGGCAAGGAGCGGGGAGATAATCGAAGGCTTTCTGTGAAGAAAAGAGACTTCGGAGATACACTATATATAGGGAGAAGAGAAAGGAGCAAATGTAGTACTTGGAAGGCAAGGAACGGGATCGGTGAAGAAAAGAGACTATGGAAATATACTACTAGGGTCCGTTCGATCCCCACATTAATCTCCCCCAATTTTAAACGCAGTAATACCCGCGTTCTTTTTGTGAGAGGCATGGTGAGACCTAGCACCAATAAAAACGAACGGACCAACGGTTAAGTAAGGGAGCTGGGCTGGGGTCCAGTTCCGTGTCAAGTACTTTCTTTCTCTGGGCGGTTCGTGGTACCTGCAACTTGCAATAGGTGGATTCAGCTTTTCTTTGGTTGGAGTTGGGGAGATGATGCTATGCGGGGCGCCACGTGGTTCTTCCTACCTGCTACTACACTTGGCCGACAATTATATCAGTCAAATATGAAATACTATAGTACTATATATTAGTACAAAATTGTCCAAATTAATGCGTTCTTTTTAAGCGGGGACTATTGTGTCGTCTAGATGCTGCTGCTAAGCTCCATCCAATTTGCTAATTGTATTTTTGTCATCAGGCTGTCGGGGTGCTATGCTACCTCATAGAATAGGTGGTAGCCTTTACTCTTCACTACTAAATGTGATGATATATTTATAGTATCAGCAGAGTCGTCTTAATTAATTAGGGGCTGTGCTAGTTATAATACATTATATATTAGAAAATTATATATAAATAAATTATAAGAATAATTATTTGTTTGTGATTAATTGTTAAAATAGAGAAGATGACACTGAAATTAATAGTAGTTGTTAAATTAGTCTTGGATATAGTGTTTGAATTTGTGAGACCGACAATGAAATAAATACAAAACGTCATTTTAAAAGCCAAAGTCCACAAACAGACCCAATAATAGTTTAAGTAATGTCCATTTCTTATCAATTTATCAATTGACTAACAAAAAGTTACTTTTTAAGATACTATAATTTCAAATCATCTTATCTAATGAATAAATATTAATTAAGTTAGAAAAATAAAATTATTTATTCATTTGTATACTTGCTTTCGATAAAAAAACTTTGTTAAATAGTACCTTTTAGGATTTTTTTATCAATACTATATTCTAATGATAATATTTCATTTTATAAAATTATAGTATAAAGTTTGAATATTTAATTTATGTATATATACTAATATTATGGTTTTTTACTATATTAATTAGTTTATTATTTCATACATAATATAACAATAAAATTTACTAATAACTATCATATTTTTCCCGTATATTCAATAAACTCATAAAACTCATGACTTCTATAGATTATTATCAACTCCCAAAAAAAATATATTAATTACTTATAATTTATTCATTTAAACTATTTAATAATTAACTCTAAAAAAATTAAAAAAAACCTGAGAATGGACCTAATAAGTGGGGACCCCAAAAAGCCGGCACTGAGTATAAGGTAGTCTTTATGCAGGTCTTACATGAACATTCAATTCCCACGTAAACAAATACTGTCACTAATATGTCACATCAAATAGAGCGTAGATGATTGATCTAAACCCACACATATTTCCTTAATTCCTACCGTTATTTCTTCACTTCATCAAATTTGGAGTCATTCATAACCCTGTCAGGTATGTGATGAAAGTGGCGGACGTTCCATTGGCCTCCCCTAATTAAAAAAATTCAATAGAAAAATATTTATAATACAAAATATTTTACAATTAGACGCCTCCGATATATTATATGACCCCTCTAATTTTCTCAAGCTGGCTCCGTCCTGTGTGAAGCTGGCTAGCTGGCTCCGTCCCTGTCTGATGGGTAGTTCCCAAAGGGTGTGCGGTAGGAAAAAGGGAAGAATAAATTAGTGAGGTTTAGGAATTGGGCACAGGTGACGCGGCACACCCACTGTTATCTGATCTAGCAAAGTCTTATTTCTTTTATGAAAGAAACAAAATCTTTGAGTTTATAGGAGTAGGAACTATCCGTCAGTCATATATATATAAATATGTATATATTCCTTTTTATCTATTGTGCATATAAGATTATAAGTGGATGACATATTTGCTCTAGTCTTTAGTAAGTTTAGGTCTTGAATCATAGGTACTGACTTTAAGATAGTGTATGGATGCTGGTTAATTAAGTTAAAGAAAATGGGTTAAAATAGCAAATAAGAATGAAAAATTAAGTTTAGTGAAGTTGCTAGTTAATGAACACCAAAACATTTTCAATTTGTATAAAACGATGAGAATGGCAAGGGAGTTTAGTTCGTGCAATGGTAATAAGGTTTGCACAATTGTAAAATATTAGATATAGATCTTAAAAACAAGAATAGTCATAGATATGATTTGTGATAAGCGAGGACTTTACATATACTTTTCATTTTTGGGTTTCATTTATCTATTAATTTAGGAAATATTGTTAAGTTTCTCCGCCAATTGCTTAATTATGTTAAATGTGAAGAACGTATCTTACACGTGATTTTGTTATTAACAGGGTAAAACGCTTAAGGAAATGTCCATAGTGCATTAAGATGTGCTTGGGTGCATGAAAGAAGTCTTGGAGTAGATCTTAATAGGCTAAGGATCAAATTTGGACCAAATGGGAGTAAAAAAACAGCTCTAAAAGTGGATCTGGGGGTGGTATTGACCTCTGTCCGGACGTATGTGTCTGGACCAACCCCGAGAGTTACCTACTGGACGCACTTGATCTGGGTCTCTCTCCTCACATACAGACCTGGACTATCTTTGGGAGAATTCTCTGCCTGTTTCACGACATGGTCCGGGACTCTAACCTGGCCAAACACCCAGACATGAGAATTAGATAGCGATTTGGGAATTTTTAAGCTTGGTCTGGCTATTCCTCCTGTTTGTATACCCAGACTCGAGATTTGGAGTGATAAGGTCGTGCCACATTAGCTGGTCCGGGTATGTGTCCTGGACACTAACCCGGACCTATGCTCTAAAGCAATGTCGTGCCAATTAAAAAAATAGAATTGGGGGAAAACAAAGGATCCATCTTTTACATGACTTAACATAGAGAGAATTAGAGAGATTCAGGGAGCAGGAGGCGAAAGGGACCAGCAAGAGTGTTGTGCCCCAGTTTTTTTTTAGTTTGTTCTTGATTCGCAAAGGAAGTATCATGTCATTCTAATCTTATATTAGTAAGCTTATGACATTTTATGGACATTTATATTGGCTTAGTGGAAGGAGGGATAGAAATGTCCTTTCCTTGGTTATTTATTTATTAGTTAAGGAAGGGATTTCCTATTTTATTTTATTTCTTTTCCCTCTCATTACTGGCATTCTTTATCGACAGTTTTCCCTTACTTCACTGCGCTTTTCTCCTCTTCATACTTCCTCCCTTTACATTCTTCTTCTCCAATCTTCTCGCAATGATAAATTGCTGGAGTTGTTTGCTTGTGGATTCCGTTAATCGATCCATCGTTCTTCAGGTTTGAGTTGTGGATTTTGGTTTCGTTCTTCGTTGAGTTCCTACATTTCCCTTTCTGATTTTGGTTTCGAAATCCGTTTGTTCAGTTCGTTGTCTGTCAAATTCAAGTGGGGATTCGAGGAGGGCGATGTGTGGAGTTCATAGAGGTGTGCTATGCTTCGGATGTGAGGTAGGTGGTAGATGGATTCAGTTGTGTGTGTTCGCCCACGGGGGTTTCCAGTTATTGTTTTTGTTTCCGTATATGTTTGTTGATTCTCTGATTTGTGGTTATTCTAACTTGTTTCTGATTTACGATTTTGTTCTGTTAAAACCCCGTGAGAAGTGTTTCTGTTTTGCGTATTTTGATATGAAGGATTATACTATAACAATGGTGATTTGTGGAATTGGTTTCCCTCTGTTTCGACATTTATTTTTTGCAATTTGTGTTGTCAGGACTTCCATCTGGACATATGTCCGGACAGGGGCCTCGGACGTGTGTATTTTGTCGACAGTTTTGGTGTGTCCGGACGGGTCCGAAATTTGCAGTTCGACTTGTGTCCAAACATGCAAGTCCAGACACAAGTTCGGACACGTGTATGTTGTTTTTTGGACTCTGCCCGGACCTGTAGGGTCGGACAGATGTCCATACACCTCATAGTTTTCAAATCCGGCATGCTTTCGGACTTGTCATCCGGACACATGTCTGGACGTGTGTTATTTAGTGTTCGACTTGCGTCCGGACTTGTAATTCCGGACACGTTTGTTTTATGTCACGGCGTGCGTCCGGACTTGTAGGTTCAGACGTATGTCCGGACACGCCTTTGATTTTGTCTAAAATGTTCTTTTGAGCTCCGTTTTGACTTCCATTTGCGGGGTTAAAATCCCTTAAGTATGTATAATCTATTTATATGTTTTAGCATGTGTTTATATGTATTTCCATTCTGAAAGTATTTGTTTTGCTTTTGATCACCGATCTGTTTAGCTACTGTGTTTTGCTAGTCTTGGCACAAGACTTCTTTTTCTGCAATGGTTTCGGTTTCATTATGTGTTCAAAGCTTATGTGCTTCGGTATTTGTATTCTACAACACCCTCTGTCCGAAAGATTTAAGTTTTTATTATAATTCTTATCTTGTTAAAAGAGTACTTTTGTATTTGTTTCGGGTATCGATAGCGTAGCCTTGCGTGTCTTAGGTAATAAGCGTGTGGCGTGTGATGGTCTCAGAACCAGGGTGGTTTTACGGTCCTTACAAGGAGTCTGGACAAGATTTGTCAGTTGGTTCCACTACAAAAATTTGATGGTGTTTTCTCTTTCCTCTATTGTTGTTTCTATTTCTTCTATGTCTGAGGAGTTAGTTTAATTCTGGTTTGTTATGGATCCCTAGTTTGAGAATTCCACTTTATTTGTGATTTATCTGATTCAATATAAAAGCAAATACTTTTCTTTTCTTTGAATTGTTAATCTCTTGTGATTTGATCAATCACTAGAGTTTATTAGTTTGTTTGCATACAAGTGAGAACTGTGACAATCACTAGACTATAGGAACAATATCGGTTAGTCTAGACATGGTAATTTGTCTACAAACGAACCAACTATTAGACTGAAGTTGCCTTAATGTTGTTAGTAATTAGGAAATTCTTACCGGGCGTTAGGTTTTTGGTAATTAGAATCCATCGAGCGGGAGACCAAATGTGGATTAGATCAATCTGAGGTTTCATTCTAGAATCATGTCAACACATAGAAAATAGAATTTTAGAACTAAAGAGAAGTAATGAACCAGAAATCCTACTTTTATCTTTTAAAAAAGGTTTACTTTTTTACTGTTTCAATTTAGTTTATTAATGTATAGTTCAAAACCCTTAATTTCCTATTACTTATTGAAACTAGCTGATGCTCCTGATACGTCCTCGACCGGTCGTGGACGTGTTGTTGAATCAAGCTACTTGATAGTTTTAATTAGAGACGTGATAAACACAAACTGAAAACTCCTTTTCGATTGAGAATTTACACACTAGAAATTCACTCAATCTCCCTCCGCCCCACTCATGGACTCCGGGACAATTTATTACTTATCACCAAAGCCCTCTATACTTCCTGACAGTAGGTGGTTACCCAACCGTTCCCCGACTGATCAGTTTACCAAATACAAAAGTTTTTGACTTAACAATCTAGTCCAACTTAGCTCTCTAACTTCTCAGTACTCACACACACTCAGATACACATTGTACGATGTTAGCTTATACTTGTTTCTCTCCTTTTTACATGTGTCGTCGTTGCTTGTTTGTGACACTACACTTAATATATATATACAAGTTCATTGGCCTTATAACAACTGATCTATGTTTAGGTAGGCTCTAGGAGCCGTCTTCCCCTTTTCCCCAACAGAATAGCTATACTCAATGTAGGATGATCTTCAACTTGATTTATTTGTGTAGCCAAGACACGTATCGTTCACCGGTTGGACATGTTGGAGGCAAGAGCTCAGGTGGTTGGTTACCACTTGTGATCTCCACTTGCCTGGTATTTGATGGCTTCATTAATGCTGCACAGGGCTTCATTAATGCGGGGTGATGAGTGCCTCTTTATAGCCCTGACCTTGTCTTGTTGTCTTGTTCATTAATGCGCAAGACTTTTGTTGTGAGCTAGCTATTGTGTGGATGCATGAGTTTTTCGGTTCATTGTGTTGCCTAATGATGTATATTGTCCTTTTTTCATGTCTGATGCTTGAGAGTCGATGTTGTGTTGTACTTGAGTTCTATGTGCACTAGGAGCTCTGCTGGAGCTCTTGCGGGCAGGTGTCCAACTGGTTGGGCACATGTCATGAACGAAGTGCGCTTGCAACCTTGCATGCTAAGCCACTATTTTACCTGTTTATCTTAATTCTAAACTTCACAAAATAGTAGATAAACAACACTGGTTTGCTATCATCAAAACTAAAGGAATTTGTCTTCACTACAAGAAAACATCACTATCACAGACGGAATATTCCGTATGTAAAAGCTGAATTTCCGTATGTAATGACAATCAGAGACGGAAAATTCCGTAGGAAAATTCCGTCTGTAATAAACGGGTCGGTAATACTATTCCGTCTGTGAAACAAACTCCGTCGGTGATAGTACGAACTTTTACAGACGGAATATTCCGTCTCAGAAAATAATCATCACCTACGGAATTTTCCGTCTCAGAAAATGGTTATCGCCAACGGACAATTCCGTCTCAGAAAATAATTATCACCTACGGAACATTCCGTCTCAGATAATGGTTATCGCCAACGGACAGTTCCGTCTCAGAAAATAATTATCACCTACGGAACATTCCGTCTCAGATAATGATTATCACCTACGGAAATTCCGTCTCAGTTAAAGTCATTACCTACGAAATATTTCACCTCAGAATTACTTATCACCTACGAAAAATTCCGTCTCAGATAATCTTATTACCTACAAAATCTTTCATCTCATAAGTTACATCACCTACGAAATATTTTGTACCTAATAATTTTCACAAAAGAGACACATATAATCTGAAGAACTAATCCATTCATAGCTGAAAACAACTGTAACATTTTACAAAGTGCCACTAAAGTAGCTATTATCCTTAGTCACAACATTCCCAAAATATTCTTCATAACTAACTAGCAAATGTTCCAATAATAAGGAAACTATAAAATGTTTCTCATAAGAATTCGAATACTACAACACCCATGTCCTACCAAAAGTTCACAATATCCAACTTTACTGATGACTATGACACTCATTTTCACATTATCATCATAGAGAACACATATTCTTCTTCACTTGAGAGCTTCATGTCCCTTGAATTCAGCTACTTCAAATCTGCAAAAGAAAACACTACTTCAATAGAAGATAAAAACTACACATTACACAAGAAACAACTTCAACATGTTCTCCGAAAGACATGAGAAATAAACATCAGCACATAGATGACCAATTCGACATGTTCTCCAATCACATAGATGACTATTTAACATGTTCTCCAGTCACACGGTTGACCATATCCACTTTTAATCAAACAAAGTTTGAGTTTGTACAAGTTCAAGTAAAGCAGACAACTCTTTCCCTTTTACGAAGAAAGAAACATGTTCACAAGTCAAATAGATGACCCATTCACCATCCATAACCGAAAGACATGAGAAGTAAACACCAGCACATAGATGACCAATTCAACATGTTCTCCAACCACATAGATGACTAATTCAACATGTTCTCCAACCACACAGATGATCATATCCACTTTTAATCAAGCAAAGTTAGAGTTTGTACAAGTTCAAGTATAAAGTAGCCAACTCTTTCCCTTTAACGAAGAAAGCAACATGTTCTCCAGTCACATAGATGACCAATTCACCATCCATAACCGAAAGACATGAAATAAACACCAGCACATAGATGACCAATTCAACATGTTCTCCAATCACATAGATGACTAATTCAACATGTTCTACAGTCACACAGATGACCATATTCACTTTTAATCAAGCAAAGTTTGAGTTTATACAAGTTCAAGTATAAAGCAGCCAACTCTTTCCCTTTAACGAACAAAGTAACATGTTCTCCAGTCACATAGATGACCAGTTCACCATCCATAACCGAAAGACATGGGAAATAGGCTTGTTTAAATTATGTTCAAAGTATAAGATCCATACCTTAATTAGAAACATCATCAGAATCAAGCTCCTCATCTTTGTTATGTGAGATACCATTTGGAGCCCTTGAAGATCCACCACCAGATCCATTAGCATTAGTTGAAGCCGATGGAATATTAAAGTTTTTTTTTTGCGCACAGCAAACTTAATGTATATTCACATGGGCAAATTACAGAGGCCTGAAATAATGAATCGTCAAGAAAATACAACTTTCCATTCCAAAGAAACCAACCCACCAACAACAATGTTCTGCAACTCATTCTTATTATATTATATCCGCAACCACAAAACAAAAATCACAAAGCAAACGAAAGCACGACTCCCATATTTACAAAAACATGTATACTTTGACTATGAATCTCATTCAACTGAGGTCTTCACAACTCAATAATCATACTTTATCACAGCTCTTGTGGACGATTACCAGGGGAAGTGAGAGTTTTCTTCAATTTATCAGCAGCAGATTTTGCTGAATCTTCAATAGTTTGTTTGCTTTATAAAAGTTGGAATATAAAAGAAATTGAAGGAAAAAGATAGCAGCAGTAGTAGGTTTACACAAAAGGAAAGAGAGGCGAACTCCATCGTCTAAACCAAACAGACCGACAATGACAACGGACAGACAATGACAATCTAGTGTTACCACTTACACCCGCAATACATCGACAAAGTTCAAGAACTCTGGATTACTTTGAATCTAGTAGCCATAAAAGATAATCAAATATTACTATCAGCAACAACGTATCAGTAACAAAATTACAAGCAGCGCAGCAGCAAACTTAAACCAATAACAGCACCACCAGACCATCGGCACTACTTCCTAGCAACACGAAAGTCCAAAAAATTACAAACAGCGTAGTAGCAAACTTAAATCAACAGCAGCAAACTCTTTAGTGTTATATAAAATTGAATCATTACCTCGCAATATTTCCAAATAAAGAAGAAGAGGAAGGAGAACAGTATTCGTCAAGCTCAATTCTCTGGTCGCTAACGAGCTCAAGCGCCCGAACTCTGTCAAGCTTCAAGTATCGTATGGTGGCCGCAAGCGAAAAATCAACATAGCAGGTGCTGCAGGGAAGGGAAGGGGTTGAGCAGCTGACCACATCAATCACACATTGATTAAAGTTATTCTTGTATCCCTATGTCATCCATATAACAATATGAAGTGTTAGATTGACATTTATGAATTATGTTGCTCCTTTTATAGTGCTAAAACAGACTCTGCTATTCAATTTGTGATAGACTCTGTTGGTTTGTGACTTGGCTATTCAGTTTGTTATTTGTACTCATCTTCATCACCGCTATCACTAAAGTAATAGCTTCACCTACACCATTAAAAAAAACCAACAACCGTCAAATGGTTCCAATCCCATTTGCGGTGACTTGAACCAGAAAATTTTGTACAGAGAAAGGGACTGTTCCGGCAAAGATAATGAGAAGCAGTTTCAGATTATTCCACATGTTCTTCCTGGCACAGCTATATAAATCTAGGGTACTACCAGAAGCAGTTCCTTCACCCTTCTTCGGTCACCAGCAGAAGAAACTCTAGAAGAAAGATGATCACCCTTCTTCATAATCTAAATCAACTTTGCGTTAAATATTTTAATCCAGGGTAAGGATGAGATTGAGGTTCAGGAACCAGGAATTGTTCATAATCATCTCCAACATTCTTATATATGGAGGTAACTGTTCATAAATACGGTAGTATTAAGAAATTAAGTTGAGCAGATTGTTATGTTAGTCACTTAAAACACATTGTGTTGGGTGTTTATTCCTTCTAATTAAATTCAAACTTTAAAAAAGTGGTGAAGATGGTGGATTCTGGGCTGGTTTTAAAAAGATAGCAGAGAAATTGTATTTGACAAGTGATTAAAAGGATTGATACAATAGTAGCATAAAAAAACAATGACAGAGAAAAGGTAGCTTCTTTTTAGTAAAAAAAATACTATGAAAAATGGTGGTGAAGACATCTCAGGCTGAACGCTGACATGATCTTCTATTAGCTATCACAAAAACTGGCCACCAAAATTAAGAAATAATAACAGCAATTCATAAAACGTAGTAGCTTTGTTGAAATGAATCGCTAAAGTTACTGCATACCATCACAGACTCCAAAACGATGATTCCATGGAGATTCAGGTGAACATTAATGTTCACCTTTGCAATGCTTATTGAGAGCTTTCTTTAATGGAACTTATTATAAAGTTTAAGTTTATTAAGTGCTTATTATAGAATGACAACCCTTTCAAAAATGGAACTTGTTATAGAGTTAGTTTTACAGCTACAGGTTTAATTAAGAGCTTGAGAAAGCATACTTACTATATAAAAACTGTTGCAAGCTAGTTGCTTATCCAACTGTTAAATAGAAAGTTCAATCAACACTTTCTGATGCAAATTTATACATACTAAATATCTTTTTTTTTCATGGAGTTAGTTTCATAGCTATAGGTTTAAATAAGAGCTTCCGAAAGCATACTTACTATATAAAAAACTGTTGCAAGCTAGTTGCTTATCCAACTTATAAATAGAAAGTTCAATCAACATGTTCTGATGTAAATTCTACATACTAAGTATCTTCTTCTTTTTTGATAGAGCGATGAACGATCACGTACAGACTAAAAAACATACAAAGCATAAACAAGTACACAATCAATGGTTCAAATAAATACACACCAGAAATGCACCATTAACAAGCTTTATCCACATACCTATTCGAATTGTTATCAGCAAATTGATATTACTCATATTACTATGTTAATGGAATTCACCACATACCTATTCAAATAGTTATCAGCAAATTGATATATTCATATTACTATATTAATGGAATTCACCACTTACCTATTCGGATAGTTATCAGCAAATTGATACTACTCATATTACTTTATTCATGGAATTCACCACATACCTATTCGGACAGTTATCAGCAAACTGATATTATTCATATTACTATATTAAAGGAATTCACCAGCAAATTAATCATATTCGTGCTTGATGTACTAATCAAGTTCCGTGAGTGATAGTGCGATAAAAAAAACTGCTGCAAGCATCTTGCTTACCCAACTGATAAATAGACAAGTTCAATCTAGCAAATTTCTATCTTTACAGAAACTTTTAGAAGGCTCTTTCTTTGCTTCATTATATTACCAGTTTACAAACCAAAAAATATATTTTTCTGCACCAGGAAAAACGTTACTGATCGAATGAAACAGGATGATGCAACACAACATTGTAGAAAAGAAGAGGGAGAAAAGATGAATCGGGAGGATTGTGAGAAATAAAAGAACCGTGGGATGAGATTAGAAGCCTGCGTACAACACTTTTTTTTGGGTTTGCAGTTAGGAAAGATGACAATAGATTGAGAAAAGAAACAGAGAGCTGAGAAAGAGGGAGAAGGGAAAGATTAAAAATCTAACAAATGTCTATCTAAATAATCATAAATTTGACGAAGAAATGTTATGTTTCATCAGTTCACGAAGCAAGTTTGTGTCAAAGCTACAATATTTTGGTCATCTAGGGTTTAACGTACATACCTGGCACAATTGAAAGTTATGGAAGAAGATGTTCTTGGCAACTCACTGGCAGCGGAAGAACTCGTGTGGTCCTCACCGGCGAAACCGTGCACGTCCCGCTTCTCTCCCTCTTTCGTTTCCCTCGTTCTAGTGTCCACCGGTGAAAATTTGCAAACTGTGGAAGAAGATGTTCGTGGCGACTCACCGGCGACAGAAGAACTGGTGTGGCCGTCACCGGTGAAACTCCGCACGTCCCCCTTCCCGTCCTCTCTCTGGTTTCCCTCTTGTCGCGTTAGGGTTGCAAAAATGAGGTAGAGCCACAGAGAGTGATCTTGTCTCGTTAGGGTTGCAAAATTGAGTGTGAGTTAGAAATTGTTTGGTTAGCTAAGTTTGGAAATGAAAGAAGTATGGTTATTTCCTACAGATTATGTCGTAGGTAAAAATAGAATGACTTTTACCTATGGAATTCCGTAGGTGAAAGTATATTAGCTAGTGAATAATTTCCCTCCAACACTTTGTCATTTTCGCGCCTGCGGAACATTTTTACCTACGGAAATATTTCCGTCTGTAATATGTCCATATTCCGTTGGTAATAACGCTGTAAATGTCTATTTTACTCGAATACTACATCCGTCGGTAATACATATAAAATCCGTAGGTGAAAAGGTTTTTTACATACGGAAACATTCCGTAGGTAATTTTCCGTCTGTAATACTACTGTTTTAGCCTTTCGAGGCCCTTAGTTCGTTATTCATACCTTACAAAGGTTGCTTGAAGTTCCATATTGATATCTATTTGATGATCATTTACTTCCTTCATTTAACTCCCAATACTTAACATTCGTCATGTTAGAAGATGACATGTTTCAACCAATTACCCCTATTATATGGCGGGTCACCTACAAGGTAGTAGCCATGGTAGTGCATCCGATTCCTCCTTATTCCCTATTATATGGCGGGTCACCTACAACACCAAAGCTACACCAGCAGTAGAGCATCTGTCCAATGACTAATTGATCTATTGGAATATAATATGTCGAGTTGACTCATTTTTTGTTATCCTCTCTTGTGATCACATGCGCAACCAAGCAATCCTAGCAACGAGGGGAAGGTGCCCGAGAGTAGTTTTGAGCATGGTGCTCAATTAAATCTTGGTCATTGGATTCTAAAAGAATAAATAGATGGTCTAAATTATACTAATTAATATTGGAGTATATATGTCAAAATGAATTTATAATATTTTAAGTAAAGAACAAAAAAACATTCCCCACGATCAATCTCACGATTTGAGATAAAATAATGTTTTTACTGAAATTGAAATGGAATCCTGTTTTGAAAAAAAAATTCTACTTAAAAATAAATATAAGAAAAAAGTTGAATTAAGTTATTACTTAATACAAGATTTCAAACAAAAACACTATCCACTTTTTCATTTTATAAATTGTATTGTCTACAAATAAAATCTATGTATTAACAAATAAATCTACACCTACATTTTTAAACATCTATCATTTTGTTTAAATATCTACGCTTTTACCTAAATGAGAAATTAATAAAAAATCTATACTATTACCAAACAAATCTATACTTGTATTTTAGGAAAAAAAACAAAAGATCCACATATTAAACAAATTGTTATTATAAAATATTTTGACATGAAAAACTGTATTGTCTAAATATAAAATCTACATTTTTATTAAACAAATCTACGCGTACATTTTAAAAATCTATCACATTACTTAAATATCTATACTGTTATTTAAATGAGAAATTAATAAAAATCTACACTTCTATCAAACAAATCTACACTTCTATCAAACAAATCTACACTTCAACCAAACAAATCTACACTTCAACCAAAAAAATCTACACTTCTACCAAACAAATCTACACTTCTACCAAACAAATCTACACTCTACCAAACAAATCTACACTTGCATTTGAGGAAACTAAAAAGAAAGATCCACATTTTAAACAAATTGCTTAAAAATAAGCAAATATAAAATATTTTGACATGAATTCTTTAAAATCAATATAATAAGATCACAAATGTTTATTTATACTAAATAAAATTCCACTCTTTCATTTAAAAAATGTATTGTCTAGATACAAAATCTACAGTTTTATCAAACAAATCTACACCTACATTTTAAGAAATCTATCATTTTACTTAAAAATCTACACTTTTACGTAAATGATAAATTAATAATCTGTACCTCTACCAAGCAAATCTACACTCATATTTTAGAAAAAAAAGATCCATATAATGAGGGGAAGTTATTATTGAAAAAAATTGTTATTAGTGAAAAAATTGAGTGAGAAGAAACTTCCGTATAATGGGGGAAGTTATTAGTTAAAAAAATTGGGTGAGAAGAAACTTCCGTATAATGAGGGGAAGTTAGTAGTGAAAAAAATTTGTTATAATTGTAAAAGTATTATCGGCAGTTATTAAAATTTCAATTACAAAAGTCCATAATACCCTTTGTATAATTATCTGGTTGATTTTTCTTTTTACAAAATAAATTAATAAAAAAGGCAAAAGTATTCACGGTGTGGATTAATTCTTAATAATAAAAACTGTAATCAAATGGCTGAAAAATACTTTAGCACATGCCTAAATTAGTCACACATGGGCACGGTCCCCATTTGGCAATCCTAAATCCTGGGTTTCCTCCTTTCTCAATTCTTCAACATTCAATTAAGTTTTCTTTATCCGTATTAATGTGTTTTGGATACTATTTATAATACATCATAAATTTAGAATGTATTATAATTTTTCAAAAATATTTATAGAAAATTTTAAAATAAAAATAATATTATAAAGTTTTTTCAAATTTCAAGTGCTCGAAATGGAAACCGAAGTTCTGTATTTCTAACCAGAACGGAGAGCATGGAGCATGCGCTACACTATAATATGGAGACAACAACTTGTCATGCTATGATTGGAGAGAATAAATAAGAAAAAAAATGAAGGAAAAAATAGTATACTCACGCGCGCCTACTGGAGTTTTGTGGGGAGGGCTGGATGTGATTTTATTAGTAGGAGAGAAATTTTTTTTTTCAAAATGTTATAACTCATAAAATATAAGTGCAAATATATAAAAAAATTATATCATTGTTCATCATTTTTCGTACTCTTCAAAACAAGATGCGTCATGGATATGTTTTGGTAAACTTAAAATTTTATATTTTTTGAATGAGTATATATTAGATATTTTTCAAGTGAATCTTATTCATTAGCAAAATGAATATTCTTAAATAATAAAATGAACTTTATTCATTAACAAAATGAATCATAACCCCAGACACTCTAAAAACCACCCTATGAAAGTTAAAAACGTCGAAGGTATTTTTATGGTTTGTAGTGCAGGTAGACCCTAAACCCTGCACCACAAACCCTAAAAACCTGTCGAGTCAGTCACGACAATTTATAGTGTAGAACTAATACCAAAAAGATTACCCCACCCCAAACACCCTAAAAACCACCATAGGAAAGCTAAAAACGTCGAAGACATTTTTATGGTTTGTAGTGCAGGGTTTAGATTCACTTTTAAAAAACACAAAGGATTCAAGGTTGTGCTAGGATTAACTTTTACTAGTATTAAAACAAAATATTCACTTTTCTTAAACCTTTGATTCACCTTTAAAAAACCTTTGATTTACTTTTTTAAACCTCTGATTCACTTTTCTTAAACCTTTTATTCACTTTAGTTAAAACAATCTTTATTTACGATAATCACTTTTCTTAAACCTCTGATTCACTTTTCTTAAACACGTGATTCACTTTATAAAAACCTTTGACCCACATTTCTTAAACCTTTTAATCACTTTAGTTAAACAATCTATGCTTATGAGATTCACTCTTATTACTCTGATTCACTTTGTAACATCTTGTGATTCACTTTTTAACAACTCTGTTTATGAGATTCACTTTTTTTAAACATCGGATTTTTTTAAGCAACTCTTTGATTCATTATTTAACAACCTCTGATTCACTTTTTAACAACCTTTGATTCACTTTTCGTAAACTTAAGATTCACAATGAATCTTAAAAACATATGTACATACAAAAAATAAAAAATTTAAAATTTATCAAAACATACTCATGTCGGGTCTTATTTTGAAGAGCTCGAATTATGATGAACAATGATATAAAATTTATATTATTTGGACTTATATATAATAAAATATAATATTTTAAAGTTTTACAAAAGAGTAAAGCACTAAAAGATAAAATAGTTGACATTGACCAAATTGACCATCGCCATACTGTAGCATCG
Source organism: Limonium bicolor (assembly GCA_023374045.1). Lineage (NCBI taxonomy): Eukaryota > Viridiplantae > Streptophyta > Magnoliopsida > Caryophyllales > Plumbaginaceae > Limonium > Limonium bicolor. The sequence continues at coordinate 242,053,381 of CM041777.1, forward strand.
CGCAATCGCCATTAATGGTGGCCACGGGTCCGGTTCCACCGGTTCCGATTCCGGAAAATGTGTATTCGTATTCGGAACCGGTCTGGGCGGTTCCGGTTCCGGTTCCGGTTCTGATCGGTTCCGACCGATTCCGGAGCGGTTCCGGAAAGATTCGATCGGCTTTAGTTGCTTCGTTTTAGCTCCGATTTGAGATCCGTTTGAGCACACACGTTGCACTTTTCATCCACTTTACTCATAGATAGGTTCACTAGTAGAAAAAATGTTTTTAATGACGGCGTTTAAACCACGGTTAAATGGAAAACCGTGGTTTAAAGTTTATAAACCACGGTTTTAATAGAAACCGTCGTTTAAGGTGCATACCAGAGCGCATATACAACGGTTTTTCCGGAACCGTCGTATATAGGTTAGTTATATACCACGGTTTTCAGGGGAACCGTGGTATATAGTACATACCGGAGTGAATATACCACGGTTCTTCAAGAACCGTCGTATATAGGGTACCTATATACCACGATTCCTAGGCAACCGTCATTTATATTGCACATCTTGCTATATTAAACCACGGGTTTTTGATCAACCGTGGTATATAATCGAGGCGGGAATTTTAATTTTCGGCCGAAATTTAACGCGGCACTTTCTCTCTATTCTCATATATGTCGACTTCTTCTTCATTCTCTTCAATGTCACGGTAATTTTGGAACCCAAACCGATGAGCTCTGCAACTCTTCTTCATTCTCTTCAACCTCACGATAATTTTGGAACCCAAACCGACGAACATGCTCTGCAACTATTCTTCATTCTCTTCAACTAGCTCACGGTAATTTTTGCAATCCTAAATCGCGAACAAGGAACATGCTCTTCCTCACTCATTCTCTTGTTTTTCGGTAATTTTTGCAGCTTACACTTGCGAACAAGGAACATGCTCGTCCTCACTCACTCATTCTCACTGTAATTTTCGCAACATAACCGGCGAATAAGGTACATGACCTACGCCTCCGTTCTTCATTCTCTTCAACTTCACGGTAATTTCGCAACCCACCGCGAACAAGGAACATACTACGCCATTCTTCACTCATTATTTTGCAACCATAAATCACAAACAAAGAACACACATGTTCTAGCCTTTTCATTCTCTTCTATGCTGTGTTTGATATCTGCGAAGCGGCGCTTCTAAATCGCCGGCGATTTTGAAAAAATTTCATAGACTATAAACCACGGTTATATGTATAACCGTGGTTTATTCGTTGATTTTATAGATAATAAACCACGGTTTTGACCTTTAACCGTCATATAAAAGGACTTTATACCACGGTTCTCTCCTTAACCGTGGTTTAAAATCGTTGAGGACCGCGTCCAAAAACGGTCTTAAATGACGGTCTTAGCAAACCGTGGTATATAGTATACTTTTATACCACGGTTATCAACCGTGGTATATAGACAATTTTCTATATGCGACGGGAGCATAAACCACGGTTCCTAACCGTGGTATATAAGCAAAATAACCGTGGTTAAAAACAGTTTTTCCACTAGTGGTTATTCTTCAAGTTTATAATCTTAAATGTGTAAGAAACAAAGAATTAGGAATTTTTATTGAATTTACAAAAATAAGGAACAAAGAGAATTTTATTATATGATTCACTGTCTTATTAAAACCTTATTAGGTAAAAACCCATTGGGAAAACCCTAATTAGGAAAAAGAGTACAGCTACTAAGAGGTTACATGATGTCAATTTGTAAGTCTTAAAAAAAATATTACATGGAAAGAAAGTAATACTAAATTACTAATACATTCTAAAATATTACACGGTAACTTCAATCGGTTCCGGGGCGGTTCAGGTTCCCGGTTCCAAATCCGACGGCGGTTCCAGGCGATTCCGGTTCCGGTTCCGGGCCCGATTCGGACCCGAATCTCAAAACATGTATTCGTATTCGGAACCGGCTGAGACGGTTCGGTTCCGATTCCCACCGGTTCCCGGTCGGTTCCGATTCCAATCGGTTCCGGGTAGAACCGCCGGTTCCGGGTAGAACCGGACCCGATGGCCACCATTAATCGCCATGTTCGAATTCGCCTTTCTAACCGTCTCTCATGTTTTCTCTAGTGTCTGCTATGGAATTCCATAAGTAACCACAAATAGACCCTTTCTTGTTACTATTGGCTAAAGATTTATTGTACCAGACAAGACCACTTTTGCGAAATGGGGCGTAACACTGTTGGGGGAATGGGGCCAAGACAATCTGCGGCTAACAACAAAAAGAAATTACAATACAAACCATAGATCACCATCATTATTACTCCCTCCGTCCCGCTTTGACTGTCTCATTTACTATTTGGACATGTTGTTTGACTATATTTAACATATAAGATAATATAATTTTACAAATCTAAGTTTTACAATAGAAAGCTTACATGAAAAACTATATATTGTAGAAATTTATTTTATCTTACATGTTTAATATTGAATTGGACGGAGGTAGTATTCCTTACGAGTACGACCCTCTTTCGCAAGGATACAGAATAAGAAAAGGATCATTTGGAGAAGATAATCAAATCATTCTTTTCTTTCATCATGAAGAAGACAATTAATCAACTGAGATAACTAATACTCCCTCCGTCCTGAATTGACCGTCTTGTTTGCTTTATGGCACGTTTTTCCACTTCAATATTAAACATATAAGATAAAATAATTTTATAAAACTAAATTTTGTAACATATAGTTTATCATGTACGGAATCATATGCAAAACTTAAATTTTCAAAATTAATTTATCTTATATGTTAAAAATTGAAGTCAAACGACATATCCAAATAGTAAACAGGACGGTCAATTCAGGACGGAGGAAGTAAGATTTTGAACTAGTGCTAGGTTTATACTCCCTCCGTTCAACAATAACTGTCATTTTAGAAACTTGCACACTTATTAAGAAAAGTAGGACAATGACGCATGTGCCCCTACTTTTTACTTTTCCATTTAGATAATAATTACTTTTATATTGAATAGTAGGGGTAAAAGTGGAAAGAAGTGTGTCAAAAAGTTAGAATGACAGATATTTTTAAACAAGAATCACATCCTAAAACGACAAATATTAATGAACGGAGGGAGTAATAAATACATATAGATGGCTGTATTGCGCCAGCGTGACCTACAAAATGTGATTAATAAAGTGTGAAAGTGGAGCGACCGCATACATATAGTATAGTACTACATGAGAATGATTTCATCTAAACCATAAACAATCTTTTTCCCCTTTCTTCATTTCCTTCTCTCTTTACCCACTTCCGTCATCGGTGTAATTCATCATCATCCTTGCCTGCCTGCTTGCCGCACCTGACACTGACAAACATTGATGTCATCATCGCTCCTCTTGTCTCTCTATTCCATTTCCCTCTCGCCGGGTCTGCGCTGTGCTGCGCCTTGTCTTGTTTATTCACATCTCTGCCGAAACACCACCCCCTTCTATATGCTCCCTCATCCCTCCTTCTAAACACTAATTTCCAAGCTCATAATAGCCACATCCCACTGATTCATTCCCTATGTACTCTAATTCAACTCGCATTACCCATCGACGTCACCGACATCCGCTCCCTTAACCCACCACCTCCTGATCGAAAACCCAGGATGGGAGGGGACGGGAACTGTGCAAAAACCAGTGTACTTTGAAGATCCCTCTCTATCTCATACACATACTCTCTCCCTCCTCCGCCCGTAACATGAATGCTATTTGAATTCACACGATTAGGGTCCGAAATCGAAGCATTGTGTTGCGGGAAGGACTGATCGGGAGGGGAATAATTCTACAGAAAGCAGAGATGGGTGCGGAAGAAAGATACATCTCCAATAACAATCACATCACCACCACAGCGACAAGGTCGGTGGTGGTGGTATTACCGGAAACAGTAAAATTCAGAACTGTACGGGAATAACGAAATCCTCAAAGCACCATTATTTTTGTTGGAGATCCAGTTCTAATAACCAGAGGAAGGCTCTTCCATGGTCGTTTGTATGTGGCGTGCTGCTCTTTGCCGTCGGCTTGATCTCCCTCTTCACTGGCCACGTTGCTTCTTATCTCGAATGGTATTCTCACCGGATTGACACTGCTAATTGGGTAAATTTTCTTTTTCTTCTTAACCAACCCACATCCACACTTTCTGCATTTTTCTGTTCTTTCTTTGTTTGTCAAGTATTAAATGCGTTTGGCTGGCTCTTCCTTCTAAATTTCCCTGCCGTCTGATGATGACGATATTTTGTTAGCAACAGCTTTAAAAGCATGCAATTTTCATTTTGTCTTCAACATTATTTTGGTAAAAAGAGGAGAGCATATCTAGTCAGTACTAGGTACTCTTGCTACTTTATTTAACTGGAAGAAATTAAGCTGAAGAACTTGTAAGTTATGATTATTTTACTTCACTATCTAGCCCGCGTAGGGGAAGGGGACTACTCTCTTGCTTCTTATATTACTTAGGATGCACCTTCGAACCTCAGATTTGGTTTTTGGATGGTTCTAGTTTCTTGATCATCTTTCTTATGCTTGGCAAACTAAAGCTTCTTGAATTCTTCCTAGTAGCTACTAAATCTCTGAATATAGGAAGACATTTCTTCGTAGCATCTCTAACCTGCGTATTCTCAGCTTGATTTCTAAATTTTGAATTGAATTTTGACTCCGCTCTAAAACTCATGTGCCTCTCTTTTCTCTGTAGCCTGGCATTCGCCGTGAATCTATTAACATCTGGAAATCCAAGTACTCTAAGCTTTACTATGGATGCAGTGAAAGAAGCAGGCATTTTCCATGTGAGTCTTATTTATGGCATTCAATGCTCAAATTTTTGTCCTTGTGTATCTGTGACCTTCCTGTATATTTAGATTCACCTCTCATACGTATCTTATTCACTAGCGGTGGTGCTATTATGTGTAAAGTTATGAACATCATGGGACCAATTGGTTGTGATGTGATGGATTCTAGATCTGTAGAAAACAATGCAACCAGTCTAGATTGACCTTTGGCTCCCGAATTTGAAGCTTGTTGGGATGTCTCCTTTCGCATCCTTTCTCTCTACAGTCCTTTTGTTCTGGTTTTCTGCAATCTGCATGTTTTAGATTCCGCTCTTTTTTCAATTTGGAAGCACTGCTTAGTGCTTACTGTGTGCTCTATGAGATTAAAACCCTGGCAACCTTGCTGATAAATGGCTAGACATCAGGTGGCTAGACATCAGGAGGATTAATGGTCTTTATTGTTGAATCTGACTATGACATTGCTTTTTCTTATAAGGTATATATTAACGATCAAAGATCACTGAAATAATTGGTCTGTACAACCCATAAAAGCATGTATATTGCCATTCAAAGTGCAAGGATAGCACCTGTTTGCGCTACAAAAAAAGGTTTTGGAAATCCTATCAATCCTCTCCCGTCACACTTGATGTATGAGTGAGGTGACCCAAGAGTCAAAATTGTTCCTTTTACACTTTTTCATCCATTTACAACATACCCTTCTTACAAACCTAGACGTGAAGAGGAGCACTGATTCGCACAAAAAACTCCTTACCATAGACCGACTTCTTAAGCAACACTTATTTTATAAGTGTTTTACAGACTCTCTGTCACTACATAAGGCTCACGTATCCAAAACAGTAACTCCCCAGGCCAGGAGATAATGGCATATCTTGGGAAGTTTCCTGGGGTTCGAACCATTCTGTTCCTATTAACCTTTTTTGCCCCCTCTAGTGAGTCTTGTTGTAGCATTACTTGATTGAAGTTTTATTACCATTGCATGACCAGCTTATGGTATGCCGTACAGAGAAGTTATCCTTCACACACTATCCGAGTTTAAAAAAACTCGGACAAATCCTAGAGTTATCGGCTGGAATACTAATATCCCAGATCATTGAAACTGTTTAGTCAATGGAAACTTGTAACTTGAACTGGAAATTTTGAACCCTTTGTATTTTCTCTTAAGAGCTGGATCAAAGAGGAGCTTTAGAAGGTCACTCTCGGGAACTTATGACATAGAACTCAACTAGTGCAATCAATCAACCTAGGACTATTTTCCTTTTGCTATGCTTATTGCATACATCTGCCGTGCAAAACTTCAGTTTTCTGATTGTGTTGAAAACAGGATGATCGGTCTAATTGTGTAAGAATCCCATCTGTAATTGCAGCTGCTCCTTCTGAACGATCTTCAAATGGCTATTTGCTAATTGCAACCAGTGGAGGGTTGAACCAACAAAAAACTGGAGTAAGTGAACAGCTCTGTACATTTTCTCTAAGGTTTCCTGTAGCACGAAAGATGGGTGAGATCAATTATTTTCTGCATGGTCTCTTCTCAAGTAAGAACATATCATCATCCTATTTTTGTTGTTTAGATCACAGATGCTGTGGTTGTTGCTCGTGTACTCAATGCTACGCTGGTTGTTCCTCAATTAGACCATCACTCCTTTTGGAAAGATGAGAGGTTTGTCGCTCATTCGAGCTTAATATAATGTTTTTCTTTTAGTAAAACAAGATGATTTTCTCTTGGTTTGACTAACTTTATCATTATGCAGTGAATTCTCAGACATTTTTGATCTTGATTGGTTCATATCTTACCTTGCCAAAGATGTCAAAATCGTCAAAAGAGTTCCCGATAAAGTCATGAGAACTATGGACAAGCCCCCATATACCATGCGTGTCCCTCGAAAATCTACTCCTGAGGATTACATGGATCTAGTCTTACCGATTCTTGTCAGAAGACGTGTGAGAACCCATCTTGCTTGTTGCTGTGACTAAACGCATTGTCTCCACATCTTCCATGCTGCAATTTCATATCACAATCTCCCATTTCACTTGTCCTTCTTCTCTTCTTTCTTATTTTCTTTCTTTCTTTGTTAATAGCTCTTTCACTTCAACGTTCCCTTGGATTTTTGAAACTTGACATCATGATTGATATCCTCAGCTCACATGCTTAAGTGATGTCTTGCTATCTTTTCATCATATACATTCTTCACCCTGTATTTTCTTGGGCCTAAGTGATACCTCTGTTATTTCAGGTGGTGCAGCTGTATAAGTTTGACTACAGGCTTGCTAATGACATTGATACAGAACTGCAAAAGCTTCGATGTCGAGTTAATTATCATGCCCTGCGTTTTACCTATCCTATTCATGAGCTTGGCCAGAAAGTTGTTTGGAAAATGCGTAAAATGGCTAAGCGATTCATCGCTGTTCATCTCAGGTAGTCATCTATTCACTTGGCAGCAGTATCGTTCATCAGTATATTCAGCGGTCCCATCATGCCCTGCATTTTTTCTCACTACATACATTCCTTTTTATTTCTTGGGGGGGGGGGGGGGGTGGAATGTTTGGTTTAGGTGTCCCATCTGTTGAATTTTCTTACCACTGGCTGTTCATATTTAAATTGCCAGCGATAGGATTGGTTTTAATGTTAAGATTAATCCTTTTCTTATTCAATATTCTGGCAATGATGAAATATTTATAAAGAGGAGTACTTGGGCATGAATCCTCCGTTTTTTTTTTTCAGGAAGGTAGTATCTTCAATGGAACATTCCTGTGGCATTGTTTTTAATGTTTCTCTATCCTCTTATAGTGCTACGTGAATACACAAACTATGGTTACAATACATATATCTGTGTAAGTTAGGCATATGTGAAAGTACAGTAAGCATCTTTCTTTGATCCATACTTCTTAGTCTTTTCCCATTTGATAATATTGCAGGTTTGAGCCTGACATGCTTGCATTCTCTGGTTGTTACTATGGTGGGGGTGACAAGGAGAGACAAGATCTGGCTCAAATTAGAAAAAGATGGGATACCTTGCCAGTAAGACTCTGTTCTCTCTTCACTTTGTGACTTAAAGCACCTGTATAATTATTCTCGTTTACTGTTCTAAAACTTTATGGGTCGGTTCCAACTTGTATTTTGTAGTATTGGGTCTTCTTAAATGTCAGAGGTGATGCTTCTCCCCTTGATCAAACTGGACGTCTTTCCTCTCTATCACTGAATAACATCACTTGCTTTGAATCTGCTCTAGCTTTAACATGACAGGCCATGTGTTGCCTTTTTCTGGTTATACTTGCTTGCTATCAATCAGTTATCACTGGCTCAATATATCCGAGTTTATTCATTCTCTGTTTATGTAGGACTTAGACCCTTTGGAAGAACGGAAACGAGGAAAATGCCCCCTGACTCCTCATGAGGTTGGTCTGATGTTGCGAGCACTAGGGTTCAAAAACAGCACTTACCTTTATGTTGCCTCAGGAGAAATTTATGGTGGAGAAGAGACTCTAAGACCTCTTCGAGAACTTTTTCCAAATTTTTACACAAAGGAGATGCTAGCGGGTGATGACTTGAAGCCTTTCCTTCCATTTTCATCTCGCCTTGCTGCAATTGACTATCTAGTGGCCGCTGAAAGTGATGTATTTGTCACAAACAACAATGGAAATATGGCGAAAATTCTTGCTGGTCAAAGGTACTCTTCTTGTTGGCTAGCTTTTATCTTTTACTTTCATGTAGTTGATGTATTTTACGTTGATATTCATAACGATATTCATCCTTAACCAATTGAGACCCTTTGGGATGGTGATGTATGCGCAAAATCCTTTATGTTTGTTGGGAATCGCATTCTGACCAGACTGTCTCCTCATGCCTAAGCCCCACCATACGTATTCTATTATGTGTATCAACCACTGAATTGACTAAACAAGAATTTTTTTCTTTTCTCAAAGATAAACCCTTCTTACCTTTCTTCGTACCTTTGAAAATCTGACCATGTAATGCAAGACTACCTCCGATTTGTTACCTTTTGGAGTGTGTATCTCTTCTCCAAGTGACAATCATATTCTTCGTCTTTTAATCCTAAAACTTTCTTATTGATTGAATATCACCCGTTTTGATTTGGCTTGAAACTAAGTGGAACTTCTAAGGTACACTCGTTTGTTCTTAAAAGGACACAATGAAGCTATAGTTTATCTTAGTCTCCCATAACAATGGTTTCCAAATTGATTAAATCTTTCATTTTGATATCTGTTCTGCAACTTGGCAATGGGAAGAAAACAAACAATTTGGATATCCATGGTCTTGTTTGTTATAGATTTTTATTTATAACATGTCTAAATTTGGTTCTGTGATATCAATATGCCGTGCTGCTTTTTTATAGTAGTATATTAATCTAAAGGAGAAGCTCCAAAGCTTTACAGTTTAATGGCTGCTAAGTGCAACCTTTCTAATTACAAAATTCGCACAAAACTGTGCTGTACAAGACATTTCTAAAGATTCTATTGTTCCTTTCTCTCCCAACAAAATAGATGAAAGAAGAGAATACAAAAGAGAAGGTTCTATGAGCATTACACTTTTTCCTCTGGTAACCCATCTAACAAGTATGGGCCAATCTCTAGGTGCTCTAATCCCTCAAAAATGATTCCATACCACATTCCAGATATCAAAAGTAAAACTGCATCTGAATAACAAATGCTTCACTGTTTCCTTATCTCTTGGGCAAAAATGCACACCTCTTCTGTAGTTATTCCCCATTTCCTCATTCTGTCTCTAGTGGGCAACCTCTTGTTAGCTGCCAGCCAAGAGATAAAAGAGTACCTGGGAAGTTCCCTTTGCTCCATATCACTTTACTCCACTACACTTTTGGAGTAGTCCCATGAAGTTTGTCATAACATTTCTTCATAGGGAACCTGTTCCCCTCCCCATTGTCATGTGAGAGACATCTAATGGCATGCTGTCTCTAGATTCAACAAATTTCTCCAGGACCAAGCACTAAGGATGCTTACCTCCCAAATAGATTGTAGCTTTAGGTAGTATTCATTAACCCATTTCACCCACAAGGTGTCTTGCTTGTTCTCAATTTGCCAAATCTGCTTGAATATGGCAGCCAGCTTTGTTCCAGTGTCAAGGCACTTAATTCCAAGTCCACCTCTTCTCACAGGTTGACACACTTTCTTCCATGCCAAACTTGCTTTCTTGGATTCAGTATTTCCCGCCCATAGGAAAGGTCTTTCAATAGCGTTGATATTCTAAATCAATTTATTTGGAAGAGCTAAAATACTCATCCAATAGATCTGCATGGACAGCAACAATGATTTGATGAGCTGGAGTCTCCGTGCATGACTGAGGAACCTTGAGGGCCAACTCTTGATCTTGCCAACCAGCTTGTCCATCCAATCTGGACATTCAACAGCAGAGAGCTTAGTAGGGCTTAGGGGAACCCCGACGTTTTTGATGGGCAGCTGGCCTTCCTCGTGCTGTTGCATTTGAATAATTTCTCATCTGCTGAATATTCTTGCAATCTAGCCTCATCTTTGATCAGTTTTATTTGATCACTCTATGTGTGGTAATGAAGGTTAAGCTGACCCAATTCCCCTTTGCCTTCCTACTGCTATCAAAGCGAAATCTTTTGCCTGCCTAGTTGTTGACCTGTCAAGAATTCCCGATGGAAAAAGAAGCGAACATGTGGAACAGAAATTATCATAGCATTTGAACAAATGTTGCCAGCTAAGCTGAAATTTAATGCTATATCATATAATTCTTCTGAATGCAATTGGTATTGGTTGATGATTATGAAATTTAAACACAATCTGCTGCTAACCATCAAAACATTTTTGGGTGTCTGCAGGAGGTATGTAGGTCACAGGAGAACCATCAGGCCAAACGCTAAGAAGCTCAGTGCTTTGTTTATGTCGAGGGATAAGATGGACTGGAATACGTTTGCAAGAAAAGTGAAATCATGCCAGAGAGGATTCATGGGAGAACCCAACGAGATTAGACCAGGGAAGAGTGACTTCCACGAGTTTCCAGCTCCTTGCATTTGCAAGAGACCTCTGAAGTACAACCCGTACAATGATGAAGAGGACAAAGATGATCTGGAAGAAGACCAACAAGGAAATCCTTTCGCTTCACAAGTCAGAATCTGGCAGAGATTCAACAACAGAACGATAATGAGATTCCGGGGAAGATGATGATATGATATGATCATCAACAAATCTAACAGCCAAGATTTCCATTGCTCTAAATCACAACTAATGACGGTAGTCGAGGAAGGGCGGGGGTGAGTCACTATAGGGTGTTGCAACTTTCATGAGTTTTGGGTGCTATGCAAAGGTGAGTCATGAATTTTAGGCATATTCTTGTAAATAGAGAATTGCTTGATGAGTTTGTAAGTGTTCATAAATACTGTATGGAGGGATTTTTATTTATACTAACATGGTAGGGGGATGGCTATATGTAAGAATGAAGTGTGCATATCTCCCACCCCCGCTGCCTTGTGTCTGTTTCCTTCATTAGGAAAGAGGGAGAAAGACGGAGTTAGAACGGTTTTACGTGCTAAAGGTTAGCCATGTTGTACACAAGAGTCCAACGTTTAACTTTTGTGCTATTTTGGTAGTGTTTTCTTGGCAAGTGCTACTTAATGAGGAACCGGCGATTCAGAGTTCAATATGGACAATGAGCCTTGCTGATTCGGAAATGGTTGAATCATGTCTAGATCCAACTCCATCGTGGATGTCTTTAGACCTTGCACACTTGAGCATGTTGCAAGGCAATTCACTGCTGATGATAAAGAAAAACTGATATTTCATATGAATACAGATCACTCCTTAAAGATGAATAATTCAGTTATAAAGTACGTAAAATTTCAATGTTACGGTAAACAATTTTAGTCAATGCGGCGTCGGTACAATCTAGTCCAGCCGAATAGAACCCACAATAGATGATCAAACTATTCAATGCTCTAAGCACAATTAGAATTCAAAAAGGTAAATGGAGTTTCATATTTGATTCAATAAGTAGAGTGGTGGAGACTATTTTCATTTTCTAATAGATCAACATCACGACAAATCTACGGCAAGATATATCCTTTAAAATTAATGCTCCTCTTTTAAAGCCAGAATAAGAAATACGATCATATGAAACTATTTTCAGTCCAGCCCTTATGACTTGGTCGGTATATGAGTGATATACATGAACTAAATGTCTTGGGTTGGGAGTTTTGTCGCGATGTCAGCCATTGGATTAAACATGATCTTTTAGAATAGCAGTCAGACCGGAAAAGAAAAATCACGACGTATCACTCATACCATTGCGCGCGGGCATAAAATTTAAAGTTTTTTGAATCTATCCCATTAATCATATAAAGACTTAATTAGTGATCTCACGAATCTTTTCTCGAGCCTTGGATGGTGGTTAGTACTTCATCAGGAACTTTCTCGCCAGCTCCGCCCAGGTAGTAATGCTTCGGGGATGCAGACTCCTCAGCCATCTGGAGGCTCCATCCTTTAAGAAATAAGGAAATAGTTACATTCAGATCCTCTCATTCGACTTCCTTGTTTTGTTGAAAACGTTGTAGAAGTCCAGGAAACTTGAAATATGGTGTGGAGCGTCGTTAGAGTCGACCCAACTAAACTGGCCCTGATGGTATAGAGTGGTAATGTAGCTCGTTTTGAACTGCCAGGCCTCTAACTCAGCTGTTGTAATATCGGGAAGAACAATAGCAGAGGGTTTCCCCTCAACCGACGGCTGCTGGTGCTTGTTCAGTGTGTCAGCCAGCCATGTCGAATTGTAGATGTCTTCTCCTGTGGAATAGTCTTTTGATTTCAGGCTCGAAAATAGCAAAAGGACCACCTATGGAATAGTCTTTTCAATTGTGTCAATTGTTTAGTTGTTTTCCTATTTTGATGTATGACAAAGGGGGAAAAGATGTGCCCTACTACTTGTACTGAACGTTTACCATGTTTTGTGAAAACTTAATGAAAATTTCGGTTTCTTATGGTCTGGTAAAAAGTCTGTTATCTCTTCATTACTCTTAACAAACTCAGGGGGAATCCTTCTTAGAGGGAATTCCCTCTTCTGGAGTTAACATAGATCTTACAAAACTTATACAACACTCATACTTAAAACGGTCATAATTGTATTGGTTGCCATCATCAAAAAGGGAGAAATTGTTAAGTCAAGTTCCTTAGGTTTTGATGATAGTGAACCTGTGTTGTTTATCTGACATGTTTGTCTAAGTATGAAGTTAAGGTAAACAGGTGAAAGAGTGGCTAAGCATGCAAGGTTGCAAGCACACTCTGATCATGACTAGTGTCCAACCAGTTGAGCACCTGTCTGCAAAGCTCCTAGTACACACGGAACACTAGTACAACACAATAACGACTCTCGGCATCAGACATGATCAAAGGACCAGATATATCAATCGAGAACAAGTGAACCAACAATATATGTGTCCACATAGAAGTTGGTAAAGTTCACGACAAAGTCTTGTTGATGATATAACAATTATGAACAAGATAGCAAGACAAGAACTGAGCTATAAAGAGGCATTAATTACCCGGAATTAATGAAGCCATCAGACCAGGCAAGTGGACATCACAAGTGGTAACCGACCACCTAAGCTCTTACCTCCAACGTGTCCAACCAGTGAGCGACATGTGTCATGGTTGTGCCTACAATCAAGTTGGAGATCAGCCTACATTGTGCAGAGCTATTTCTGTTGGGAACAAAAGGCAACCGACTCCTAGTGTATAGCTCATCATAGACTGGTTGTTATAAGTTAACTTGCTTATGTATATACATTCAATGTAAGTCGCATTGGATACATAAGTAAAACACACGTGAGAAAGAAGAACAAAAAGTGTAAGCGTGAGTCATACTTTGTGCATCTGATTGTGTGTGATTGCTAGGGAGTTAGTGAGTGAAGTCAAACTGTGTAATCAACTTAATACTTTTGGTGTTTGGTAGATTGACTAGTCGGGGAACGGTTGGGGAACCGTAGGCCTACTGTCAAGAAGGTTAAAGGACTTTCGTGATCAGTCCTGAACTGTCTCGGAGTCCATAGGTTGGGCGGAAGGAGATTGAGTGAATTTCTAGTGTGTAAATTCTCAATCGAATAAGAGTTTCCAGTTTGTGATTATCGCATCTGTAACGACCCCAAAACTGGCCTAGGAGTTAGGGATGTTACACGCCGCGTATCTATTACTTAATAATGCAAGGCTCTAACAAACGATCTCAAATCCAAATTGAAGTACTTGCACTAACAAGAAGAGAGTTTACAATGTCCAGAATACCAAAGTGAAAGTGAATACAAAGTAAGGGCCCTAGGCTACATAATGTCAAAGCGTCTAATGCACAAAGCCAAAATACAGAGTCTGAAAATAAACATAATATGAAACTGAACTCCAAAGAGAGAAGAAGTTCTCCAAGCGATCAATTTGCATATGCAAATGAAGGGGTGAGCTTAACTAGCCCAGTAAGCAGAAGACTTCCTCAAATCATTTAGCCAAAATAACAAATCAAAGGTGCTTAAATAAGATAACACATGTATAAAACTCTTATTCACACTTAGGGGATCAAAACCCCGCAAACCGAAGTCAAAATGGAGCTGAGCATTTTAGTCAAAACAGAAGAGGTGTCCGGACATGCGTCCGACCTTGCATGTCCGGACACATGCCGAGATGAAAACAGAAGGTTGTCCGGACTTACGTCCGACCTTGCAAGTCCGGACGGAAGACCAAAGTTCAACTTATAGAAACGTCCGGACATGTCCGGACACATGTCGAATTTCAAAACCTGGAGATGTCTGGACATGTGTCCGAACTTACAAGTTCGGACGCATGCCAAGAGAAAAACTCAGAAAACGTCCTCGCACCCTGTCCGGACATACATGTCTGGACACTTCAAAACGCAGAAACCAACAGGTGCGCCAGACGAAATGTTCGCACATACAAGTCCGGAGAGACGTCCGGACGTCGCTAAATCCAGAATTCGCAGAGCAATTCAGAGAGAAAAAACACCATCAAAACATATCCAATTAGAAGCAATTCTCAACAGACAAAATCAGTAACCCATGGGGGATTTAATCATGCAAAAACACTTGCAAAACCAAAGAGAAAAACCCACAACGCATCACAATTTACCAACAGAAACACAGATCAGAAACCGGCACCCCATGGGTGAGTAAACCACCCGATTCCATCCCCCACTTACATCAATTCGGAGTGCAGAAGATTGTTGATCGAACCCCGACTGTCCCTAGATGATCACACAGACAACAAGAGGGAAAAACACCACTGAATTATACAGAAAACAACCCCAAAATCAGACCACAAAATCAGAAAATCACTCCCCAAAACCGAGAGTACACAGCCACCGAAAATTACATGAATCGAACCTAAAACCACCGCAGATGACACGCACAACAGCAGCAGAAGAGAAAACGAGCAAGACGTAGCAATCGCACCAGCAATTCAGAGGCAACACCAAGCAAGGGAAGAAGGGAGAAGAGCACTCAAACTGTCGAGGGAAAACAATCGTATTGCAAACTGAACAGGGAAGGAATAAAAGAAAGTTTTGCTAATTATTTAAGACTTACCAATAATAAAAGAGAGGAAATGACCTCCTTGGCCCTCTCTTTCATTTAAATGCCTCGGAGGTCCCAAATGCTAAAAGACACATAACATAAGATGTTAAACGAAATCCGACGTTAGGAATTTAGAAACAAAACCAAGGTTATTACAGCATCTCTATTTAAACTACCAAATTGCTTGACTCAACGACACATGCACAACAGGTCGAGGACGTATCCGGAGCACTAGCTAGGTTCAACTCTTACCTTTCCAACTTTACTTAGGTGATGACTTCTAATAGGTTCCAGTGGGCTAACCCTAGTTTTAATAATTATCATTTTATAACATTGTTGTTAAGCTTAGGTAATAAGTAGCCCTAGAACCTTATCAGATCCTAATCAACATAATCACACATAGGATAAGGTTCAAAAACCCGGGGCAAACACCTGGGCCCAAGCTCCAAGCATTTCTTTGGACCGATCCTTACCGAGTTGATGGAATCTCCTAGTGAGGACATGAATACTAACCCTTGTGTAATTTTTGACTGTGGTTAGTCTCTCTATTTCGATGCTTTTCTGATTGATATTACAAGCTTGGTTATCCATGGTCTTGTTTGTTATAGATTTTTATTTATAACACGTCTAAATTTGGTTCTATGATATCAATATGCCGTGCTGCTAGGTGCAACCTTTCTAATTACAAGATTCGCACAAAACTGTGTTGTACAAGACATTTCTAAAGATTCCATTGTTTCTTTCTCTCCCAACAAAATAGATGAGAGAAGAGAATACAAAAGAGAAGGTTCTATGAGCATCACACTTTTTCCTCCGGTAATCCATCTAACAAGTATGGGCCAATCTCTAGGTGCTCTAATCCCTCAAAAATGATTCCATACCATATTCCATATATCAAAAGTAAAACTGCATCTGAATAACAAATGCTTCACTGTTTCCTTATCTCTTGGGCAAAAATACACACCTCTTCTGTAGTTATTCCCCATTTCCTCATTCTGTCTCTACTAGGCAACCTCTTGTTAGCAGCCAACCAAGAGATAAAAGAGTACCCGGGGAAGTTCCCTTTGCTCCATACCACTTTACTCCACTACACTTTTGGAGTAGTCACATGAAGTTTGTCATAACATTTCTTCATGAGGAAACTGTTCCCCTCCCTATTGTCATGTGAGAGACATCTAATGGCATGCTGTCTCTAGATTCAACAAATTTCTCCAGGACCAAGCACTAAGGATGCTTACCTCCCAAATAGATAAAAGCTTTAGGTAGTATTCATTGGCCCATTTCACCCACAAGGTGTCTTGCTTGTTCTCAATTTGCCAAATCTGCTTGAATATGGCAGCTTTGTTCCAGTGTCAAGGCACTTAATTCCAAGTCCACCTCTTCTCACAGGTTGACACACTTTCTTCCATGCCAAACTTGCTTTCTTGGAATCCGTATTTCCCGCCCATAGGAAAGGTCTTTCACAAGCGTTGATATTCTAAATCAATTTCTTTGGAAGAGCTAAAATACTCATCCAATAGATTTGCATGGACAACAACAATGATTTGATGAGTTGGAGTCTCCGTGCATGACTGAGGAACCTTGAGGGCCAACTCTTGATCTTGCCAACCATCTTGTCTATCCAATCTGGACATTCAATAGCAGAGAGATTAGTAGGGCTTAGGGGAACCCTGACGTTTTTTATGGGCAGCTGGCCTTCCTCGTGCTGATGCAGTTGAATAATTTCTCATCTGCTGAATATTCTTGCAATGTAGCCTCATCTTGGGTCAGTTTTATTTGATCACTCTATGTGTGGTAATCAAGGTTAAGCTGACCCAATTCCCTTTTACCTTCCTACTACTATCAAAGCGAAATCTTTTGCCTGTCTAGTTGTTGACCTGTCAAGAATTCCCGATGGAAAAAGAAGCGAACATGTAGAACAGAAATTATAATAGCATTTGAACAAGTGTTGCCACCTGAGCTGAAATTTAATGCTATATCATATAATTCTTCTGAATGCAATTTGTATTGGTTGATGATTATGAAAGTTAAACACAATCTGCTGCTAACCATCAAAACATTTTTGATGTTAAACGAAAACCGACGTTAGGAATTTAGAAACAAAACCCGGGTTATTACAGCATCTCTATTTAAACTACCAAATTGCTTGACTCAACGACACGTGCACGACAGGTCGAGGACGTATCCGAAGCACTAGCTAGGTTCAACTCTTACCTTTCAAAGTTTACTTAGGTTAAACTTAGATGGTGACTTCTAATAGGTTCCAGTGGGCTAACCCTAGTTTTAATAATTATCATTTTATAACATAGTCGTTAAGCTTAGGTAATAAGTAGCCCTAGAACCTTATCAGATCGTAATCAACATAATCACACATAGGATAAGGTTCAAAAACCCGGGGCAAACACCTGGGCCCAAGCTCCAAGCATTTCTTTGGACCGATCCTTACCGACTTGATGGAATCTCCTAGTGAGGACATGCATACTAACCCTTGTGTGACTTTCCTCTGGGGTTAGTCTCTCTATTTTGATGCTTTTCTAATTGATATTACAAGCTTGGTTGTGTGTGATTTATAGCTTAGATAATTTCCTTTCACTAGATTAGTCTTTCGGCTCAAGTTTGTTTCTGTTAAGGAAAGCCCTTTTCTGGGTTTTAGCCCAAAAACCCTAGCTCTAGGTGATCTCCCTTTTGGCCAATCATCCATTTTGATTTATTTAGGTATAGGCCCAGTGAAAGCAAATATCCATTAAATTTGCAAGATTTGAAATTTGATTATGGATCATGTTTAATTTCTCGCCCAACGGCCCAACAAGAACTCAAAACAAATCTTTTTCTTGGACTCTAAAGTTTCTCTCGGCCAGTAGCTTGTTCATATTTTGGCCCATATGCCCAGGTTTCAGACCAAAGGTATTCAAGCACTTACACCTATTTACGGTTTAGAAATCATTCCGACTCGTGTGCCTCACTTCTAGTCCAAACACATTCCAGCCCCCAAGTGCTAATTCACAGTTCATAAATCATTTAGGCCCGCCTAACTCACAATCCAAAGCATTAAGGCCGGGCACCTATTCACAGTTTAGAAATGATTTCGGCCCAAGTGTCACATTTTCAATACATTGTGGCCCAAATGCCACTTTGTTAGACATTCTAGATCAAGTACTCGTTAAGAGACTAGAAATATTCCCAATATAGAAGGGGCGGCTCGGTAATTCTTGGGTGAAACTAGCTAGCACTCCTGATGCGTCCCCGATAGGTCATAGACGTATCGTTGACTGAAATAAACTTTGATAGTTAAGGAAAGACACGAGATAAACTTAAATTGGAAACTCCATTTCGATTGAGAATTTACACACATAAATTCACTCAATCTCCCTCACCCTCACACACGGACTCCGGGACAGTTTAGGACTTTATCCCAAAGTCCTCGACCCTTTCTTGACTGCCGGCCTACGGTTCCCCAACCGCTCCTCGACTGATCAGTCTACCAAATACAAAATGTTGTCACACAACTCCAGTGCTAACCAGCTCACCAACTCTCTAGCACTCACACACACTCAAGTCTAACCCACACTAGCTCTGGTTATCTCAATCTTTTTTCTCTTGTACAGACTTACTTACATATGAAATAAATGCAAGTATTTATACGGTTAGTTAAGGTGTAACTACCGTCCTATAAATTCCTAGACTATAGGAGTTGACTATAGCTACTGCAATTCACATAACAACCACACTAGTATTGTAGAGAGGCTTCAACTTGATATGGAGTTGTCGGAACACGTGTCGCCTTGCTACTGGACACGTCGGCGGCAACTCTCTCGATTGGTTGAGCTCAACTTGTGTGCTCAACTCGTCTGATCTTTTCTGGCTCATTAATCCTCATAAATGCTCCTTTAGACTTCATTATGGCTATGCAATCGTTCTGATAAGTAGCCCTTTACTTATCTTGTCCATTTGCACATTAATGAGTTATATTCTTGTCGTGTGCTAGTTGATAGTGTGAATATGTGAGTCTGCATAGATATGCCGATCTTCTTGCAGTCTTTGTCTTTGATTTACTCTTGAAGCATAAAAGATATCTTCGTGTGGTGCCTGACTTCTTGTGTGTACTAGAAGTTCAAGCGTGAGCTCACCTGGACAGGTGCCCGACTGGTTGGGCACATGTCGTGAACCGAGTGCGCTTGCAACCTTGTGTGCTAAGCCACTCTTTTACTTGTCTATCTGGATTATAAAGCTTGACAAACATGTTAAAAATACACAACAAAAGGTTTGCTATTATCAAAACTAAAGGATCTTGACTTAATAGTGGGACCTTGTGCTGAATATTTTAATGGGATCCTTTACAAATTAATACTTAAATATAAAATATAGAATTATTAATTTAGCTGTGTCACAACATAATTTTATATTAGGTTATATAATGAGATAAAATGACAATTTAGACAAGCTAGATGAATTTTACTCATCATTGACTAATCACTTAAAAAATTCATTCTCCTAGTATTTTACAACAAAATATTTGAAGAAATAACCGTTAGTACTTGATTGGATAGAAGAACGTAGTTGGAGAGCTTGTCACTGACTACGTAGAAAAAGAAGAAAAATCAATATATTTGTATTTTTTCTAAATAGATATTACTGGAATATAAACAATTTCATTGATAATTTTATTTATTTCTCTGCTAAAAGACTTAATACTATTAAATTCAATCAACTGTTATTATATGTTCTATTGGATAGGTTAGAAACCTTTGTAGCCTTTTAATTATATCACTACAAGATAATTGACTCTACTTAAAAAAACTAGGTCCCCAAAATTTTGGGCCCCCCTAAAATTGGGGGCCCTGTTCCATGTCACCTCTTGGACATGCCAAGAGCCGCCCCTGTAGAAATGATGGTTCAGTCCCTCTTTGTTGATTTTTTGTTGGTACCTTCGTACTTCAAGACAGGTCGTTGATGTGTCACGTAGGTGTCGTGAGAATGACAACTAAATGTAACTTATGGATCATGTTTAATTTCTTGCCCAAAGGCCCAACAAGAATTCAAAGCAAATCTTTTTCTTGGACTCTAAAGTTTCTCTCGGCCAGTAGATTGTTCATATTTCCGGCCCACATGCCCAGGTTTCAGACCAAGGGTATTCAAGCCCGTACACCTATTTACGGTTTAGAAATCATTCCGACCCGTGTGCCTCACTTTTAGTCCAAACACATTCCATCCCCCAAGTGCCAATTCACAGTTCATAAATCATTTAGGCCCGCCTAACTCACAATCCAAAGCATTTAGGTCGGGTACCTATTCACAGTTTAGAAATCATTCCGGCCCAAGTGTCACATTTTCAATACATTATGGCCCAAATGCCACTTTGTTGAGACATTCTAGATCAAGTGCTCGTTAAGAGACTATAAATATTCCCAATCTAGAAATGATGGCCCAGTCCCTCTTTGTTGAATTTTTGTTGGTCCCTTCGTACTTCAAGACACGTCCATGACAGGTCATTGATGTATCATGTAGGTTCGTGAGAATGATAACTAAATGTAACTTAGGGAGGTAGAAGACTTGTAAGTTACTTTGAATCGAAAACCTCTTTTGATTAAGAATTACTCCCTAGCAATTCCATCCTTCTCCCTCCACGCCTTGATAAGTGCAAAATATATCTATTTTTATGGCTTTAATTCTTCCTATTTTCATAACATTTATGTCATATTTCGCACTTATAATATGTGTTTTCTTAGATTTATGATTTGATATGAACTGATACATTTAATGTGTCTAATTCAGGGAAAAGTCTTGGAATTACATATTCTATCTTCTGAGAATTACAACGCAATAAGCGGGAAGCAAAACGGAATCCAAATGAAGAATTTTTACCCGTTGAAGTTGTGTCCGGACGTGCTAGTTCGAACATATGTCAAAGAGTAAATGGAGAATCGCTGAATTATTTCAATCAAATATTCACTACTGCACTTAATTATTCGATCTTCACTAAATTCATGATACACTTATTACACACTACTACATAATTGTAGTATACTCAAATAAAATGTGGAAAATTAATTCCTTCACTTATAAGTGTCTTCATAATAGATGTAGAGATACTAGAGATCTTTGTATTTTATATATACATACTTGTACCTACATTTAGCATAAGCTCTTATTATATAGTTCTACACAAATAAGTGTAACTAAATAGAATGGTTATATTAGAAAATTTACTACACTTTATTAAGTGGGGTTAAAAAAATGTCATTATCCATATTTTTTGTAGTAGTGACATCATAAATTGTTGCACACCAAATGACCAATGATTGATTCATTATCAAAACAATCATGTGGCACATGACGAGGGAATCACAATCAAATTCACTCACTAACTCGTAAAATCTCATTCATGACATCATTATGTACATTCATAGCTGCATAACATAATGATGATTCTAATCATCACACTGCTGAAGGTTGCATAACATCCCACCATATAATATTCACGTACAGCACCACTCACGGTTATATTATGATTGAAATCAATGCTCAATCGGTGACATCAAGAGGATTATTTTTATTCTCGCTGCAGCACATTAACGAGGTTGTGATTATATTAATCTCGTACACTCACAGAAGAAGATAAAAAGAAGATTTCATCAAGATCGGATATTAGGGATCAAATGAAATCAGACTCACACGCCCGTAAACACTCTTTTGAGGGTTTTGGCTCCTCTCTTCCACATACCAAACACCACAATTCGGCTATCGTTAGCACTCCACACTTCTAGATGAGGATTAACGCAAAGACACATGATGACAGAAATCGGAGCAGAGAATCTTTCTAACAGAGTTTCTTCTTATCTTTCTAGCTAATATGTCAATGTGTTATTTCTTTGTTGTTTTTATTATTTTTAGAGTCATGTTAGCGTAGTTACTCAAGCTCCCCGGATTGGGGTAGCAAACCGAATCTTTAGATTTATTTGTAGGATATTTATATAAAATACAATGGTATTTTAGTAAATAGACGCTCAAGGGCTATTTTGGTAATTTGCCATGAGTAAGTTCCGTTTGGATTAAGTTGTTAATCCTAACGAGACCTTATAAAAGGAAGTATCCCTATAGAAGGATATGTCTTTATGAAAAGACACAACCCACCCAAGAGAAGTATGCCTATATATATCCATGGCTATAGCATTTGAGAGGGGATCATTATCAAATATCTCTCTATGATAACATCTTCTCTCATCAAATCGCTTATACAAGCAAGATCGTCGGATGCATTTACTTCGTGGATACAATTGAGTTGCATCTCCAATTCAATACCGGGATACCATAATTCGAGAAAGAAGATCAGTAATTATTCAAAGACAAATTTCTTCACATACAAATAAGAAATTCCTTCAGTGGTATCAGAGCTTATGGTTATATTTCTTGAATCTATGGTTCTCGAATGTTGAGAATTTGTTTTTCTAACAATAAAAAACGACATTGAGATTACCCTTCAAATTCTGATTGGTATACATATAAATGGTGTATTTGTGTAGTACAATCCAGTACGTGTTTGTATACTCAACGATATGATGTGCACATATAATTAATAGGAATGCATGGGGCTGCAAACGTGTAACTTATTTTTGCACGGATGATTCGTGTAAACATTACCATGCTGTATGCGCCTCCGCTTGATGAAAATCTCATTATGAAGAAATACCGTGAAATTGAACGGAAGTGATATTTCCTCATTGAGATGACGATATCACCGCTGCGGTACTTGGTTGATGAATTCTTCTTTCCTATATGTATACATGATGGATGGAATGATTTGTTCAAACCATTCGCATATGTTTTATATGTGCTCATCGACCTTCACCGATTCTGACTTTGCACTGTGAATTTGTAGTCAACCGGCTAATCATGTGTTGATTAGTTGGAATTTGATTTCCATTGCTTGAAGTCACAAATATCATCAAAACGATGATATAGGCGGTTGTGTGTCAGTGTTGTTCATATGGCAGTTAGAATAACTACTCGCAGAAGGTTTATGTAACCGATGCTATAAGAAGATATTGTTTGTGAGATAATAAATAAAATAAAACAAGATGAACCGTTCTCCTTGATCAGTCATGTCTCTTATTTTATTATAACTTGACAAACAGTACGAGAAGGAAATAGAGTGGACTATTCTATTTCAATTTTTAGACATCAACTTCTCGTATGGTCTTTCTTCAATAAGATGTGTTCGCCTCAGTCTATAATGAGTTATATAGTAATATAACTTATTTTTTGTGTTTTAATCACATGTGTTGTTGATTGATCTTGTCCAAAATGATGGGGCTTAAGGCTGATGCATAAATGCCATACATATTGTATGTACTAATTCTACATGGCTGGCATTAAATTATACATGAGCACATCAGTTTCGTATGCCAGATGTATATATTCACCTTCGCCTTAATATGATTTCACTCATAATGAATTTTATAAAGGTGATTGATCATGAAAGAAGGATTAGTCCGAATTTGTTAGTAGGCTGTTTGTTGGCTTCTCTAACATGGGTTAAGGATGACATGGTTATGATTGACCATATATATATATATATATATATATATTGGTCATACATTTATATAATCATCATATGTTGATGTAAAGCGCATCTTATTTTGGTATGTGTTGCCAAAGTGTTTGGAAGATCTAAATCTCAATTATGATAGTATTTCACTATTATCGTAATGACTGCTTATTTTCTTAAGCCTATTGTGTACTATGACAACTTAATTAGATTATATATATGTATATATATATACATGTTTCTGTGTGTGCATATATATATATATTATATATATGTTATAAGAACTTGTCAACTATCTTTATGTAAGATATAAGACCTCTTTGATAATTTGAATAATCTGTGTGATTATTTCAATATTTGGACTTCGTACATTTGTCAGCATACTATTTCAGTAATAGTTACTATCTTTCTTGTGTAGAAAGCATGACACTTGTATATCGAGAGCCCGTGGAGTTACGAATTCCACAAGATTTGGAAGTAGCCGATATAATTCGTACTGCTATTCGGGTTCACAAAATGGGTCCAGATGATGACATTATCGATCATGTGATCAATACAAATGTACACATGCAGAAGGCCCTCTTATCTAATATACTTGAAATGTATATACCGAAAGTCCAATTCAATGTTTTATTGAAGTCGTTGTCTTTGCACCGAGGATACAAAGTATCTTTTGCAATTTGCTATGATCTTGACTATCCAGATCCTTATAGAAGGGCAGTTAATTTATTTTGTGAAAGGATCATGGCCCGTAGAAGAGGTGCCACTAGAAAAGACAAGTTGTCAAAAAGGTTTACCTTGAGTAATAGAGTAAATGGACAGTATCCTCATCCATGGACAAAAGGGATCGTTGATCAAAAGATCAGAAGCATTCTTAAGAAAGTGAATGCTAGTGTCCCGGTCTGGGGTATGTAGGTAGAAGAATAAATAATCTTCTTCTAAGCTTAATACTTCTAAGCTTGTGTAGCAATGTACTTATGTAATACTTCTAAGCTTGTGTAGCATGGTACTTATGTAGTACGAACTTAAGATTGAATAAAATCCATGTTACTCTTCGTGACAAAGTTCGATAGCTGGGATAGTATGTTTTCCCAGTGGGAGCTTCATGTGTTGAACTAATCGTTTAATTATTTTGTTTAATTTTAAGTATTTGGGATTGATTATGAGCTATATGCTTGTTTTGTTCTAAATGATTATTTGATGATTTTTTGATTAAATTATTAGATTTATTTGTAAGTTACATGATGCTTGCAAATTTTATGTTTGTTCTATTATTCTTCAATGAAAATAGAACAAGTAGAAATAATGGAAATGCAGTGGCATAGTTGTCGAGTTGAACATCAAGGTCTAACTTCTTAGGTATTGTAATGAAGTTTGGAGTCCTAGGGTCTGACATACGTTGGAAGACCAAGACTTTCTTGTGTTGCTATCAATAATTATGTCCTGGTCAAAAGTGCAACCCACAGGTTTTGTGTAAACCTTATTCGTCATGAAGATATATATATATATATATATATATATATATATATATATAGGGGCAATTTACAAGAGATTTCCTAGAGGAACATGAGAATGTCATGTACATGTGTTGTACAAAATCTTAGTGATATTATGACATTATCGAGTTCTAACTCCAATTTCTGGATTATAGACTCTGCAAGTGTGATCATACTTACTCATCAAGTTTTATCGCATACTGAAGGGAACAACCGTGTAAATTGAATCTCTCCAGTGGGAGAAATGTAGGAGAAATTTCAATCTACAATTGTTGGTTCCTAATATGCTGGTTAAACTTGATGGCAGTTCATTCAATATTAGAGTTAAGCTCTTAAACTTAACTATATGTTCCGGGAATAAATGAATTGGACAAGAAATTATAATCCTATGAAATTGTCCAATTTTATATTCTGACGATTGTATTATTTTATTGCCTCATCTTATGTCATGAGCAATTTTACTTTAATTTTAAAAGGGCATGCACCCCTGGGACATTAGTTTTGAAACAAATTAATCATTTATTCGGATAAAATATCCGAATTTAAATGATAACCTGTTAATCATGTTTGACAGGAAAGTAACACGTGAGTCATTTTGGCAAAGCTCAATGGGCTACTTACCTTTGTGGTAAACACACACTCTAAACAATATGGGCAAATGAATGTATGAGTAAGGTCTAAGCCCAGTACCATTACATTCATTGAAGATTGTGCAATATAAGGTTATATATACATTGCAACCCATTAGTTTGGTACTTAAGAATGTTTTGCAAGTTTGTGATTCTTGTAGAACATTAGCTCGCACGTTTGTGACTCTTGTAGAACATTAGCAAGATCTAAAAGTTAAGGCTTTAAGATCATCGGGTAAAGAAATCTTCTCAATGATTTCTACTATTTTGCAAAGAAAAGGATATAGTTCATTAGTTGTCTACTCCTTACACCCGAACAATAGGATAAGACAATCATGGATAATGTTAGATCTATGATGTCTTGTGCAAATTTCTTTTATTGGGAAGATCTTAATTTCCTTTTATTAGGAAGATCTCTTACTAATCATGATTTATGTGTTGAATCATATTTCTTCAATATTGATCTCTAATATCCAGTATGAACTATGAGAAAGAGATTTTTATGATCATCTTTGTTCATGGCTGGTTTGTCTACATCATGGATTGTGTTTCTATAAAGGATCATGATAAGAATAAAAGAGATCAGTTCTAAACATGTCACATTCTTGGGAAGTGTAAAACTTCATGGTGTCACCACTGGATCAAGTTTATGAACTTGATTCTTCTGCTAAATTTGTGTTCCTAATTATATTGGAATAATTTTATAACAGTTTCTCACACTCTCTCAAACTAGTGATGAGAGAACCAGGTATATAAAGGTATTACCGCCTTCAACTTGAAAAGTGGGAGATGATGAATATCAAAAATGGTTATATGGTATTGAGGAATGTTAAGTAGATATGGTGATAGCCAAGGAAGATACTGAATAGAACACTTCCTCTTTCCATTTCAGTGTCATGGATGAAGAGGAACCTAGTAAATATTCATTATCTTCTATTAGTACCTAAACGTTAAGAGTGAAAACTTACCTTTTACAATGAACCGGAGACTATAAGAACCAACTGAGTTTGAAGCCCATTTGCTTCAACTCAGGATGAATGGTTCTATGTACATACAAAGGATTGTTGCCTAGAAAGGCCTATTGCCTAAGGCTACACCCATAAAAAGGAGAATCAGATATGATGACATTTTTTCCAATGGTTCATATTGGAATGATTCACCTTATGTTAGCTATCTTGGCTCATTTGGATTGAAAGTTGTATTAAATGGGTATTGGAAACTGTTTTTCCTCAATAAAGAACATGAGGAAGAAATTTTCTCATAATCCTTAAGGCTTTAAGCTGGCAGGAATAAGAAGAGGGTGTGTCAACTTCTCAAATCCAATCCAATGTATGGTCTCAAATAAAATATTAAAATTACATAAATTCATGGTAAGACATGAATGTGTAATGTTTTGAGAAGACCATTATTTTAAGAAGACCATTGTGTTTATTTGAAACACACATTCACATAGTTTTAATCTATTATGATTATATGTGGATGACATTTTGATAGCTACAAATAATAAGTCTCTTGTCAGAGAGTCTTATATATATTTGAGATGACAAACATAGGTAAGACAAGCTATGTACATGGTGTTACAAACAACTATTGGGTTGAACCGAGAGAATTATAATTCTCAATAATGGTTAATTTCATAAATTGCAAACCCGTAGATACACCTATTAGTGTGTGATATCATCAAGTAAGTTGATGTATCTCAAGACTCTCTCTCTATATATATATAAGGTGATGTAACTCTATATATATAAGGTGATGTAAAGGGTGCCCTAATCTAGTGCAATTGGAATGTGATGTATTTCACAGTGTGTTGCTATCTATTATGCATTATGATTGGTAATTCATTTTATGAAATAATCCAAATAGTGCATATAGAATTAAGCACATTGTAAAGCATTTTAAGACATTATGTATTACGTGTTATGCTTTGCTAATAAATCCATTTTATGGTGTGCCACTGTCCACATTGTGTGGCACTGTCTTTCATGCAAAGATTGCATGTTTTGGACACACTAATATCAGGGGTATGATGGTCGAGTTAAGCCTATACTTTATAGTGTGTTCCTCCCTGAGATTATGTATTGGTAAGAGAAATCTTTCCATTTCTGTATTTCCGCTTTCATAGCTTGCAAGTCATCATGAGATGTCAAGTTGAACCAAAGGTTAGCTCACTCACACGAGTAACCGTCCCTATGATGTATGTGTTAATTATGAGGGGTAAGGCTAAAGTAATTCTTTTGAGGATACAAGATTTACAAGCCGCCTTGATTTGAAAGAGTCGAGATGAGGTTTTCCTACCTGGAAGATCGAACATGGAAAACTGCTCCCGAATTCCATGTAGGTTCAACATAGCCTAGCATGAGCATTGAGACATGTGTTGTTAAAAGTATGCTTGAGTTAACTACGTGGGTTAAAAATACTAGTGTGGGTTGATTTTAGGACATCCGTTTCTCTAAGGAAATGTTATCCCCACAACATGCTTTCATACGGCATGTGCTAGCGACCATTGCTTGAGGTTATGGATGGATCCCTTCTCCTTCACTATGTGAGTCGCAAATTTGAGCAACCCTTATCACTTCCTAAAATGGATCATGAAGTATGGTGGTTATGTTGCTACCTTGGGAAGTATTCGAAGACTAAGATAATTCGGTTGGAGTATATGCTTCCTGGGAAAGCAGTTGTCATGCGTATGAATTGTTGGCCATTATGGAAGGAAGGTATTTAAGAGTAGTCTTGAACTTAAGTGGTGTTCACTCGCGCGCGGATGGTTGTGTACATCATGAACATGTACAGATGATTGGGTGATAATTATGCATATGTTTTGAGGGATCTAATTATGACTCAGATTGTTCTGACGAAATTTTGCCTAGGGATGCGGTAATACAAGAGCACCCGTGGAAATATAATTTGCCTGTGTTGGAATATCCTTAGGTTGGCTAAGAGTGGTTTAATCTAAAGGTTTTCAAATTGCAGGTGGTATTACCCGGTCGCACGAAGTATTTGCAAGTATGACCGACATGAGAGAGAAATATCTATCTCCAAAATCACCATTGAGCGAGTGGGAGATGTAGGATATTTATATAAAATACAAGGGTATTTTGGTAAATAGACGCTCAAGGGCTATTTTGGTAATTTGCCATGAGTAAGTTCCGTTTGGATTAAGTTGTTAATCCTAACGAGACCTTATAAAAGGAAGTATCCCTATAGAAGGATATGTCTTTATGAAAAGACACAACCCACCCAAGAGAAGTGTCTTTATGAAAAGACACTTCCTATGCCTATATATATCCATGGCTATAGCATTTGAGAGGGGATTTCATTCCATTATCAAATCTCTCTCTACGATAACATCTTCTCTCATCAAATCGCTTATACAAGCAAGATCGTCGGATGCATTTACTTCGTGGATACAATTGAGTTGCATCTCCAATTCAATACCAGGATACCATAGTTCGAGAAAGAAGATCAGTAATTATTCAAAGACAAATTTCTTCACATACAAGTAAGAAATTCCTTCAATTTGTAATCTTTTCTCTAATTTTATTAATGCAATAATTTAATTCCAGTTCTTCATGCGCTTTAATTCTCTAGTTAATTATTAAAGCAATCTTTGTAGATTTCTAATCAACACGTGAGAGCTGAGATAGATAACAAGACATAAGAAGTTAAACTGGATTAGCGACTAGAAGCTTGATCCCGCCTAGATTTAGCCGTTGACGATTTTTTTATAGTTTATGAGTTTATGGCAGAATTAGGGAAGAGTTTATTAATAAATTTAGATAGTGAAGGTTTACCGAACAATCGGGTGCTTCCTTATATTTAGAATTTTAATCTTTATTTACTTAGTTTATTTTAATTGTTTTATTATATTATGTTTGTTCATTAAGTCATTAATTTAGTTAAATTGAGAAAACCCTAAAAAGTGACATTTTCCTGTTTTCTTAGTTTTAGTTTCTCAGTTAGTTAATAAATTGTCCATTAATTGAACGAGGTCCCTATGACTGACAACCCCACTTAATTCACTATTCCGCAAAATGATAGATACACTGCCTAGGTAGAGATAGTCACATATTTCTATTACACACCCACCTATGGATTCTGGGACGGTTTTGGACTTACCACCAAATCCCTTTCTACCCTGGTTGACACATGACCAACAGTCTCCCAATAGTCCCCCGACTGTTCCCCGACTATACCTAAGCTACCCTTGTAGCAAACTCAACACTATGAGTTGTTTACACCACTTCGCTTCCACAATCACTCAATTGCAAGACCTCACTTAAACTTTAAGATAAGTGAAACTATACAATGAAAAGATCAGAAATACAACTTGTGCTCTCAAGAAAAATATTCGTCCGTTTCAGCCCTTCTCAGCACACCCGCTTCAAATGAAGCTGGTTCTTTCTTATAGAAGATGTTGATCTCCTCTCATTAGTGGACTCCAAAGTTGATTCACAAGTCTTCTGAAGTCCAGGCTTCTTTATGGCTTAGCCAGTGTTGCGCTAGATGTTGGGACCACATACAAGGTCTGTTCGCTAAATACAGAGGAGTAAAAGTAGAAATCGACAACTGTTTTTTTGCAATGGCTTTGTCTTCTCTTATCTTCCATGTGTTGGACTTTTTGATCTCAAGAGATCAAATCTTTAGGGTGACGCTGTAGAGCACTGCTAGCATGAGTAGCGAACTACCTACATGAGTTCCATGGTGTTATAGTGAGTCCTAGCGGTGAGTCGTCTCAAGAGTATCGTCCTAGCTGTTGTGAACAGGTTCCTGATAGTTGGGTACTGGTCATAATAGAAGGACCCACTTGTAACCTTGTACATAAGCGATCCTGATAATCTCCTCTTGTTGAACCACCTTGTCTCCTTGCAGACAAGGGACCCTCCCTCTTATTGCTGAAACACTTAAGCAAGCACATCAAATAACATGGACAGTTTGCTATCATCAAAACTATAAGGAACTTGACTTAACAATTTCCCTCTTTTTGATGATGGAAACCAATCCAATAAACAACATAAGAACAAGAAATTAAAGCTAAACATCCTAAGTGTGAATGTATGAAAACTTCTAACCCCAGAAGAGGGTTCCTTCTAAAAAATTTCCCCTTAGTTAGATGAAGTGGTTTGCAAACAAGAACACTTAGTATTCTTCGTAAGGATAGCAATCGTAAGACAAGTATTCAACAACTTAAAAATGGATTCATGTTTTCCCCCTTTGCCATCCAACAAAACAAGAGAAGTAAACTAGTCAGAATATGAGCAATTAGAAGAACATTTGAAAAATTCATACTATTATAATAGATGACCATTGATAGTACAAATGTCTTCCATTCGTAGTGACTGATACCTTGAAGCCATTTCGAGTGTGTATGCCCTATAAGTGTTGTTGTGTCTCCGTTGTCATCTGATGAGAACAAAGTTGAAAGGTCTACAATGAAATCGGTGAGAACATTTGTGTCATCCGTTTGGTAGGGGTCAGGAGATGAAGAATCATTGTCAGTAAGATTACTTCAGGGATCTTCTTCCACGTCGATGACTCTACTTCATTTTTTAAAGCTTTGATTTGTTTGTTAATGATGCGGGGAGAGATCCCGTGATTTCTTATTTGGGATTTTGTAGATAAGTTGGTGGAGGCTTTTGATGTGGAGGCAAAGTCCTTGCATTCGAATGGTGAAATTTTTGATGTGGACGCTTTTGTGTTTGAAAGATTTGCTTTCCTTTGTTGACCTTTTGAGTTTCCTCCGAGGCTTTCGTCTTGGGTGCCATTCTGGACTACGATTGAGCAGAAATTTGTAACTGACTGCAAAGTGTGTCATAACCTAAGATGGGATATTTTGTGGCTTTTAGCACTTCCTCGTAGATTATGTGAGTGATAGAGAGGGATTTCACTAAGTAAGTATGCAAGAGCGTTTTGAGAGCATAAAGTAAGTGGTGAGCTAGTCGAAACACCTTTACTCCTTTTATACTAACCGGGCAACGGTCACTAACATGTCCTAGAGCGCTGACAGAATGCCAATGGCTAGTTGAACAGTTATCTGTGACCGGTCACTCCCCTATCAGGGCGAGACTAGAGTCTAATGGACGGAAGGGTTTATTTTTACCACTGAATATTTAGTGAAAGTGCCCTATTTTGCTCTTACTCTCTATTAAAATATGATCTCTCTTTCTCCTATAGTTAATTATCAATTGAACAAGCACAAACAGTCAAATATTACAGAATGACATGTGCCCAAATAGTCACTGATCTGTCTGCCGAAGAACGTTAAGATCTTGAATCTCGAATTTAACTTGTGAATATCATATCAAGACCATGCATGATCTTGGTGAATTTTCCCTGGTAATTGGCTTAGTGAGAAATATCTGCACCATTCTCATTAGTAAATTCCCAGTCTCGTCATAAGCCTTGTCCCACATCATTTCATTCAGGCTCGTTATATGCCCTAACCTTCACACACATACCCAGGCACATAATAAGTCCCGATCTTCACAAAAGTACCCATGCTCGTCATAAGCCTTGACCACCATGAAAAGCCTAGGCTCATCATAAGTCTTGTCTCACATAATTTCATCCAGGCCCATCATAAGCCTTGTCCATCACACATCATTTTTAAAGAGCATGTTCATCTTTTTACAATAATGCATAAGTTCTCAATCACTGTCACGTTTGGCATCCCCACGATCATTTCCCACATTTTTTAATAGGTTCTGGTCTCTGATGCACTCGGGTTTCATTTTCACTTTTCACATTTTGGAATAGGTTCTGGTCCCTAGATGCACCTGGATTTCATTTGCATTTCTAAGCTTTTAGAACAGGTTTCGGTCCCTAGATGCACCCGGATTTCATTTTCATTTCTCAGCTTTTGGAATAGGTTTCGGTCCCTAGTTGCACCTGGATTTCATTTGCATTTCTCATATTTTGGAATAATTTCTAGTCCCTAGATGCACCAGGGTCATATCTTTCATCCTCACATCAAACACATTGCATCATCAAACGCACTACATCATCAATTATCTTGCATCATCACATCATTTCCATGACGGGTTGCCAACGCCTCGTGTAGTGTGGCCAAGTTGACGAGGTAATGGAAATAAATCCTTCCATGTTATGTCAGCTTGTTTAGGGATCAACAAATGGTGGGCGAAGGCAATAAGTCCGCATTGTTATACTAGGAGTTATCCCTGCATACCGGTTGGAGGGCAATGACAATAAGTCCACATAGGGTCCAACCAGGAGCATTGGATGAGTTTTGGTCCCCAGAAGCATCCGAGCATGGACGGGTTTCGGTCCCCAGAAGCATCCGAGTCGTCATTTCTGCATTGGTGGGTTCTGGTCCCCTGAAGCATTCGAACCGCATAGCATCTTAATCGGGACAGGTCCAGGCCCCTAGAAGTGCCTGAGAAACATCAACTTTTTTCTCATTTAGGTAGACATCGCCTTAGAATAGCTCGACCACTTTCAACCCATGTTAGAGGTAGTCAACGCCTTAGAATAGCTCGACAACTTTTTGAATATTATTAGTGAAGGTAGTTGGCGCCTTCGAATAGCCCAACGACTATAGATTTTCTCTTCTTCGGGTAGCCAACGCCTCAGAGCAGCTCCGCTCAGGTGATTTTCAACAATAGCTTGAGATAGGGAGCAAAATTTTCAAATTCAGGCAAAATTTTGGGGTGTCAGTCAAGCATCCACTAATTTTTTCATCTTTATCACAAGGTCTAGTTGACAGGGGCAATCTATTATACCCAAAATTTTGACCCTCGAAAGGAGTCCCATTAGGCATGGATACAACAAAGGGCGACCCGATCAAAAGACATGCAATCACAAATTGTTAAGGATATTTTCAATATTTTCTATCTTTGCATGATTAACCCACGCACCTCAAAATGGCCGTGACAAATTGACCAAAATGAAGGGCATTTTTTGTAATTTTTGGGAATTTTTATTCTAAATTAGCTTTAATACATATTATAAGCTCACTTTTTTTAATATTCAAAGCCTCAAATTTTCGAAAATTAAAAAGAAAGGGCTTCCATCCATTAAAATAAAAGTCTCAATCTAGTTATTAGGCTAATCCTTGACCGAAAGCCCAACAAATTTTATTTGAAACCCGAAGCCTAAAAATTAAAGGAAAATACAAGTCCTTTTGTAATTTTCTCTCTCCTTTGAAAGTGATCCAAAATAATTCAAAATGTCATGAAATTTTAACATATGATAAGGGATGATATATATTTGGAGAATAATGGCTTTGGAATTTCAAATTTTGATTTTCCAATAATAATCTTTTAACTTCTTAACAGATCTGATGAAAAATGGATTTTAATTTATTCTTTTATCAAAATAAAATTATTTTGTGTTGGAAAATACAGAAATATCCTACTTTACATGTAGGTAAATTATCATTATCAGATTTTATCTGAAAGTTACCCGACTAGTTTTGGTGAACTTAGATCTTTTACCGAACTTTGTTTATCTCATACGATACCTATATAAGGAGTCTTCCATACTAACTCAATAGACATTCAAAAACCCTAAGAAGTTAGAAAACCTTCTCACTAACCTGCCTTCCACGTTTTTCAACTCCCGAGCATCAAAATTCTTCGGAAAACCACAAAAACAAAGTTGTTGCACTCCCATTGAAGATTCGGCCATCAAACTTCCAAAAAATTACCACTAATACGTGAGGGACACCAACCCGATCACATAGTCAGAAGCTCAGGTCCTGATTCCATCGGATCAACGTTCAACGGATCAATCGGAAAATCCTAACATGAAGAAACATCTGCCTACCGGGATCAAAACATATTAGAAACCCAATTTTCTAAGTCCCCTGACTTATATTTTCTCAATATAATTTTTAATCAAACAAGTTTTCCCGGCGTCCTAATTAGGGTTTAATTAACTTGCTGCCTAATAATTTGTTGATTGTGTCGAATTCATCCATAAATTGAAGTACTTCACATACTAACTTCTTTCAAATCTTCTAAGGAACACACCCATAATATTTGAGCTGAAAACACCATCGGAAAACGCCCTAACGCCGCAGTTCGAAGGCGGTCCACACCCACGAGTGCCACGGCTGGGGTCCTGGACGCCATGTCTGAAGCCATAGACGCCCTCAAACAATGGTGGGATTATTTATTTTTAAAAATTTTAGGGTTTTTCTAACACATGTCCGGGCCCACCGACACCCTGTCCCTAGCCTCGGACTCTTAAATTTTGTATCTTTAAAAGTGTGTACAATTTGTTTAATTTAGTTTATAAGGGTCCGTGGTCACAGACAATAAGAAATTTGACCTAATTCGGCTTCCAAAATCCTAGTTTAGGTAATTGCAATTTTTACTTTTGAATTCAGTCAAAAATATCAAAAATATAGAAACTTGCACATTTAGGTTAAATCAACTTTATAATAAGTCGTTAATGACATAAGTAGAGGGAAAATAACTTAGAAGGGTAGTGAAAGAAATTTGAACCCGAAAAAGTTATATACCAAGCCCCCAAATCCGAACTCTTACCTTTAATGGTTTACCATAGAATAGAATTAGTTGGCGACTCTTATTAGGTTCCAGTGCCTAGTTTTAATAATTGTTGTTTAATAACATAGTTGTTAAACTTAAGTTATAAGTGGACCTAAAACCTGAATAGATCCTAATCAACCCGATCAGCATATGATAAGGTTCGAAAAACCCGGAGCTCACAGGTAGTTTTGTTCGTAGTAAGAAAGTTAATCTTGCCCTTGTGAGACAATATGAAGAGAATTACCATTGCCCATGATTACTTCCTTTGAGCATGAATAAGGTTGAAAATCAAAACTTAGGTTGCTGAAATCACGAGGGAAATGGTATGTGGTTGCACTGTTAGGGTTTCTTTCCTTATCCGGAAAAGATGTAGAAGAATAATTCGCTGTAAATACCTTTGGTGTTGGTGTCTGATTGAAGTAATCAAATCCGTGATAACGGACATTAGCCTTGTGGTCATATTTGTTGCAAACTTGCAAGGGTATTTTAGTATTTGGTAGACCTGTAAAGGTAGTGGCCTGTTGTGGGTGCTAGTGTATCGCTGCTCTTTTGGTTAAAACACTCATTATTTATAGGGAAATTTCACATATACTCCCGAGGTTTGAGCGAATTTTACGAGATATATTTGAGGTTTCATTTTCATTACGAGATACCCTTGAGGTTTCATTTTCTTTACGAGATACCCCGAGGTTTCATTTTCATTACGAGATACCCCTGAGGTTTCAGTTTTATTACGCGATACCCCTCCGTTCCAAATCTAATATTATACAATTTTCATATCCCTAGTTTTCCCTCGCACCATATGCCCCTACAACAACCTCGAGAATTTATGATCACAGTTTTATTAAAATTTAAGACTTAAATAAAAAAAATTAAAGATCACATAAAATTTGAAAATAATTATAAAAAATGAATATATTTAAACAAACAAAAACAAAAAAAATTAAATAAATGGAAATAACTAAATAATAAAAAATTATATTATTTTGAAAAGTGAATATAAATTGTAAAAGTGTTACGTAATGATGCCTAAAAATCATAAGAAAATTATAACAATAATATGAATTGTGTAATAAAAAACTCATTATTTAAATAATCATTTTTTTTATTATTGATGTCAAATAATTTGTTAATAAAATTTTATAATTAACAAAATTATTTAATAATTTCTTATATTTAATGTAATTGTTATAACTTTTTTATGATTTTTATTCAATTTTTTAAAAATGGAGTTTAAATTTTATATGAACTCGTGAACAAAAATAGTTAATATTTTAAAAATAAAAAGAAATGACTAAACAATAAAATTAATTTATTTAAAAAACATATTTTTACTTAATTTTAAAAACTAGTATTACGGTGCGTAAAATCATAAAAAATTATAACAATTACATTAAATATAAGAAATTATTAAATAAGTTTGTTAATTATAAAATTTTATTAACAAATATATTATTTGACATCAATAATCACAAAAAAATGAATATGGTTTTTAATTATACTTATTTTTCTAATTTTAAAGAAATGAGTTTTTTATTAACATATATGAAAATGTTAATTTTGATAATTTTCATATCATTGTTATAATTTTTTTTTATAATTTTAAGTCATCACTATGTAACACAATTACAATTTATGTTCATTTTCTAAAATAATACAATTTTTTGTTATTTAGTCATTTCCATTTATATAACTTTTTGTTTTTGTTTATTTAAATATATTCATTTTTTAAAATTGTTTTTAAAATTTATATGATCTTTATTTTTTTGTGTATTTTATTTAAGTCTTAAATTTTAATAAAACTTTGATCATAAATTCTCAATGTTATTGTAGGGGTATATGGTGGAAAGGTAAAGTAGGGATATGAATTTGAATGGAGGGGTATCTCGTAATAAAACTGAAACCTCAGGGGTATCTCGTAATGAAAATGAAACCTTTGGGGTATCTTGTAAAGAAAAGGAAACCTTAGGGGTATCTCGTATTGAAAATGAAACCGCAGGGGTATCTCATAAAATTCGCTCAAACCTCGGGGGTATACCGTAAAATTTCCCTTAATTATATTGGCGTCATCTGCACCTCGCTTTAAATCACATCCCATGACCTATGGGTTATTGATTGTGTATAAATTGTCTTAACCACTGTACCATGATATTTATTCATAATATTTATATAAACTACATGTATATAATACATGTTTGATATTGTAAATATAAATCAAAATTTCTATCAGGATATGATCAAACCCGAGATACATAAAAAATAATAAAATAGATGTAGGTCTGACTATGCCATATTAATATTTTAATTTATATAATATTACAAAAATTAACTTAATACGGTCAAAATAGTAAAAATAATAAAAAATTAGAATATGTTGGGTAAAATTGTATAAACTTAAAAATATACATATATAATTTAAAATCTTTAAAATATGACAAATTACATATATTGGCAAATATATGTTGTTTAAATATGTGTTGCCTAATTTTGTCTAAATAAAATCAAGTAATCTAAATTGTTATTACTTTTACTATTTTTAAATCTTATTATGCTACTATATATATATTATGGTTATTTATTATAATTTAGTATAGCTTAACATTTTTATAAATTTATATACATACATATGTATATTTCTTATTTCAAATATATATATATTTAACTTACAAATTTTAACCAATACATCAACTAATTTAAATTGTTATTTATTACTTTCAATATTTTTTATATTTTATTAATTTATGTGGTTTTTGTGCTATATTTTGTATAATATCAACTAATTTAAATTGTTATTACTTTTAATATTTTTAAATCTTTAATAATTTACGTTATCTTTTGTAAATTTAAATCATCAATATGTATTACATGTTATTTTGTTATAATTGTGTATAATTCAAATTTTATTAAATTTGTAAGCACATATCTGTATATTTTTAATTTATGTGGTTATATTAAAAGCATTATATAGGTAATTGTATAAAAACTGTATAAAATTTAAAATAAATATACATATATATATATATATATCATTTACTAATTCAAATTATTATTACTACTAATTTATTATAATTTTTAAATTCAAACCAACATATAAACCAACATATGTGCTAATTCAAATTATTATTACTTGTACGCAATCTTAAATTGGTTTTTAAATATTAGAAACATTATATAGGTTATTGTATAAAAATGGTATAAAATTAGAAATAAATACATATAGATATATACGTGTCATTTACTAATTTAAACTATTACTACTAATCTATAATATGTTTGCAAATTAATTTAAATCAATATATATGCTTATTTAAGTTATTATTTCTTGTATCTTAAACACCTACTGCGAATTTAAATGACAGTTTTGGGTATAACCGCAATATGAAGTCTTGTATATCTGGCGTGACAGTGTATCTACACTGAAGCTTTTAATTACGGGTTTTTTTAGAACTGTAATTTGAACCTTGAATACGACTTTAAATTATGACTTTTGGTATAACCGTGATTTAAAATCCTTTAAAGAATGTCTTCAACCCTCTTTTAAATTACAGTTTTATCAAAAACCGTAATTCATTGTGTCCAGCTCTCTTTTAATTAACCGTAGTATTTTTTTTCTATTAGTATGCGTCTATGCTTGAGGTCGGTGGCTAAGCACGTTGTACTTGTATAGGCTCCGCTACCATATTTAGAACATTCTGCTTCATTTCAAAACCCACCCTCATGTACACTTGACAGCAAGAACTATCGAATCCTGAGCATTTCTCCAGAAACTTCATTCGGTGGTCTCCCGTTTTTCGCACATCTTGACAACGGAGTAGGTGTTCTCACCTCTTGCTAAAAAATGATTTCGAACTTGTTCCTTCATTTTGCTGTACGCGGTTTACTCCAGCGCTTATCTTGATACTTTTCCATTTTCCTTTTGAATCTCAATACTTCGTTTCCTGGGTATTTTTTTATGCTCTGAATGTCATTGCCCTCGGTTTTGACTCAAGAAATGTTAAGGGCGTGTCATTGCTCTTGAGGTTTATATCGTGACCAGCTCTTTGTATTTGTTTTCAATTTCTGCTAGCGCCCCTCTTATTTGGAAATCTGTTATGTATAAAATGTCATACTTATGCTCTAAAGGACACCAGATTCATTGTGAGTCTCAGGGTCTGAAAGAGTCGAACAAAGCAAAATATGAACAAGTTCTTCAGCTTTTTTTTTTTCGAACATGTTATGCTCTTTATCTATTTCTCTTTCTCTCGTATGGTTGTCATTTATTCTTTGTGGATGCGATATATATATATATATGTTGTAACACTGAGAGAATAGAAGAAAGATAGAAGACAAGATAGACGTAAATTGTAATCACATTTCATCCCATTGTATGTCTATATATAGTACATAATACATAACCGTTACTGAACCTTTGAGTGGAAGGAATACGAAATATCAAAGGACTTCTAATGAAGAGTTTGGGAGGTTACGGGGGTTACACAAATGAAGAGTCTAAGATAGACGAAAGGGTGATTAGATGTACATTCAATAATTACATTATTTATAACAATATATATATATATATATATATATATATCTTCTCATCTTCACCCTCCTCTGTACTGGATGTCGATTTTGTGTTACCTTCTGTAATGCGTTTGGTTTGAGGTAAACCCACTCCGTCTGGTTGTATATCAGTTGTAGTTTTTGCGACCCTTTACTGTAGAAATCTGTCATAACCTCTGAGTTCTGTCTAAAATAAGTTTGATTCAACTCCAGGAAACAAAACAATACTTTCTTACTTAGTTCCTTTCTCGTTTTTCATGTATTGATTATATTTCTGGACTAACCAGTATCTAATGGTTTCTGTTTGCACATTTTCCCCGATACGGCTTTTGTTTCATGAATATGGGTTGAAGTAACCGGGTTAATCCTTGGAGAATCGGTGCCTAGTTAACATTACTTACATGATAAATCTCTGTTTCTCCTTTCCTGGTGTATAGAATGCAAAAAGAATTCATCCATTTCTGACGTCGTGCTTGAAACAAACTTACGACTGTTGTGAGTTTAATCTGATGCGTTCATGCTATCATTAGCAACTCCAACTCTCTTTGTTGTTCGCTTCATTTTGTCTCGCTGTTTACAACAGAAAACTTTGTTTTTGTATCTGAATACTGGTTCTCTTACAGGAAAACCTTTGGTTGCCTCCTTGCTGTAATCGTTTGATGCTAGTTTAAATTGTTTGTTTAGCTTCTGCTGAGATTCCATCAAACCAAGTTTGATTTTGATTCATATTTGATATGTGAGGTCGATGTATTCTATACTGAAGATATGTTCATATTTCATTACGTATATAGTTGTCCTTTTGAGCTTCTCAGCAGGTTTTCGACACTTCTTGTGGGAATTAGTTGATCCGACAGACGTATTTCATTTACAACCTTGACAGCCGTTTGAACATGTCGTTTCTGATAAGGAACTAGGAGGGGCTCACCCGCGACATGGGACATCCGTAGTCTACCTTATTCACTTGCTTTCTCTGTCCATTTGATTTCTTTTTTAATCTAATGCGTTTGCTTGTTTTGTTTGCTGGATTCTATATTTTTTTTCTTTTACAGGGAAGAACTGCCCATTGTCTGGTACTCAATTCTAACTGGAATAACTCATTACTCTCTGAGTTTGATGTATATTCGCATAAGAGTGTGTATGCCTGGTTCACTACTTCCAATTTCACCGCACCCATGCTAAGTTTAATACGTGCTTACGTTCTGAAATCTGTACATACCGACATCTTGCTCCTGGTTCTGGTAGTTAAATTTATAATTGCTTCATGATTTTGGTGATTAAACGAACACTTGTAACATACTCCACGAACCTCTGAATACCATTTTGTTTACGTGTATACATTCATTTTTTTTTGTAAAGGGGACGTCTGTTTCTTTATTGCGCAATGAAGGTTGATTAATAATCCCGTTGAAAAGAAAAAAAAAAGAAGGGAGATAGAACACATGGGTTGTCAATTTACACATGCTTATATCCATATTTTGCTCTTCTAAATCCTTAGTCCTCGTTAGCCTTGACTGGTTGGAATTCATTTATCGTAATTGCTTGCTTTCTAATTTACTTATTTATTGTGCATGTATTGTTCTTATTTATATTTCCCAATTCAATCTTATTTTAAATCTTCTTTTAAGCCTTAGTTATTATCCTTTAGGACCAAGCCTTAGGATAGTGGGTGAACCCAGAGATTTAGGTGAGCCATGGTCCCACCTAATAAATTGGATGATCCCTAAACCCAAACCACACCTTATTATTGTAACATAATACAAAAATAAAAATCAATCAAAATCCACTTCACAATATCAAAGCAAAAACCCAATAAAAATCAGTCCAATTCCAAATTTTAATTCAGCTTAGGCCTTCAGCTTGGCCCAGTAGCCAATTGCAGCCCAATAACCACCTCGGGCCCATTTCAAATTCAGCCCAAAATATTAGCCGGCCCAAGTTGCAATCCAACCCAAATCCCCATTCAGCCCACTTCAAAAGAAATTCAACCCCAACCCAATCGAAAGCCTCAAGCCCAAAAATAATAAAAAAAAGAAACCCAAGGCCCAAATAAGGCCCAAAAATCAAATAAAACCAACATTCAAAATCAATAAGGCCCAATCCAGCCCAAACCTTGACCAAGGCCCAAAATTAGTTCAATTTGAGGCCCAAAAATCATTTCAAATGCAGCCCAAAAATTCAAATCCAAATCAATTCGATTTCCAAATAATATCAAATCCAAATCAACTCATTTCCAAATCAAATCTGATTCCAATTCATTCTCAATCTCATTTCAGTTCCAAACTCATTCAAATCCAAGTTTAGCTCAAATCCAAATTCGATTCAAATCCAAATTCGATTCAAATCCAAATTCAATTCAATTCCAAACTCATTTCAATTCCAATTCAAATCAATATTCATTCAATCCCGATTCAATTTCAATTTCACTTTCATTCCAATTTCCCATACACTCTGAATGTCTCATAGACTCGAACGTCTCACAGACTTTGTCATTCCAATGATTCGAATGTCTCACAGACCTTAGCATCTCACAGACCCGAGCGTCTCACAGACTCAAGCGTCTCACAGACTTCGACATCTCAAGGTTTCAAATGTCTCACAGACTCATCCATTCATTTCATGAATTATACAAACTAAATGTTCAAGATAATACAACAAGAACAATATAGCTCAAACACAATTAAGTGCAATAAAAGTCCAATTCGTGCATTTATCTTATTTGAGTGATCACATAAGCACACAAATCAGAGTAACCAAGTTAGGATACAGGGCATGAAGAAATGATACTATTCACCGTCATACTTGTACTTCCGGTTTCCCTTCGGAATTCAACTATTTGATTCCTATACATACATGAAGTTGTATGGTCAATGATCTATTATTGACCCAACTTATCCTTACTTTACTACTTCCATTACATACTTACTAGTTCTTTAATTTCCATACTTGATTTGAAAATCATTCTTTACTCATTACTTCTTGAACTTGCTTTCTTACTTATATACTTACTTTCTTTCCATTTTTATTCTTTCAATGGTGTACTACCAAGCCCCCCCCCCCCATATACATATATATACATATATATACTTATATATATACATATATGATTGCCATTTTTTTGTTTGGGGCCCGACCGACCCACATGTGACCCGACCGACCCAAAACCCTCTGGGTCGGTCGAAGTCAGAAAGATTTCGACTCTGGAATTTATCTGGACCGACCCACGACCGACCCAACCTCCTGGGTCGGTCGAAGTCAGAAACTTCGACTTCAGAAATTTTTACACCCGACCGACCCACGACCGACTCACCCGTCTGGGTCGGTCGAAGTCAGAAAGTTACGCTCCAGTAGTTTTAGCCCCGACCGACCCACGACCGATCCAACCTCTGGGTCGTTCGAGACCAGAATTGTCTATTTGGCTTTGTTTCAGTTCCATTCTTTTACCCGTTTCTTCCCCAATCTTCCTACATGTAATCCCACATGTTTTAACACTACTTAGGTCTCCTAAAATACCTTAGTTCATCCACTAATTCATTTCTCACTTCTAAATCCATTTACACAATTTTTCTCACTTCCATTCCAGCA
Source organism: Limonium bicolor (assembly GCA_023374045.1). Taxonomy (NCBI): domain Eukaryota; kingdom Viridiplantae; phylum Streptophyta; class Magnoliopsida; order Caryophyllales; family Plumbaginaceae; genus Limonium; species Limonium bicolor. The sequence goes on from CM041777.1 coordinate 242,097,032, forward strand.
CTCATACCAGTTTGTGATTCTCTCATGCTACAGATTTTTACTCCATCTTCTACCATTCAATACTCCCTCTACCAATGCTACTCCTAGCATTCTAAGTGCATTACTTCACATCCTAGTTCTCCCCATTATCTAGTTTCTCTCCAAATTTGTTTCAAAGTGCTAAACTACTCACTTTAAACTCTCTAAATACACTTAGTTACTACCTAGGTTATTCCCTCTTCTTTCACAACTAAGTCCTCTATATTCTAGACAAATTTTGACATAGTTTCCCCTATATTTTTAACATTGCCCACTCATTGTTTCAGCTCACCACTCATTCCCAATCTCCATATTAATTCAACACACTACAACACAATAAATTTCCTGCACATACACATTTACTTCCCAATGTTTTCCCAAGCTTTTAAATATCCTTTACAAGTTTCAAAATAGTTTAATTCTCTTCTCCATTACACTACTACATCACTACTACTCATACTACATACATTACTCATTTTTACTATACAAAAATCTGTTACACTACCATACATAAACCAACTCAAGGTAAGAGTATTTACCTTGTGATTTTAGTTTCTCCTTTCCTTCTTTTCCCTTCTTCCTCTTTCTTTCTCCCTTTTTCTCGGTTCCAATGGGGTTCACACTCCAATGCTACTGCCCATACCAATACACAACAACTACTTAGAGTTTATTCTTAACTAACCCTAGAGTTTAGTGTTCTTAGAGTTTAGAAAAGAGCATTACCTTCTAACCAATGGATGGAGTTCTTGGCTAGCAACAAGGCAAGATTCTAACTCCAAAAAGGAAGCCAAAATCGGATGGAGCACAAGGAACAAGACAAGGGTTCAATTTGAATTTTCGTTTTGCCAATAGGAGCTAGAAAAAGATGGATTTCCAAGACTATTTTTACCTCAAAATGACAAGGAGATGAAGGTGTTTCTAATGGTGGTCTTCAAGCTCCAAAAGCAGCACACCCATGGAGATGAAGTTGGTGTTTTCTGATTTTGAAAAGAGGGAAATACTTTCCTTGACAAGGGGAATCCAATGGTACAATTTTTGTTGTATTTGGACAAGGATTAAGCTTTGAACAAGAGGAGAGAAGGAGAGTTTTGTGTGGGTTTCTTCAACAAATCTCCATTGCTGTCAAGAGAGAGAGAGGAAGAAATTGAGGAAGGAGGGGTGAGTATGTGAGAGAGTGAGGGAGGTAGAGGAGAGAGAGTGCCCAACTCCCTTTTCTACTTTTGCCACTTTATTTGTTTGTCTTTTAGCAAATAAGAAAGGACTAAAGAGAGTGAGAGAGGGAAATCGGCCCCCATACACACACACACACAGATTTTTACTTTTCATTTGCAAAAGTGGACACATTAGTTTTGCTTTATTACAAGTTACACCCCACAACTTCTTGTTTTTACAGTTGTTACTAACCGGAACCCGTTTTCCGGAATTTTCTCGTTTAATTAATTTTATTGGTTCTGAACCTTCATTAATGTTTATTAATGACTATTTGGTTGACCAAAATTATTACGAGTCTATTTAACCCGCTTAAAGTCACGTTTTCCTGGTTTCCTCGAAAAACGCGCTTTAAGGTTTGTTTATGCTTTTAACCCATTTTAAAGGTCCGTTTTCTTCGAGATTTGTTCCCTCATGTTTATTTAAGCGTAATTAAGCCTTTAAAACACTTATTAGCCTAATTAATCACTATTTTTAATTACGGGGTATTTCAGATACCTATATAAGGAGTCATCCATACTAACTCAATAGACATTCAAGAACCCTAAGAAGTTAGAAAACCTTCTCACTAACCTGCCTTCCATGTTTTTCAACTCCCGAGCATCGAAATTCTTCGGAAAACCACAAAAACAAAGTTGTTGCACTCCCATTGAAGATTCGACCATCAAAACTCCAAAACATTACCACTAATACGTGAGGGACACCACCCCGATCACATAGTCAGAAGCTCAGGTCCAGATTCCATCGGATCAACCTTCAACGGATCGATCGGAAAATCCTAACATGAAGAAACATTTGCCTACCGGGATCAAAACATATTAGAAACCCAATTTTCTAACTCCCCTGACTTCAATATTTTCTCAATATAATTTTTAATCGAACAAGTTTTCCCGGCGTCCTAATTAGGGTTTAATTAACTTGCTGCCTAATAATTTGTTGATTGTGTCGAATTCAACCATAAATTGAAGTACTTTACATACTAACTTGTTTCAAATCTTCTAAGGAACACACCCATAATATTTGAGCTGAAAACACCATCAGAAAATGCCCAAACGCAGCAGTCAAAAGGCGGTCCACACCCACGAGTGCCACGGCCAGGGTCCTAGACGCCATGTCTGAAGCCATAGACGCCCTCGAACAATGGTGGGATTATTTATTTTTAAAAATTTTAGGGTTTTTCTAACACATGTCCGGGCCCACCGACACCCTGTCCCTAGCCTCGGACTCTTAAATTTTGTATCTTTAAAAGTTTGTACATTTTGTTTAATTTAGTTTATTAGGGTTCGTGGTCACGAACAATAAGAAATTTGACCTGATTCGGCTTCCAAAATCCTAGTTTAGGTAATTGCAATTTTTACTTTTGAATTCAGTCAAAAAATATCAAAAATACAGAAACTTGCACATTTAGGTTAAATCAACTTTATAATAAGTCGTTGATGACATAAGTAGAGGGAAAATAACTAAGAAGGGTAGTGAAAGAAATTTGAACCCGGAAAAGTTATATACCAAGCCCCCAAATCCAAACTCTTACCTTTCATGGTTTACCGTAGAATAGAATTAGTTGGCGACTCTTATTAGGTTCCAGTGCCTAGTTTTAATAATTGTTGTTTAATAACATAGTTGTTAAACTTAAGTTATAAGTGGACCTAGAACCTGAATAGATCCTAATCAACCCGATCAGCATATGATAAGGTTCGAAAAACCCGGAGCTCACAGGTAGTTTCGTTCGTAGTAAGAAAGTTAATCTTACCCTTGTCAGACAATATGATGAGAATTACCATTGCCCATGATTACTTCCTTTGAGCCTGAATAAGGTTGAAAATCAATACTTAGGTTGCTGAAATCACGAGGGAAATGGTATGTGGCTGCACTGTTAGGGTTCCTTTCTTTATCTGGAAAAGATGTAGAAGAATAATTCGCTGTAAATACCTTTGGTGTTTGGTGTCTGATTGAAGTAATCAAATCCGTGATAACGGACATTAGCCTTGTGGTCGTATTTGTTGTAAACTTGCAAGGGTATTCTAGTATTTGGTTTTCCTGTAAAGGTAGTGGCCTGTTGTGGGTGCTAGTGTATCGCTGCTCTTTTGGTTAAAACACTCATTAATTATAGGGAAATTTCACAGTATACCCCCGAGGTTTGAGTGAATTTTACGAGATACCTCTGAGGTTTCATTTTCATTACGAAATACCCCTAAGGTTTCATTTTCTTTACGAGATACCCCGAGGTTTCATTTTCATTACGAGATACCCCTGAGATTTCAGTTTTATTACGTGATACCCCTCCGTTCCAAATCTAATATTATCCAATTTTCATATCCTGTTTACCCTGACCCTCCCCACCATATGCCCCTACAACAACCTCGAGAATTATGATCACAGTTTTAATAAAATTTAGACTTAAAAAATAAAAAAATTAAAGATCATATAAAATTTGAAAACATTTTAAAAAATGAATATATTTAAACAAACAAAAGCAAAAAAAATAAATAAATGGAAATGACTAATATAAAAATTATATTATTTGAAATGAATAAATGTAAAAATGTTACTAAATGATGACTAAAAATCATAAGAAAAATTATAACAATAATATGAATTGTGTAAATAAAAAACTCATTATTTAAATGATCATTTTTTTGTGAGTACTGATGTCAAATATTTGTTAATAAAATTTTATAATTAACAAAATTATTTAATAATTTCTTATATTTAATGTAATTGTTGTAACCTTTTTATGATTTTTATTCAATTTTTTAAAAATCGAGTTTAAATTTAATATGAACTCGTGAAAAAAATAGTTATTATTTTAAAGTTTTAAAAATAAAAGAAATGACTAAACAATAAAATTAGTTTATTTAAAAAACATATTTTACTTAATTTTAAAAACTAGTATTGCAGTGACATAAAATCATAAAAAAGTTATAACAATTACATTAAATATAAGAAATCATTAAATAAGTTTGTTAATTATAAAATTTTATTAATAAATATATTATGTGACATCAATAATCACAAAAAAATGAATATGGTTTTTAGTTATACTTATTTTTCTAATTTTAAAGAATGATTTTTTTATTTACATATATGAAATTGTTAATTTTGATATTTTTCATATCATTGTTATAATTTTTTTTTTATAATTTTAAGTCATCACTATGTAACACAATTACAATTTATGTTCATTTTTCAAAATAATACAATTTTTTGTTATTTAGTCATTTCCATTTATTAAACTTTTTGTTTTTGTTTATTTAAGTATATTCATTTTTTAATTTTTTTTTCAAAATTTATTTGATCTTTATTTTTTTGTGTATTTTATTTAAGTCTTAAATTTTAATAAAACTTTGATCATAAAATCCTGAGGTTATTGTAGGGGTATATGGTGGGAGGGTAAACTAGTGATATGAATTTGAACGGAGGGGTATCTCGTAATAAAACTGAAACCTCAGGGGTATCTCGTAATGAAAATGAAACCTTGGGGGTATCTTGTAAAGAAAATGAAACCTTAGGGGTATCTCGTATTGAAAATGAAACCGCAGGGATATCTCGTAAAATTCGCTCAAACCTCGGGGGTATATCGTAAAATTTCCCTTAATTATATAGGCGTCATCTGTACCCCGTCTACTTTAAATCACATCCCATGACCTATGGGTTATGGATTGTGTAGAAATTGTCTTAACCACTGTACCATGATATTTATCCATCATATTTATATAAATTACATGTATATAATACATGTTTGATATTGTACATATAAATCAAAATTTCTATCAGGATATGATCAAACCCGAGATACATAAAAAATAATGAAATAGATATAGATCTGACTATGCCATATTAATATTTTAATTTATATAATATTAAAAAAATTAACTTAATACGGTTAAAATAGTAAAAATAATAAAAAAAATTAGAATATATTGGGTAAAATTGTATAAACTTAAAAATATACATATATCATTTAAAATCTTTAAATATGACAAATTACATATTGGCAAATATATGTTGTTTAAATATGTGTTGCCTAATTTTGTCTAATCTTATTATGCTACTATATATATTATGGTTATTTATTATAATTTTGTATAGCTTAACATTTTTATAAATTTATATACATATATATATATGTATATTTCTTATTTCAAAATATATATATATATATATATCTATATATATATTTAACTTATAAATTTTAACCAATACATCAACTAATTTAAATTGTTATTTATTACTTTCAATATTCTTTATATTTATTAATTTATGTGGTTTTTGTGCTATATTTTTGTATAATATCAACTAATTTAAATTGTTATTACTTTTAATATTTTTAAATCTTTAATAATTTACGTTATCTTTTGTAAATTTAAATCATCAATATGTATTACATGTTATTTATTATAATTGTGTATAATTCAAATTTTATTAAATTTGTATGCACATATATGTATTTTTAATTTATGTGGTTTTTTAAATATTAAAAGCATTATATAGATAATTGTATAAAAACTGTATAAAATTTAAAATAAATATACATATATATATATATATATATCATTTACTAATTCAAATTATTATTACTACTAATTATTATAATTTTTAAATTCAAACCAACATATAAACCAACATATATGCTAATTCAAATTATTATTACTTGTACGTAATCTTAAATTTGATTTTTAAATATTAAAAGCATTATATATGTAATTGTATAAAAATGGTATAAAATCAGAAATAAATATACTTATATATACGTGTCATTTACTAATTTAAAGTATTACTACTAATCTATAATAATGTTGCAAATTTAAATCAATATATATGCTCATTTAAGTTATTATTTCTTGTATTTTAAACACCTACCGCGAATTTAAATGACAGTTTTGGGTATAACCGCAATCTGAAGTCCTGTAAATCTGACGCGACAGTGTATCTACACTGAAGCTTTTAAATACGGGTTTTTTTAGAACTGTAATTTAAACCTTGAATACGACTTTAAATTATGATTTTTGGTATAACCGTAATCTAAAATCCTGTAAAGAATGTCTTCAACCCTCTTTTAAATTACAATTTTATCTAAAACCGTAATTTATACTCTCCAACTCTCTTTTAATTAACCGTAATTAATTAACCGTTTAGTTCTATTAGTATGTGTCTATGGTTGAGGTCGGTGCTAAGCACGTTGTTAGGCTCCGATAGCATATTAGGAGGAACATATTGAAAATTGAAAGGAGGCGCTGATAACTAGGTATTCCGCCTTACATTGGTGATTGGGTAAATAGTTATATGTAGTTCTGTAACTAGGGTTCAACAATACAAATAAAATAACCCAACACAACTGTCGGTTGAGTGACTTGAGTCCGGAATAAGTAACCAAATAAAGGAAATTGGGCTGGCCCATTATGTATACCTTCTTAAGAGCATCATTATCAAATTTCTCTCACTTCCACATCATTTTAAGAACCATGTTTAATTTTACCATCATCAGAGAACCTATCATCTAGTTTTAAACTCTTCTATTTGTCATATCATTTTATTTTTACTTATTAATTTTATAAGAATTTTTTTTAATCAAACAGCAACATTCTATTAAGCATTGTATAATACAAACATTAATATTAATTATTATTACTACTATTTTCAATAATACACAAATAATTTTAACGTAATATTTTATAGATGATTAAAATTTATTATATTTTTGAAACAAAAATAAAATAAAATTTATTTCTATATTATTAATATTAGGAAAAATTACAGTGCCCACCCACGGGGTTTTAGGATTTAACACTGCCCACCCACGAATTTTGAAAATTAACACTGTTCACCCATCAACTTAGATTGTTTTTACTTCCGTCACCATTTTACTACACTTCCGTCATTTGTTAGTTTAGTTGACTGTCAAACTTATGTTGACCAAACAGACCACACTTCCGTCACCAACCAAACAGAAGGGAATGAAGCAGGCGAGTGCTTCTTGTTCGCCAGTTAGATCGGCATAACTGCCCGCAGCAGGGATGTAAGCTCCTTGTTCGCCAGTTAGATCGGCATAACTGCCCGCAACGAAGAGAATGAAGATGGGTTGCCCGGTATTGAAGGGAATGAAGCAGACGAGTGCTTCTTGTTCGCCAGCAAGGTTTGCAAATTCATCGAGAGTGAAGGGGATGATTGTTCGCCAGTTTGGTTGCAAAACGCCGTGAGTGAAGAGATGAATGAAGGCTCATAGCATGCATTTCCTTAATTCACCAGTTTGGGCGAGCAAAATTACCGTGAGAAATAGGAATGAAGAAGGGGCAGATATATATGTTCCTTGTTCGCAAGTTGGGTGCAGAATTACGGTGAATAGAAGAAAATGTACGGGGCAGGATGAGCATGGATGTTTCTGGTTTGCTAGTTTGGGAGCAAAATTACTGTCGATGAGGAGAATGACAGAGACGGGGAATGTGTATCCCTTGCTCGTTAGTTGGTTTGAAAAAAATTACCCCCATGTAGAATGACAGATTTTCGGTTTCATCTAAACTTTGTTGGTGAGGGATTCATTCATCCAAACTGAATCAGCAGTGAGAACAATCAATCGCACAAGGAAGGAAGTGACGGATAGGCAGATTGGCGCGGCACAGGAGAGAGAGAGCACGCGCGGTGGAAAAAGGGTTTCTATCTTTCTTTCACCGTCCTGAAACAGCTCGCTCCCGGCAACGTTATCGAATCCTCCAAGTAGAGGTGATCATTCGGGCGGGCGGGCCGGGTTCGGGCCGGGCCAGAGAGGTTTTTGGGCCCGTTGGACCTACTCATGGAGACCGGGTCCGGTTTTTTATATCTTCGGGCCGGGCCGGGCTAGGCCCGGTTTTTTTCCAGCTCTGCCGGTGCCCGGCCCGCCCGGCCCGGTTATTTGCTTATTTTATTTTTAACATAAAAAATATTAAAAAAATATATATTTAATTTCAAAATCATTATTATATATAAATTTGAGTAAAATTTTATATTATATGTATATTTAATATAATTTTGATATATGTATTATATCAAATAATTAAGATATATTATTTTATATATATTTTTTAAAAAATAATAAATAATATTGAAAACCGGGTCGGGCGGGCTTGAAAATTTGCCGCGGCCCGGCCCGGTTTTTTATTCGGGCCCATTTTTTTGTCCAAGCCCGCCCGAACAGCCCGTCGGGTTCGGGCTTACCGGGCTTTTTCCCGGACCGGGTCGGGTCACCGGGCCGGACAGGTTTTGAGCACCTCTACCTCCAAGGTATACGGGAGCTGCTGGTGTGTTGATAATAATACCCAAGAAGAGCCCAATAGAGTGACGAATGCTGATGAGAATGATGTAGATTGCGATGTAGATTGGTACTGTAATTTTTCCTTAATATTATTTTTTATTATTTATCACTCGATATTTAGGATTATTATATTATAATGAATAGATTGGTACATATTATATTTTTCAAATATTTTTAATATTACTTTATATCACTAAAATATATATAAATATTAATTACCTAAATATATATATATATATATATATATATATATATATATATCAAATGTGAAAAACATAATCAATATAGATTTCATTTTGTAGAGAATGAGATTTTAAGAATTTTGATATATTTGGTTTATTTATATATTTAGTAGTTTTTAAAATATTAAGATTTTAAAATATATAAGATTTAACTATTTATATTTGACATATTATAATTAGAGAAGAAACATGGTGAGTCCCATTTTTGGGTTCTTAAAAAGTTCTTCCACAAGAACCCATAATTAGAGTTCTTAACTCTCTCACTTCCACATCATATTTTTTTATTTATTTTTTTACTTAAGAACCGATAAGAACCATTGATAATCATGCTCTAATATGTTACACCATTAGAACGCTAGCTACATGCTAGCTATCTATTATCTCACTAAGTTTCATAATATTGAGGGAGATGGAGTGATATGTGTGTAGGTAGCTAAGAAGGCAAGAATTTCACACATGGGAGGGTTGATTCTGGCCAGGGCAAGCACTGAAGAAGGCAAGCTCCAAATACCTTCACCACAGATGAGACCCGAGGCGACTGCAGGAACCAAGAGGTCGGCCATCTCAGGATTAGTTCGATGCCAGAGATAGAGAGCAAGACTACCCACACACATATCTATCGGAAAGTTTCCACCAACAAGGAATGGGACCGCCATAACCATAGGAAGTGGGACCCAATTCGCAATTCTTGGAGGGGATAGATCCTTGATCAAATTAACTATGATAGCAAATGCAAAGAAGGCCAAGGAGAGCTCCAAACAATGCTGGGGTAAGCCCTGAACCCTTCAACCCCAAGGATAGCCATGTTGCGGTAGATTAAGGCGTAGGGAGCCTTGAATTTGCCATTGGGATTGCCGAGGTCAAAGGCTCTATAGTAAAGCATGAAGCTGAGTGGTGATACCAAGCAGCCCAGGGCAGTCCCAAAGGCCTGGCTGAGAAGCATGGATCTTGGGGATGAGAGGGTGAGATGTCTTGGTTTTAAATCTTGCATCAGAACACTTGAGACTGAGACCACAGATTTGATGATCCCACAACCTACCAAGCCCGCCACCACACCTGATTGTTTCCCGGCCGGCCAAAGAAGCCAGGGTGAAGAGAGCAACTTTGCCGTAGTTGTAGGCCATGTTCATGTCGGTCAAGCCAGTCCCGTAAGCATTGCAGAAGGCCAATATTGGGGCGAGAAGAAAGGCGACGACTACGTAGTACCATCTTACAGCTTTTGGGAACATGATGGGTAGGACAATGGCAGAGACGACGGAGAGGGCGATGTACCCACAGAATGCTACTGACATTGGAATGCTCTCCCTTCCAAATAACTCATTCCTTCTTGTGTCCTGTGTTTCGCTTTGCTGCTGCTGTACATCATCTTCAGCTCTTGTTTCTAGATCCCGCAGGTTGTTTCTCATTCTCTTATGGACGCTTAGGATCATTACTGATATCACCTTGACAAAGTTATAGAGTCCATCCCCGAAAATGAGAGAGATGGCGATGAATACCTATAATTCAATCACCAAATTAATAGTAATAACTGCAATGAATAATGGATTAAAAGGAAGCAAGACAAATATATAAATTAAAGAAACCTCCGACAAGACAACCTTGTAGCCATTCAAGCTCTTCATGCTTTCTTCTGGTAGATTGTGCGGGAACCATTTCCCCTCTTGTTTGCTTATGAGTGGCCACATCAATCCCCAAGAAACCACTGCTCCTAGCAGCAGAGACAGACTCACCAAGTGCGAACAAATCATGCCAGTCCCCACTAGTGTCATGCTAAAGTCAAAGTAAAAACTGCAAACCAGACCATAAAAGAATATATAACGAATTTGTTGTTTGCTGAAACTTAATTGATTTATTAGTATAGTATATACTAAAAAATTGCAAAAGACCAATTACGTCTGTTTCCGTGCTTGCAGTCCAAATGTTGGAAACTGCTCAAATCCGCATTTCTCGTTCCCGGTATAAAACCACTGGAACAGACTCCAGAGAAAGCTTGCCGAGAAGAATTTGGCAAATCGAAGAACTTGCTCTCTGAAAAATTATATGAATTATTTATACTATCTAGATGAGATCTATATTTTTTTTTTGATAAGGGGGGCTACATATGTAGCAGTAAACGACCGAGAACCGGTCTACACAGCTTAGGAAAATCCTTAGCCAGAAACTAATACGAAAAAACGAGCGAGAAAAAAAATAACAGAGACACTTACTTTGATATTTCATCACCCTGGGAATGAAAACCGTTTATAAGGACTGCGGTAGCCATCCCAGTTGGAAATTTTAATTGATAGTCAATTATCAATACCTGCATTGTATAGCAGAGAATACCCATGAAAGATGTGTGGAAAATAGAGAGTTGAATAGAATAATTCGAGATGATTGGATAAAGTGAATTTATTATGTTGCTTAACATGAGTATTTATAATAGAAACTAAAAAACTAGTAGCTAGAGTAACATTATTACCTAAAGACTAGCAACGACTATTTAATTAGATAGGTACACAAGTGTAACACAACGGCTAAATAATCAAATAATAAGAGGATGACTAATTATTTTAACCTTCATGTAAATAAAAGATACTAGAAAATAGCTAATACTCTTTCTAAAAATTAGGCGGCAGAAGATAATAACTTTGGTGTTGATATTTTAACACTCCCCCTCAACACCAAATTTGATCTGTTTTGCCATGCTCAAAAGTCTTCGGAAGCTCTCAAGTTTGTTGCCGCTCAAGCCTTTAGTGAAATCCAGTTGTCTAGTTCATGTAAATTGCACGATCCAACTCTCCATGCAAAAATGCATTTTTCACATCCATTTGTCACAAAGTCCAATTTATACTAGCTGCAAGTGCTAACAATACTCTTATCGTTGTTAGTTTTGCAACTGAACTAAGGGTTTCATCATAGTCTAGTCCATATTGCTGAGAGAACCCTCGAGCTACCAGACGAGCCTTGTACCTGTCAATTGACCCATCAATACCTCGCTTTATCTTGTATACCCACTTGCAAGAGATCGGCTTCACATCTTTTGGCTTTGGTACAAGTTCCCAGGTTTGATTTTGCTCCAGTGCAGCTACTTCCTCTTCCATAGCCTTAATCCACTCAGGGTTTTTGGATGCATCTTCAAAAGTATCTGGTTCTCGTGAGTCAGTTTCCTTTTCAATTGCTGCATTTGCGTACTTCGAGTTTGGTTTCTTGATTCTAGTTGATCTTCTGGGTGTGAATACTTCATCAGGATCGATCTTCTTGTTGTGGTTGTGGGTGGAAACCAGTTCTCCAAGGGCTTAGACCTTGGATTGATTATGTATCTTCATTTCTGTTGCACTTCACTTCCCTTTATAACCTCCCACAAATCTTGTCCCGGCAGATATGACATCATGCAAGTAGACCAAGAATTGTAATTCTGATTATTCAACTTCTTGATTCCACCGACAACGTGAAGATCGTTCATATTTGCTCTCTTTCTACTAACAACTCACGAGTGAGTGCACCGTGCAATCAATGATACACTATAGAGAATAATGAGGAATCGTATGCGGAGGTTAAAACGTTTTTTTTAGGTTTGTGTGCACAGGAGGATAATCAACCGGAAGCTATTTTGCTATAATTGCTACTAATTTAGCATAATTTGGATAAAGGAAAAAGAAGAAAATAAAAGCTGGCTCTAATGCGACAATGTAGAAGATAGGGAGTTGCAAATATTCAAGCAATAGAATAATTAGATAGAATTGGATGAAGTGAATTTATTATGTTGCGTTACATGGGTATTGGGAAATATCCTATAACCACTGAGATGGAGTAGTATGTTTGGCAGGAGTGGTGACCCTGCGGTAAACTTTCGCGTCTACTCCACGCTTTATTGGAGGGGAGTCGATAGTTGTTGTGTTAAGCCAGAAATGACTTTCACAACTTCATTTTGATTTAAACCAATAACCCACATGCCCTAGTATGGAGCCGACCGTCGTTTCACAACATGGAGTAGACACGATCGGAAAATTACATAAGCGACCATTGAAACTTCCTGGCGGCAACTGCTACATATAACCGCATGTAGCCAAAATTGTCGATTACAAGGTGCCGAAATAGCTAGAACTGACAGGGTTAGGTTAGTCAATCCGGCTCGAGACGCGTTCGCTGACAAAACAGTCATAGGAATTATAATAGAAACTAAAAAACTAGCCGGTAGGGTAACACTAATTGTTAACTAAAAATCTAGCAACGGCTATTTAATTACGTAAGTACATAATGGTAACACAACGACTAAATAATCAATAATAGAGAAGACTAATTTTTAATATATCAAATAAAAGATGCTAGAAAAATGGTTAATACTCTTTCTAAAAATTAGGCATTAGAAGATAATAATGTTGGTGTTATTTTTAACAAGATGCAGTCAATTGATTTGATGTAGCTAGGCTCCTGTTTTTAAAAGTATACAAAAAGAAACCAAACCTTTCTGAGAGGAATCAGCACAAATAGGCCGACGAAGCAAACTAGGAAAAGGTAGGTAGTCATCCAACCAATTCCAGGCTCCTTGTAACTCCCAGGTGTATTCCCTTCTGTGTCAACCCCAGCCAGCTCGTAAGTCTTCATATCCAGTCCCAACAAGTAAGATCCAAATCCTCCTGATTAAGATATCATCAAATCAAAAGCATCCATCTATGTATAACGTAATAATCCACAACTATTTAAAGAAAAGTATACTAGTACATCTTATGAAGTGTCCGAGTCCTAATTATATAGTTAATTGGATGGTTGAACCCAAACCTCCAATGGCTATGCTGTAGCACGCCACAGCAGCTGTCTGAATCATGGTGTTCTCTTGCTTAGTGAACGGGGCTGTGGAGATCTCAAATCTTTCCAACAGTTTAGTCCAACACCGAATCATTAGAAAGGCCAAGAGCCCAGCAGAGACGTTGAGATTCGGAGTTAGCCCTGTGGTGAGATCGAGCCGCATTGCTATGAAGCTGTAAACAACTCCAAGAACGATGCTGGCAATGACTCCTCGCAGAGTGATCTGCTTTGTCCATGGCGGGATGGTCTCAGCTACTGGTATTACCGGTGCCAGAGATGATGACTGATCATTATCACCATCACGGTCATCTCGCGGATGATCATCTAATTCAAAAGGGTGCTTACCATTACCCTCTTGTTGTTGATAATTGATTTCTGTGGTTAGCTCCATTGATCTCCTCCTCCTTTCTAAGCTGTGTGCAGTGCAGGGTTTCTGCAAGCGTGCTATTCCTTTCGAAATGGGCGTAACATTTAATACGGCCGCACTACGGTATCGACGGGTCATTACCGCTTGACTAATTAACCGGTAATTAACCAGAATTTGAAGCGTTTTTCCGCTTAGTTCAGAATTTGAAGCGTTTCACGGTAATATCCCTAATCTGCTCTCTCTTAAGTGTAATATATAAACACCGTTACTAACTGCCGCTGGTTGTCACTACTTTATTTCATTGATCTGAAAGTTTTACAAAACACAGAAGAAGGTGAATTGTACAGCGCTGCTGCATTCTTCTGTTTCTTTACAAGTGTGGTGTGGTTTGGACTTTGGTACACTGATCTGTTCCGCAGAAGCCAGAAACAAGTTGTGGAGTGGTTACTGGTGTTTCTCATTGCTGCTGCTGTGGTTGTAGGCTTTTGTTCCACAAAACAAATCTCCTCTTACTTCTTCTAAATAAACAGAGCATAAGACTTCTTTGTTTTGGGCATCGGTACAGTAGTAGTAATTTTAGATAAGTTTAATAAATCAAACTAAACTAATATACAAAATCCAAATAAAAAATTGATCTCATTGGGACAGTTGGGGGCCGGGCCCCCCTAAGCTATGTTACTATCTTTAGTTAACGTTATCATATTTTAATTTGTCTAGTATTATATGTGTAAATAAAAAAGTACACTTAAAACATTAATTGATATTATTCATGTCTTACATTTTGTACATTTGTATATTTATAACTACCAAAATATGAAATGTGTTTATTTTATTTTAATTTTAAAGTTAAGCTAAGTTGGATAATTGTGTATAAATTATTATACTGTTTAAAAAAATATAACAATTTAAATTATATTGTGAGTATTTTATTTTAACTACTTTATTTATTGTTTTTCTGAATTTAGTATTGACATTATATATATGTATATTTTTATATTAAAAAGTATGTCTCCGTAAATTTCAAATCCTGGATGAGACTAATATTTTAGTAATTACAAAGTTTTTCACATTTGTGGTTGGCTCCTTCTCCCAATTACGAGTTTTTGCTCTTGATTATATTGTGTGAATGGTTATACGGGAATATATTACTTTAAACGATTCTCATTGTATATGAATTGCCGAAGGAACTATAGATCATAATATTTACGTTATATGGAACAAAACCAAATTAGACATTTTTATATTTGATTAATATATACATTTAGAGAATATATTTTTATATCAATTGTTTTTACAATTTGAATAATCATATTAATTTTTTAATTAAATTTAAGTGATTGTTTTATACCTAGAATTTTGACCCTCGTAAGGAGTCCCGATAAGCACGGATGCAATAAAAGGCAAACCAGTCAAAAGACATGGAATCACGAATTTTTAAGAACGTTTTCAGAATTTAAAATTTTTGCGTGATTAACCCGCACACATCAAAACGGTCGTGACAACTTGATCATCATGAAAAGTATTTTTTGTAATTTTTGGGAACTTTTATTTTGAAAAATTAGCTTCTAGTACATACTATAAGCTAACTTGTTTTATAATCAAAGCCCAATCTGGTTATTAGGCCCATCTGTGACTGAAAACCCGACAAATTTTATTTGAAGCGAAGCCAAAAAATTAAAAGAAAATACAAGTCATCTTGTAATTTTCTCTCTCCTTCAAAAATGGCCTAAAACAATTCGAAACGTCATGAAAATCTAACACATGATAAAAAATGATATTTGGAGCATAATGACTTCAGAATTTTGAACTTTTGATTTTTCCAATAATTATTTTTTAATTTCTGAATAGATCTGATGGAAAATTGATTTTAAAAATATTCCTTGATCAAAATAAAATAACTTTTGATTGGAAAATTTAGAAATATCATCCTTTACATGCTGGTAAATTTTCCTAATCAGATTCCACACAGAAGTTACCCGACCAATTTCGGTAAACTTAGATCTTTTACCGAAGTTTTTTCTATCTCATTCGTTGTCTATATAGAAACCCTTCCCAATGACTCGAAAGACATTTCGAGACCCTTCGAAGTTCGAAAACACGGCTACAAACCTGCCTCCCACGATTTTGCACTCCCGAGCACCAAAATCTTCCCAAAAACCACAAAAAACGAAGTCTTTAAACTTCAATCAACAATCCAACCATCAAAAGTCAGAGTAATCACCATCAAAATGTGTAAAATCCCATCAATATCACTTAGTCAGAAGCTCGGAATGAAGTTTCACCGAATCGGCCATCAATGAAGCCATTGAAGAATCCTGACGTGAAGAAACATCCAACTACCGTGATCAAAACAAGTTAGAAACCAAATTCTCTAACTCCCGTGACCTCAATACGTTCTCTGTATAAATTTCTATCAAACCGGGTTTTCCTGACGCCTTAATTAAGGTTCGTTTTGGTTTATGTCTAATAACTTGTGAGTTAAGTTTTGTATAAAATTCAACCTCAAATTGAAGTCTTTCACTTATTAACGTGTGTAAAATCTTTTATGGAACACACCCACAAATTTTGAGCCAAAAACGCCTGAACGCTGACGTCCGGCAGTAGTTCGTACCCACGGACGCTCCGTCGGGGGTCCCGGATGCACTGCCTGTAACCACGGACGCCCCTAGACGGTGGCGGGATCTCATATTTTCAAATTAGGGTTTTTAGGTCATGCCCGGGTGAACTCTATAAAAATTTTATCTTTAATTAAATTGAACTTTCTGATCAATTTATTTTACTAAGGTCCATGGGCACGACCACAAGCCACACATTTTAAAATTTGACCTAATTCTGCTTCTGAAACCATAGTTTACATAATTTCTATTTTCACTTTCAATTTCTATCAAAAAGTGTTAAAAAATGCAAAAATACAGAAGCTTGCACACTTAGGTAAGATCAACCTTATAATAAACCGCTAATGACATAAGTAGAAAAAAATAACTTAGAAGGGTAGAGAAAGTAATTTGGACCTGAAAAAGTTATATACCGCCCCAAACCGAATACGCTCGAGTGGGCTAACCTTAGTTTTTAATAATAATAGTTTTATAATATAGTGTAATATCCCTTATCTCTAAATCATTACATCTTGCACGGTCCCTGTAATTCATACTAAACAATCTAATATTAATTAGCAACGGAATTTGAACCTACGGGATGTCACCGCCGTTACGCACCTGCTGTACAACAAGGCTACAATAAACTATACAAACGCTGTGCATGATTAGATATAATTACCACAACATTTACATTACTTGTCCTTATATTACAATTGTAACCAAATATATTCGTATTCCACGATACACACATAATCAAAATAGTGACAACTCCAAATTTACCAACCCAATTTACCCAACCGCGCTCTCCGGTTGAGTGTCTTTATCTTCAAACCTGTAAAAACATTGGTTGGAGGGGTTAGCCCAACCGTTGAGTATGCTATTATCCAACCCTATTACCCCTTCAATTTACACTTAGGTTATTTGGTCGAAGTTAACATGCAATCCAATTTATTTCATTCTAGACTTCAACCTAAAGCATGCATGTATATAAGAATAATAATACCAAATAGAACATCAATAATATCATAACCTCGCATTGCTTACATCCACCACAAGTAAGCTCAAATAATAATAAACATATAAAAATTGTGCATGTCATTCACAAGGAAAAACTCCAGCAGTATAAACAAATAAGGATTGCTCACGTCTTTCACAGATAAGCTCCAATAATATGAGCATATAAAGATTACTCAAACCATTCACAGACAAGCACCAATAATATGAGCATATAAAGATTACTCAAATCATTCACAGACAAGCTCAAATCAAATAATCATGTAAGGCAAACATTAAGAGCTCGTGTCAGTGTTTAAACCATCAAGGCACCTGTGTCACCAATATAGAGTGTATGGTTATGAAATCGTTTCGTTCTCATATTATATATTGAATACATAAGCATTCTGTAGTGCTAGCTTATATCTCATATTCATTATCCCATAATCCTAATGTATCATCATGATTAAGATGACACATCTCCCTATTATAAGGCGGGGTACCTACGGGCAGTAGCCCAACCACCAGACGGGGTGCTCCGGCCAACGTCCCATTAGGACTATCTGAACTACCAACACATAGATGAGCATGTTATAACATCTACTAGTGTACACAACGCGTGACCAAGTCCTACCTAGATTTCTCACATAAAATACCCAAACCCACCATTTAATAATGGTCACCATAATGGTTAACTAAGAATTGTGCTTATGTAACTTATCTCTTGAATACTTGATTCATTAACCTTTGCCGTTTAAAGGCCTCACAGATCTTTGCCTAAGTAAATGCACTTAGGTATATTATATAGTGGATATCAATCCAACATTTATCTTGTTTCCTTGATCATTGTTTCACAAGTTTTCTTCATACTGTATAGCATATAGTATTACTTGTTTTAAAGTAAGTTTACATAATTGTGCAAGACACAAAATAACATAACATTCCAACATTGTAACACATCACCTGTGAGTACAATCATACTGCCAGATTAACATACATATCTTCTTGTCACTCATAAACACATAACATGCTAGTATAACCATATTGTCAAATAAACATATATATCTTCTTACCAACCATTCAAACAATCACACAAACCCAACGCAAACCTCGGGGCATTCAGGTGTCATGATAACATACCTGGATTATGCAAATTTACATATAATGCCCTAACCATGTGCATCCAATCATCCAATCTAGCTATGTACACCCGGTTATCCAAATCTTGCCACGTGCATATTATTATCCAAATCCTAGATTGGAAAGGGTAGATAATTATTAATTTATCACATCCTTTGTTTCAATATGTTTTATTCCTTTTACTTACCAGTTCCACCAAACTAAATTAAAAAGAATTACCAGTTATCCTTAACAAAATCCTTATAAGAATATTATGTTTAGGTTGTGTTAATTCTAATAACTACCTTAGTAATTAATAACATCTATAATCACAAGATGAATCCACATACCTAAGTCTCAATTAATCTTTTATTAAATAATCATAGTTTCTCAAGTATCTAAGATATAATTTATATATTCCTATTCTTATTTCTAACTCACTTGTGAATTAGGCCAAATTGGTTTAATCCACTTCTCATTTGATTAAATTCTCTAATTTAGTTCACTATTAACTTACAACTTCACTAACTCCTTGTTTATTCTAAGTGAACTAAAGATAGTTTACCAACTTGATCCAATTCTATTATTGTGAAGCTCATTCAATCTAACCTTTTAATTTAGTTGGACTATTAGGTCTGAATTTACTAAACTTATTTATAAGCCCACTAATTTATATTACGTAATCAGCTTACTATAACTGATTCTAAATCTATTGGGCTATTTCCAAACCCAACCGAATTCTACAACTATTTAGTCCTTGTTTATTGAATTACATTGCTTGCTAAGTAAGTTGAGCCTAAGAGGGCTTCTGTTTTCATATTAGTCCAATTAGTTTTCATTGCCTAAGTTGGGCTAAGCTCATTTACTAGATTCGGGTCAAACCCTTAGTCAAAGATCTATTATTTTCGATCAAGATCAATAATTCTAGGCTTTGGACAACAGTCCACAAATCCAAGGTTCTGAGTCAAAGGGTCCAATAGAACATCTATAGATTGGGCCTCCAGTTTTCAGATTGGGTCCAGTTCAGTTTCAAATATTTTTGGGCCTGATTTGGGTCTAGTTCTTAATTAGGTTCTATATGGCCTTTCTGGATTTGGCGCACTTAGAGTATGGGCCTTAATAAGAAGACTAATCTTAAATTAGTCTCACTAGTGGAAAAAATGTTTTTAACCACGGTTATTTCGCCTATATACCACGGTTCGGAACCGTGGTTTATGCTCGCGTCGTATATTCACAAATTGAGATAAACGACGGTTCATAACCGTGGTTTAAAGTGAGCGAAAAAACCACGTTTTGTCGAAACCGTCGTTTAAGACCCCTTCTCCCTCGAACATTCACTGACTTAATACCACGGTTGTGAGTCTGAACCGTGGTATATAGTGCATTATAAATGACGGTTTTTCTTAAAACCGTGGTATAAAGTCTATAGAAATCTACAATAAACCACGGTTATATGTAGAACCGTGGTTTATAGTCTCCGATTTTTTCCCAGTCGCCGGCGCTTTAGCGCCGCAGCCTTCGATGTAATTTCTCAACAGAGAGCGCAAACAGAAGAGAATGAACAGGCCAGAACATGTATGTTACTTGTTTGTGTATTAGGGTTGCTAAATAATTAGTGAAGTTACATTATGTTCCTTGTTCGTCGGTAGGTTGCAAAATTACCGTGAAAGAGAATGAGAGAGGGTGAAGCGCCGGTTTGGGTTGCAAAAAATTACCGTGAAAAACAAGAGGCGCAGAGCATGTCATTGTTCGCCGGCGATTTACAAAAATTAGAGAGGCGCAAATCTTGTCCTTGTTCGCCGGTTAGGTTTGCAAAAATTATAGAGGCGCAACACGTGTTCCTTGTTTTCCAGTATGGCGAAGAGCATGCATGTTCGCCGGTGGGTTGAAAAAATTACAGAGGCGCAGAAGAAGAAGAAGAAGAAAAGAAGAAGAAGGAGAAGAGTTGCAGAGCATCCTTGTTCGACAGTGTAGGTTGTAAAAGAGTGAGGAGAAAATATATATAATAAGAGAAAGAGAAAGAGCCGCGTTAATTTTCGGCGAAAATTTGAATTCCCGCTAAGACTATATACCACGGTTCTAACAAGGAACCGTCATTTAAAGTTTTTTGACCACGACTAAAAACGACGGTTTTGACAAAACCGTGGTATATAGAAACCCTATATACGACGGTTCTCCAAGAACCGTGGTATATTCACTCCGGCGTGTACTATATACCACGGTTGCCCTGAAAACCGTGGTATATAACTAACATATATACGACGGTTCCGGAAAAACCGTGGTATATGCGCTCTGGTATGCACCTTAAACGACGGTTTATATTAAAACCGTGGTTTATAAACTTTAAACCACGGTTTTCCTTTAAACCGTGGTTTAAACGCCGCCATTAAAAACATTTTTTCTACTAGTGTCTATACATAACTAACATATGCTATACAACAATAAACATATATTACAGCTGTAGACACAAAAATTCTCACCCCAAAAAGCAAAATTCAGGAAAATAAATAAAATAAGAGGGTCGTCGTCTTTCTTTTCAAAGCTTGTTCATGTGCATACCAAAATGAAGCTGTCACTTTGTGACAAAACTTTTTCATTTTCAAAGCATTCGTTTTCAAAATCCGTCCCTTTTCATTACTTACTTATTTTATCATTTTATTTTGATTTATTTTATGTTAGTCAGTTTCGTTTTACTCACTTATTTTATTTTTCCTATTCGTTTTATCTTGTGTCATGTTGTTTCGTTAATTGTTTATTTTATCTCATTTCATTTTGTTGATACTTTTACTTGTATTCTTCTTATTAGTACTTACTTTGATTTTATCTTTATCGTTATTATTCTAAGGATCATTTCATCATTTTAGGTACATTTTCACCATTATATCCTATACCAGTATATTTTGTTTTGCCGCTAATTTAATTAAACTCCCTCGTGGCATTTTATTTTGTTACTTCTTTTATAGGACATATCTGATTCACTAATATTCGTACATATCTGATTCAGTTACCATTTTATAGGACATTCACATGTACCTTTATTTCCTTTATACTATTAGTACTATTTCATTATTTCATATACATATTATTATGTTATTTCGTTTATTCTATATTTTATTATCTTTAGTATTCTACTATTCACATTCTATAATTTCATGACTTTTAGTGGAAAACGGTTCATTTGTTAGATAAAACACTTTCGTCTTACTGTATATTTGAAACATAAGCATTCTTTTAAAATAAAATTCTCAGTTCGAATTAGGAAATTTTCTTATTTCTCACACTCATCAATTGAGTTGTCTCATCAATGGGTCCTGGGTTCGGAATCGGGAAAGAACCTATAGCATATTTGTTTTTCCTTCAGCTCATTTCAGAACTCTGTTAGTATTTCTTGTATGTAAATAACAAGATTTTTCCTAGCTCAACTGGTTAAGATGTGTTGGCAAGTTACTAATGGTCCATGGTTCAAATCTGGGGTACAATGAAAAATCTTTTTATCGATTTCCAGGCATGCCAAGTTTCCATAACTCCTATTTGACCCATTTGACCGGTTTGACTCGACCAAAATAAAATCATCAGATAAACCCTAAAAATACCCTGGTTTTCATATTATAAAGAGTACAGTAACACCCGCGTCTCCTTCGCCGATCATTGTCACTCGATCGTCTTTCAAAATACAGCAAAAGAACAACCCAATTCCCTCACCACCATTCGATTCACCACCACCGTCGGAAGAACCCCAACCCCACTCCCAGAATCGATCGCCTCCATCCTCCAGTACCTCTCTCTGCACATCATCACCGAATACACCACAAAGCCTCAATCCACATGCTATCCTTTATGCCAAAGTTTCTCCAATCCCTCTAAAAATACCCACGTTTCCTGACTTTTTCAATCGATTAGAACATTCTGCTTCATTTCAAAACCCACCCTCATGTACACTTGACAGCAAGAACTATCGAATCCTGAGCATTTCTCCAGAAACTTCATTCGGTGGTCTCCCATTTTTCGCACATCTTGACAACGGAGTAGGTGTTCTCACCTCTTGCTAAAAAAAATGATTCTGAACTTGTTCCTTCATTTTGCTGTACGTGGTTTACTCCAGAGCTTATCTTGATACTTTTCCATTTTCCTTTTGAATCTCAGTACTTCGTTTCCTGGGTATTTTTTTTATGCTCTGAATGTCATTGCCCTCGGTTTTGACTCAAGAAATGTTAAGGGCGTGTCATTGCTCTTGAGGTTTATATCGTGACCAGCTCTTTGTATTTGTTTTCAATTTCTGCTAGCGCCCCTCTTATTTGGTAACTCTGTTATGTATAAAATGTCATACTTATGCTCTAAAGGACACCAGATTCATTGTGAGTCTCAGGGTCTGAAAGAGTCGAACAAAAAATATGAACAAGTTCTTTAGCTTTTTATTTTCGAACATGTTATGCTCTTTATCTATTTCTCTTTCTCTCGTATGGTTGTCATTTATTCTTTGTGGATGCGTATATATATATATATATATATATATATATATATATCTTCTCATCTTCACCCTCCTCTGTACTGGATGTCGATTTTGTGTTACCTTCTATAATGTGTTTGGTTTGAGGTAAACCCACTTCGTCTGGTTGTATATCATTTGTAGTTTTTGTGACCCTTTACTGCAGAAATCTGTCATACCCTCTGAGTTCTGTCTAAAATAAGTTTGATTCAACTCCAGGAAAAAACAATACTTTCTTACTTAGTTCCTTTCTCGTTTTTCATGTATTGATTATATTTCTGGACTAACCAGTATCTAATGGTTTCTGTTTGCACATTTTTCCCCGATACGGCTTTTGTTTCATGAATATGGGTTGAAGTAACCGGGTTAATCCCTGGAGAATCGGGCCTAGTTAACATTACTTACATGAAATATCTGTTTCTCCTTTCCTGGTGTATAGAATGCAAAAAGAATTCATCCATTTCTGACGTCGTGCTTGAAACAAACTTACGACTGTTGTGAGATTAATCTGATGCGTTCATGCTATCATTAGCAACTCCTACTCTCTTTGTTGTTCACTTCATTTTGTCTCGCTGTTTACAACAGAAAACTTTGTTTTTGTGTCTGAATACTGGTTCTCTTACAGGAAAACCTTTGGTTGCCTCCTTGCTGTAATCGTTTGATGCTAGTTTAAATTGTTTGTTTAGCTTCTGCTGAGATTCCATCAAACCAAGTTTGATTTTGATTCATATTTGATATGTGTGGTCGATGTATTCTTTACTGAAGATATGTTCATATTTCATTACGTATATAGTTGTCCTTTTGAGCTTCTCAGCAGGTTTTCGACACTTTTTGTGGGAATTAGTTGATCTGACCGACGTATTTCATTTACAACCTTGACAGCCGTTTGAACATGTCGTTTCTGATAAGGAACTAGGAGTGGCTCACCCGCGACATGGGACATCCGTAGTCTACCTTATTCACTTGATTTCTCTGTCCATTTGATTTCTTTTTTAATGTGATGTGTTTGCTTGTTTTGTTTGCTGGATTCTATGTTTTTTTTCTTTACAGGGAAGAACTGCCCATTGTCTGGTACTCAATTCTAACTGGAATAACTCATTACTCTCTGAGTTTGATGTATATTCGCATAAGAGTGTGTATGCCTGCTTCACTGCTTCCAATTTCACCGCACCCATGCTAAGTTTAATACGTGCTTACGTTCTGAAATCTGTACATACCGACATCTTGCTCCTGGTTCTGGTAGTTAAATTTATAATTGCTTCATGATTTTGGTGATTAAACGAACACTTGTAACATACTCCACGAACCTCTGAATACCATTTTGTTTATGTGTATACATTCATTTTTTTGGTAAAGGGGTCGTCTGTTTCTTTATTGCGCAATGAAGGTTGATTAATAATCCCGTTGAAAAGAAAGAAAAAAGAAGGGAGATAGAACACGTGGGTTGTCAATGTACACATGCTTATATCCATATTTTGCTCTTCTAAATCCTTAGTCCTCGTTAGCCTTGACTGGTTGGAATTCATTTATCGTAATTGCTTGCTTTCTAATTTACTTTTTTATTGTGCATGTATTGTTCTTATTTCTATTTCCCAATTCATTATTATTTTAAATCTTCTTTTAAGCCTTAGTTATTATCCTTTAGGACCAAGCCTTAGGATAGTGGGTGAACCCAGAGATTTAGGTGAGCCATGGTCCCACCTAATAAATTGGATGATCCCTAAACCCAAACCACACCTTATTATTGTAACATAATACAAAAATAAAAATCAATAAAAATCAACTTCACAATATCAAAGTAAAAACCCAATAAAAATCAGTCCAATTCCAAATTTTAATTCAGCTTAGGCCTTCAGCTTGGCCCAGTAGCCAATTGCAGCCCCAATAACCACCTCAGGCCCGTTTCAAATCCAGCCCAAAATATTAGCCGGCCCAAATTGCAATCCAACCCAAATCCCCATTCAGCCCACTTCAAAAGAAATTCAACCCCAACCCAATCGAAAGCCTCAAGCCCAAAAATAATAATAAAAAAGAAACCCAAGGCCCAAAAATCAAATAAAGCCAACATTCAAAATTAATAAGGCCCAATCCAGCCCAAACCTTGACCAAGGCCCAAAATTAGTTCAATTTGAGGCCCAAAAATCATTTCAAATGCAGCCCAAAAATTCATATCCAAATCAATTCAATTTCCAAATAATATCAAATCCAAATCAACTCATTTCCAAATCAAATCTGATTCCAATTCAATCTCAATCTCATTTCAGTTCCAAACTCATTCAAATCCAAGTTTAGTTCAAATCCAAATTCGATTCAAATCCAAATTCAATTCAATTCCAAACTCATTTCAATTCCAATTCAAATCAATATTCATTCAACCCCGATTCAATTTCAATTTCACTTTCATTCCAGTTTCCCATACACTCTGAATGTCTCATAGACTCGAACGTCTCACAGACTTTGTCATTCCAATGATTCGAATGTCTCACAGACCTTAGCATCTCACAGACCCGAGCGTCTCACAGACTCAAGCATCTCACAGACTTCGACATCTCAAGGTTTCAAATGTCTCACAGACTCATCCATTCATTTCATGACTTATACAAACTAAATGTTCAAGATAATACAACAAGAACAATATAGCTCAAACACAATTAAGTGCAATAAAAGTTCGATTCGTGCATTTATCTTATTTGAGGGATCACATAAGCACACAAATCAGAGTAACCAAGTTAGGATACAGGGCATGAAGAAATGATACCGTTCACCGTCGTACTTGTACTTCCGGTTTCCGTTCGGAATTCAACTATTTGATTCCTATACATATATGAAGTTGTATGGTCAATGATCTATTATTGACCCAACTTATCCTTACTTTGCTACTTCCATTACATACTTACTAGTTCTTTAATTTCCATACTTGATTTGAAAATCATTCTTTACTCATTACTTCATGAACTTGCTTTCTTACTTATATACTTACTTTCTTTCCATTTTTATTCTTTCAATGGTGTACTACCAAGCCCCCCATATACATATATATATACATATATATACATATATGATTACCATTTTTTTTGTTTGGGGCCCGACCGACCCACATGTGACCCGACCGACCCAAAACCCTCTGGGTCGGTCGAAGTCAGAATGATTTCGACTCTGGAATTTATCTGGACCGACCCACGACCGACCCAACCTCCTGGGTCGGTCGAAGTCAGAAACTTCGACTTCAGAAATTTTTACACCCGACCGACCCACGACCGACTCACCCGTCTGGGTCGGTCGAAGTCAGAAAGTTACGCTCCAGTAGTTTTAGCCCCGACCGACCCACGACCGATCCAACCTCTGGGTCGGTCGAGACCAGAATTGTCTATTTGGCTTTGTTTCAGTTCCATTCTTTTACCCATTTCTTCCCAAATCTTCCTACATGTAATCCCACATGTTTTAACACTACTTAGGCCTCCTAAAATACCTTAGTTCATCCACTAATTCATTTCTCACTTCTAAATCCATTTACACAATTTTTCTCACTTGCATTCCAACACTTATACCAGTTTGTGATTCTCTCATGCTACAGATTTTTACTCCATCTTCTACCATTCAATACTCCCTCTACCAATGCTTCTCCTAGCATTCTAAGTGCATTACTTCACATCCTAGTTCTCCCCATTATCTAGTTTCTCTCCAAATTTGTTTCAAAGTGCTAAACTACTCACTTTAAACTCTCTAAATACACTTAGTTACTACCTAGGTTATTCCCTCTTCTTTCACAACTAAGTCCTCTAATTTCTAGACAAATTTTGACATAGTTTCCCCTATATTTTTAACATTGCCCACACATTGTTTCAGCTCACCACTCATTCCCAATCTCCATATTAATTCAACACACTACAACACAATAAATTTCCTGCACATACACATTTACTTCCCAATGTTTTCCTAAGCTTTGAAGTATCCTTTACAAGTTTCAAAATAGTTTAATTCTCTTCTCCATCACACTACTACATCACTACTACTCATACTACATACATTACTCATTTTTACTATACAAAAATCTATTACACTACCATACATAAACCAACTCAAGGTAAGAGTATTTACCTTGTGATTTTAGTTTCTCCTTTCCTTCTTTTCCCTTCTTCCTCTTTCTTTCTCCCTTTTTCTCGGTTCCAATGGGGTTCACACTCCAATGCTACAGCCCATACCAATACACAAACAACTACTTAGAGTTTATTCTTAACTAACCCTAGATTTAGTGTTCTTAGAGTTTAGAAAAGAGCATTACCTTCCAACCAATGGATGGAGTTCTTGGCTAGCAACAAGGCAAGATTCTAACTCCAAAAAGGAAGCCAAAAGGATGGAGCACAAGGAACAAGACAAGGGTTCAATTTGAATTTTCGTTTTGCCAATAGGAGCTAGAAAAATATGGATTTCCAAGACTATTTTTACCTCAAAATGACAAGGAGATGAAGGCACTAGTAGAAAAAAAGATCTTTAGTGTCGGAGCCTATAGCATCGGTTTTTAAGAAACCGTGACAATAGATAATCTAAGGTGTCGGTTTTATATTGAAGCGAAGCAGTAGGCTATTTTTTTAATTGTTAGTAAAATTTTGTGGCGGGAGCTTGCACGGGAGCTTGCGCGGGGTAGAAAATTTCAGCTAGAGCGTCGGTTTTATTAGGAAGTAACACAATAGCTTAATATGGGGTGTCAGTTTGAGAAACCACCGATGCCTCAAATTTTTCATTTTATTTAAAAAAATCAGTTTTTTTGCCTAGTGCTTACCGACACCAAACCCTAATTATTTTTTCTAAAATTTCCCATTCTCCTTCCAGTGTTCGCCAATCTTTATTCTGCAGATATTGAGCAGGACCTCCATGCTCTGCGCTCCCTTCTTCTCCTGCCATCTGCGCTCTCTTCATTATCTTCTTGTGACCGTGCTCTACAGTGCTAATTCACTGAGCTGCTGCATCTCGTACATAAGATAGAAGACGGACCGAAAACAATTCACTCAGGAACCGGTAATTTCCTCGAACTTACCTTCTTCTCTCTGGCACGAAATCAGTGTTTTCTCAATCGAATGTGGTTCTCGATCTCAGCGTCCGTCTCTTCTCCCTGTCTGAGTTTTTCTTCATTGTCTGGTTCAACTTCTTCTAATCTTCCGTCAGAACATCTCAAGATTTGTTTTCCCGAACTCGTCGGTGTGGTTCTAGAGCTTGCAGGCGGCCACACGTTACTCATCTATTTTCTTCTCCCTTTACTCAGTTTGATTTTGTGTATATCTGCGTATCTAGGTTTTGTCGGGAACTCTAACTCCAGTTTGGCTTCCTTTTCTCCCTTGTTCACATCTATTGCATTCGGAGTTCAATGTATTCGTGTTAGGCTCCGTCGAATATGGGTTCAACTTTTGGAATCAGCCATGTCAAGACGGAGACATACTGGATTCCACAGGTTTTGCTCGTAACCTCTTCATTTCTGCAATCTCCTCTGCATTTGTTTCATTTTCATAGCAGCAGGTCAAGACGGGGCAGTAGCAGATCAAGGCGACATGACAGCAGAGAACGCGAGAGAGAAAAAGAGTTGAGAGAGAGGGAAAGGGAGATTGAAATGAGAGAAGGAAGGTAATAGTTTATCCTGCTCCGTCAGCTGGTCTTATAATTTGGTTTGTACATAATGCCGATGCTTTTCATCTTAAGTTTTGCAATGTGGGTGCTCTCTGTATGTTACTCTGGTCCGATTGCAATTTTGAGAATCTGAGATGCCTTTGTGTTTGGGAGTTTTAACTATATATATGAATGGTCGTTGATTTGTCTCTAGAATAATGGAGTGAACAGATATTTTTGAGTAAATAAATTCATTACTAATTTTTATACTCATATAACTTTGAGAATTATTTTGTGGGAAAACTAATATATGATGTAGCATTTAGATATTGACGGAGAGAATGCTGCCCTGTGTTTGAAACAAGAGGACTAAGGCCTTTTGTTCTTAAATTTTTTTCATTGTGTACTACTTCTCCCACTAATCACCATGACTAGTTTCTAAATAGATATTTTATCTTGTAAAGAGTGTCGAGGTGACATTTTTACCTTATGCACGTCTTCTTTCGAAAGGAAAATATGGAAGAAGAAGAGAGATACATGTGTAAGCTTAAGATTTGTGAAGATGAAGCAACAACATTGTCAATCTGAGTATACTGTAGTATGGTTCGTGACCTTTCTCAATACTACTTGTTCTCATGATTCTTGCCATAAAACAGAAAGATAATGACTTAGTGCTATAACTGAACTTGAAATCTTTGTTGAAAATATATATAGATACCAGCTATACTTGGGGTGATGTGCTCCAAAATATCTGTTTGTGGTTATCCTTCGCAGGTTTTAACCTCTGACAATCGTTAATCCGATATTGTGCTTATTCATTTATTTCAAGAAAGACCTTATAGTTGCTCGTTGGTCTTTCCTTTGCTGAAGTTACCATTTATAGTCCTTTTAGATGAGGTTGGACGGGACTGAGCTTTTTTTCTGGGGAATATTTGGCCTAGTTGAACTTATGGACATGTAAAGTTAACTAAAATGGCCTTTTGAAGTTTAATATGGCCAGTTGATGAACTTTTGTTGCTGCTTGTTGTATCTTCTCCAACAATTTTTACCATCTTATAGTACCTTCTGGTTTGCAGAAGATTTAAGGACAAGAAAGATGTAGCTGAGCCTGAAGCTGATCCAGAAAGGGATCAGCGAACTGTTTTTGCTTATCAGGTTTTTTGCTGTTTTCATTCTTGTCCATTCTGTTATCCCTTTTGGTCATTATGTTTACATATTCGTACTTGTAACTGACCTTGTGACATTTTTTGATTTTGTGTCTGTTATAGATGCCTCTCAAGGCGGTTGAGAGAGATGTATACGAGTTTTTCTCTAAGGCAGGAAAGGTTAGTCAAATAGTGCTGATCATCAGCGCTCCTTGATTTTCTGAAAGCTGATGGTTAAACTTTGACACTTTTTATCTTTTAGCATTCTTCTTGAGATGTGAGGGCTTTTGTGTTCTATATTTTATTCCGAAGGCAATCCAAAATTCTGTTAGTGAATGTGTCTTCTGATCCACATTATTCATCCTGCAGGTGAGGGATGTGAGGCTCATTATGGACCGTAACTCCAGACGGTCTAAAGGAGTTGGGTATGTAGTCATTTTCTTCGTTTTGTGCATTATTGTCTTCTAAGAACTAGAAAAGATGAGACCTGTGTTTTGGATATATTTCAAAATTTAAATGCTCGGGTTGATGCTTTTTGTTGGAAAGACAGGGTCAAGGTTGTTAAGATACTTCAAGTATAAGCTTCTCTACATTCCATATGGAGCTCTACAAGAGAACTCAGCTTCTAGCTCTAGCCTCTAACCAATTTCAGGTATAAGCTTCACTTGATATTTTCCTTCCACTAGAACGAATACTGTTAGTGTTACTTGAATAATCTTCCCAGTTTGACATAATTTCCCGTCCAAGAAAGATTTTACAATGGTTCTTTAAAACAAAATTTCCAATCTTGTAGAATAGAGGCGTAGGCATCTGATGCCAATTTATAATTTTCCTTGTTGTTAACATACACGTAACAAAGTTCTTTTCTTATTTGATTTTATTATTGTTGGTGGTGAATGTCGATGTTGCTTTCTAGTCAGATTGGTAGGGTCAAAGTCTTGATTGTATATATGTGTGATATACCTACAGCACATGCCAGTAGTTATCATTGTTGCCATTGTAAGATTTTAGAGTTGGAGAAAAAAAAGAAAGGAGATCGAGAGATTGAGAAAGATTTTAGAGAGAATTAATGAACTTGACTCTAGTAATCAGCCTCGCATGGCTCTGCTTCTCTTCATGTTGGGGTCTGTGGTGGTGCCAACAGAAGCAGTGTTGTGTTGCCTCTACTGACATATGCAAACCTGATTGTACAAAGCTTTGATATGCCTAATCGTACTGCAAACAATTCATTCTTGTATGAGGAAAACTAACATCTTGTTGCATCAGTTATTTTACTGCTATCGCAGTTTTTGGAGAGTGTCATAGCTCGCCTTGGTTTTGCTATTACTTTCATTTTGTCTTAGTAATATATGCCGCATCTATATAGGTTACACAAGATAAGAAACTTCATTTTCTAATTCACCATCAAAATGAGAATCTGTTTCCGTGATTGAAATTCCAAAGTAATATTCAAATGTGAGACATCATCTGCGGTGGTTCAAGAACAACCTGCTATTGTTGCTGGTGTAGAATCTGAACCGGTTCAAGAACAACCTGCTGCTACTGCTGTACATTCTGAACCTGAGAGCAAATGGTTTGGAACACCAAGGTATGTACAAACTTCTACTGGTGCTACTTCTGTTGCTACTGGTGTATAATCTTAACTTGATGCTTTCACCTGATGCTACTTCTTTTGATGATTATTACTTTGAATAATAATGAATTCCCTTATTATCTCAACATAAAAAAGACCCTGCTGAGCAATGGATGTCATCCTTCTCGTGCTGCATCTGTTTGGTAATGTGCATCCCAAAATTGATGCTTAGTTGCATCTGTTTGGTAATTTGCACTTTGTGTTTCTTTTTACCATGTTGTGGCTGCTGCTACTGCTGCACTTTATGCTTCATTTTATCATGTTGCTACTGCTACTGCTGCACTTTGTGCTTTTTTTTTTACCATGTTGTTGCTGCTGCTACTGCTGCAGTTTGTGCTTCTTTTTACAATGTTGTTGTTGTTGCTACTGCTGCATTTTGTGCTTTTTTTTACCATGTTGTGGCTGCTGCTACTGTATACTTTCCTCTCTTTTTCTATTGCTGCTACTGCTACACTTTCCTCACTTATTCTGCTGCTACTACACTTTGTTCTCCTTTTTCTGCTGCTGCTATGTCTAGTCATTAATGGAATTATCCTTTGTTTCATGTAACAGTTGTCTACAAGCAATGCAACAATGGGATAGTTGTTACCATCACCAAAGGTTCAATAGTTATTGAAGAAGTTCATATTTTTTACTCTGTTTAGTTGTATGAGTTCAAATATATTACAATTTCTTTTATAATAAGTGATAGAGTTCTACATATTGCAAAGTTGGAACTCTTTAGAGTGTTACTAGTACAAGTGGTATAGTATGAGTGGTATTCATTAACTTCATTTGTATGGATGAACATACATGATACATCAAGTTTCTATAAATAAAGTTTACTTGTTTATACAAGTGGTATAGTATGTGGCTTAAACCTGTCCGTCTGTACTTTCTAAAGTCATTCATATTGCAGAAAGATATAAAACTTTGTATCATGTTGTATGATATATATAGCAAGTCATGAAGGCAAAAAAAAAGTGTTGTATCAGTTTTACCAACAGAAAAAGTGTTGGTGTATGTCATATTTATCTAGTATGTTATATATGTTAGTAAACATTTTAGTAAAAGTTTTCTAAAAATACACTTCAGGTGAATGATATTATCAGTGTGGACTCTTATTATATGGGGTGCAAAATTAAAAAAAAAAGAATTCCCTTAGGTGTCGGTTTTTAAAAGACCGACTCCTTAGCATTTTATTATTTTTTCTAAAAATACACTTCTGGTGTCAGTTATATGCTCAAAACCGACACCTAAGAATACTCTAATGCGTCGGTTTTTTGTTGAGTGTGACACCACAGACTCATACATCCCGTCATAGGCATAGTCTAGAGCTTCGGTTTTGGATAGCCTAAAGCGTCGGTTTTATAAACCCACACCATAGTGCACATCTGAAGCCACGCTTCCAAAAACCGTCGCCTCAGATACAAACCTGCAGTGACACCCTGTTGAGTGACGGTTTGAAAACCGACACCTAAGGGGTTTTATAACCGACACTATAGGTTTTTTTCTACTAGTGAGGTGTTTCTAATGGTGGTCTTGAAGCTCCAAAAGCAGCACACCCATGGAGATGAAGTTGGTGTTTTCTGATTTTGAAAAGAGGGAAATACTCTCCTTGACAAGGGGAATCCAATGGTACAATTTTTGTTGTATTTGGACAAGGATTAAGCTTTGAACAAGAGGAGAGAAGGAGAGTTTTGTGGGTTTCTTCAACAAATCTCCATTGCTGTCGAGAGAGAGAGGAAGAAATTGAGGAAGAAGGGGGTGAGTATGTGAGAGAGTGAGGGAGGTAGAGGAGAGAGAGTGCCCAACTCCCTTTCTACTTTTGCCACTTTATTTGTTTGTCTTTTAGCAAATAAGAAAGGATTAAAGAGAGTGAGAGAGGGAAATCGGCCCCATACACACACAGATTTTTACTTTCATTTGCAAAAGTGGACACATTAGTTTTGCTTTATTTAGGGCTGGCAAAACGGGTTGGCGGGTCGGGTTGAGCTTAACCCGAACACGACACGATTAATAGACGGGTCGACACGAACACGGCCCATTTAATTAATCGGGTCATGTACAACCCGAACACGAATATACTTTAACCCGACCCGACCCGTTTAACACGATTAGTTTTTCGTGTCAACCCAATTAACCTAGTAGAACACGACTAATCTGATATTTACGTGCGGCTATTCTCTCAATTCAAAATTCAAAATCCAAATATGGTTTGAATTTTGACGTATTAGTTTTCCTTGCCATAAAGATTAAAGAGCACTATTACAACAATATAATTTAAAATTCAATGGGTTGAGTAAAAAAAATTAAAATTCAATGGGAATTGGGATGTCATCATGTGCCGATTTGGGTGTTTGGCTGTGTGGTTGGATAAAAGAGGAGAGTAGGTGCTGTAATTTTAATCGGTAATGGGTTTGGATATATATATATATATAATTTCAACTTAAAAGTTAAACGGGTTGGCGGGTTACTCTAGTTAAACCCGAACCCGACCCGGTTATTAAACGGGTCCACCCGGACACGACCCGTTTATTTAATCGTGTCAAATTATAAAACCCAAACCCGTAAATTTCGTGTCGGGTTCGTGTTGGTCAAACGGGTCATGTTGAAATTGCCAGCCCTAGCTTTATTACAGTTTACACCCCACAACTTCTCGTTTTTACAGTTTTTACTAACCGGAACCCGTTTTCCGGAATTTTCTCGTTTAATTAATTTTATTGGTTCTGAACCTTCATTAATGTTTATTAATGACTATTTGGTTGACCAAAATTTTTACGAGTCTATTTAACCCGCTTAAGTCACGTTTTCCTGGTTTCCTCGAAAAACGCGCTTTAAGGTTCGTTTATGCTTTTAACCCATTTTAAAGGTCCGTTTTCTTCGGGATTTGTTCCCTCATGTTTATTTAAGCGTAATTAAGCCTTTAAAACACTTATTAGCCTAATTAATCACTATTTTTAATTACGGGGTATTTCAGATACCTATATAAGGAGTCTTCCATACTAACTCAATGGACATTCAAGAACCCTAAGAAGTTAGAAAACCTTCTCACTAACCTGCCTTCCATGTTTTTCAACTCCCGAGCATCGAAATTCTCCGGAAAACCACAAAACTCCAAAACATTACCACTAATACGTGAGAGACACCACCCCGATCACATAGTCAGAAGCTCGGGTCCAGATTCCATCGGATCAACCTTCAACGGATCGATCGGAAAATCCTAACATGAAGAAACATCTGCCTACGGGATCAAAACATATTAGAAACCCAATTTTCTAACTCCTCTGACTTCAATATTTTCTCAATATAATTTTTAATCGAACAAGTTTTCTCGGCGTCCTAATTAGGGTTTAATTAACTTGCTGCCTAATAATTTGTTGATTGTGTTGAATTCAACCATAAATTGAAGTACTTTACATACTAACTTATTTCAAATCTTCTAAGGAACACACCCATAATATTTGAGCTGAAAACACCATCGGAAAATGCCCAACGCCGCAGTCAAAAGGCGGTCCACACCCACGAGTGCCACGGCCGGGGTCCTGGACGCCATGTCTGAAGCCATAGACGCCCTCGAACAATGGTGGGATTATTTATTTTAAAATTTTTAGGGTTTTTCTAACACATGTACGGGCCCACCGAGACCCTGTCCCTAGCCTCGGACTCTTAAATTTTATCTTTAAAAGTTTGTACATTTTGTTTAATTTAGTTTATTGGGCCGTGGTCACGAACAATAAGAAATTTGACCTAATTCGGCTTCCAAAATCCTAGTTTAGGTAATTGCTATTTTACTTTTGAATTCAGTCAAAAAATATCAAAATACAGAAACTTGCACATTTAGGTTAAATCACTTTATAATAAGTCGTTGATGACATAAGTAGAGGGAAATAACTTAGGTAGTGAAAGAAATTTGAACCCGGAAAAGTTATATACCAGCCCCCAATCCAAACTCTTACCTTTCATGGTTACCGTAGAATAGAATTAGTTGGCGACTCTTATTAGGTTCCAGTGCCTAGTTTTAATAATTGTTGTTTAATAACATAGTTGTTAAACTTAAGTTATAAGTGGACCTAGAACCTGAATAGATCTTAATCAACCCGATCAGCATATGATAAGGTTCGAAAAACCCGGAGCTCATAGGTAGTTTCGTTCGTAGTAAGAAAGTTAATCTTGCCCTTGTGAACAATATGATGAGAATTACCATTGCCCGTGATTACTTCCTTTGAGCCTGAATAAGGTTGAAAATCAATACTTAGGTTGCTGAAATCATGAGGGAAATGGTATGTGGCTGCACTGTTAGGGTTCCTTTCCTTATCTGGAAAAGATGTAGAAGAAATTCGCTGTAAATACCTTTGGTGTTGGTGTCTGATAGAAGTAATCAAATCCGTGATAACAGACATTAGCCTTGTGGTCGTATTTGTTGTAAACTTGCAAGGGTATTCTAGTATTTGGTTTTCCTATAAAGGTAGTGGCCTGTTGTGGGTGCTAGTGTATCGCTGCTCTTTTGGCCTTAAAACACTCATTAATTATAGGGAAATTCACAGTATACCCCCGAGGTTTGAGTGAATTTTACGAGATACCCCTGAGGTTTCATTTTCATTACGAAATACCCCTAAGGTTTCATTTTCTTTATGAGATACCCCGAGGTTTCATTTTCATTACGAGATACCCCTGAGATTTCAGTTTTATTACGTGATACCCCTCCGTTCCAAATCTAATATTATACAATTTTCATATCCCTAGTTTACCCTCCCACCATATGCCCCTACAACAACCTCGAGAATTTATGATCACAGTTTTAATAAAATTTAAGACTTAAAAAATAAAAAAATAAAGATCATATAAAATTTTAAAACAATTTTAAAAAACGAATATATTTAAACAAACAAAAACAAAAAAATTAAATAAATGGAAATGACTAAATAATAAAAAATTATATTATTTTGAAAAGTGAATATAAATTGTAAAAATGTTACGTAATGATGACTAAAAATCATAAGAAAATTATAACAATAATATGAATTGTGTAAATAAAAAAACTCATTATTTAAATGATCATTTTTTTGTGATTATTGATGTCAAATAATTTGTTAATAAAATTTTATAATTAACAAAATTATTTAATAATTTCTTATATTTAATGTAATTGTTATAACCTTTTTATGATTTTTATTCAATTTTTTAAAAATCAAGTTTAAATTTTATATGAACTCCTGAACAAAAATAGTTAATATTTTAAAGTTTTAAAAATAAAAAGAAATGACTAAACAATAAAATTAGTTTATTTTAAAAAAACATATTTTTACTTAATTTTAAAAACTAGTATTGCAGTGACATAAAATCATAAAAAAGTTATAACAGTTACATTAAATATAAGAAATCATTAAATAAGTTTGTTAATTATAAAATTTTATTAATAAATATATTATGTGACATCAATAATCACAAAAAAATGAATATGGTTTTTAGTTATACTTATTTTTCTAATTTTAAAGAATGATTTTTTTATTTACATATATGAAATTATTAATTTTGATATTTTTCATATCATTGTTATAATTTTTTTTATAATTTTAAGTCATCACTATGTAACACAATTATAAATTATGTTCATTTTTCAACATAATATAGTTTTTTTGTTATTTAGTCATTTCCATTTATTAAACTTTTTGTTTTTGTTTATTTAAGTATATTCATTTTTTAAAAAAAATTTCAAAATTTATATGATCTTTATTTTTTTTTGTGTATTTTATTTAAGTCTTAAATTTTAATAAAACTTTGATCATAAATTCCCGAGATTATTGTAGGGGTATATGGTGGGAGGGTAAACTAGGGATATGAATTTGAACGGAGGGGTATCTCGTAATAAAACTGAAACCTCAGGGGTATCTCGTAATGAAAATGAAACCTTGGGGTATCTTGTAAAGAAAATGAAACCTTAGGGGTATCTCGTATTGAAAATGAAACCTTAGGGGTATCTCGTAAAATTCGCTCAAACCTCGGGAGTATATCGTAAAATTTCCCGTAATTATATAGGCGTCATCTGTACCCCGTCTACTTTAAATCACATCCCATGACCTATGGGTTATGGATTGTGTAGAAATTGTCTTAACCACTGTACCATGATATTTATCCATAATATTTCTATAAATTACATATATATAA
Source organism: Limonium bicolor (assembly GCA_023374045.1). NCBI lineage: Eukaryota > Viridiplantae > Streptophyta > Magnoliopsida > Caryophyllales > Plumbaginaceae > Limonium > Limonium bicolor. The sequence continues at coordinate 242,134,659 of CM041777.1, forward strand.
TACATGTTTGATATTGTACATATAAATCAAAATTTCTATCAGGATATGATCAAACCCGAGATACATAAAAAATAATGAAATAGATATAGATCTGACTATGCCATATTAATATTTTAATTTATATAATATTAGAAAAATTAACTTAATACAGTCAAAATAGTAAAATAATAAAAAAAATTAGAATATATTGGGTAAAATTGTATAAACTTAAAAATATACATATATCATTTTAAATCTTTAAAATATGACAAATTACATATATTGGCAAATATATGTTGTTTAAATATGTGTTGCCTAATTTTGTCTAATCTTATTATGCTACTATATATATATTATGGTTATTTATTATAATTTTGTATAGCTTAACATTTTTATAAATTTATATACATATATATATATATATAGTATATTTCTTATTTCAAATATATATATATATCTATATATATATTTAACTTATAAATTTTAACCAATACATCAACTAATTTAAATTGTTATTTATTACTTTCAATATTTTTTATATTTTATTAATTTATGTGGTTTTTGTGCTATATTTTTGTATAATATCAACTAATTTAAATTGTTATTACTTTTAATATTTTTAAATCTTTAATAATTTACGTTATCTTTTGTAAATTTAAATCATCAATATGTATTACATGTTATTTGATTACAATTGTGTATAATTCAAATTTTATTAAATTTGTAAGCACATATATGTATATTTTTAATTTATGTGGTTTTTTAAATATTAAAAGCATCATATAGGTAATTGTATAAAAACTGTATAAAATTTAAAATAAATATACATATATATATATATATATATATATAATTATATATCATTTACTAATTCAAATTATTATTACTACTAATTTATTATAATTTTTAAATTCAAACCAACATATATGCTAATTCAAATTATTATTACTTGTACGCAATCTTAAATTGATTTTTAAATATTAAAAGCATTATATATGTAATTGTATAAAAATGGTATAAAATCAGAAATAAATATACATATATATATACGTGTCATTTACTAATTTAAAGTATTACTACTAATCTATAATAATTTTGCAAATTTAAATCAATATATATGCTCATTTAAGTTATTATTTCTTGTATCTTAAACACCTACCGCGAATTTAAATGACAGTTTTGGGTATAACCGCAATCTGAAGTCCTGTAAATCTGACGCGACAGTGTATCTACACTGAAGTTTTTAATTACGGTTTTTTTTAGAACTGTAATTTAAACCTTGAATACGACTTTAAATTATGATTTTTGGTATACCGTAATCTAAAATCCTGTAAAGAATGTCTTCAACCCTCTTTTAAATTACAATTTATAGTCTCCAACTCTCTTTTAATTAACCGTAATTAATTAACCGTTTAGTTCTATTAGTATGTGTCTATGGTTGAGGTCGGTGCTAAGCACCTTGTTAGGCTCCGATAGCATATTAGGAACATATTGAAAATTGAAAGGAGGCGCTGATAACTAGGTATTCCGCCTTACATTGGTGATTGGGTAAATAGTTTATGTAGTTCTGTAACTAGGGTTCAACAACTACAAATAAAATAACCCAACACAACTGTCGGTTGAGTCCGGAATAAGTAACCAAATATAGGAAATTGGGCTGGCCCATTATGTATACCTTCTTAATATGTTACACCATTAGAACGCTAGCTACTTGCTAGCTATCTATTATCTCACTAAGTTTCATAATATTGAGGGAGAGGGAGTGATATGTGTGTAGGTAGCTAAGAAGGCAAGAATTTCATACACATGGGAGGGTTGATTCTGGCCAGGGCAAGCACTGAGGAAGGCAAGCTCCAAATACCTTCACCACAGATGAGACCCGAGGCGACTGCAGGAACCAAGAGATCGGCCATCTCAGGATTAGTTCGATGCCAGAGATAGAGAGCAAGACTACCCACACACATATCTATCGGAAAGTTTCCACCAACAAGGAATGGGACCGCCATAACCATAGGAAGTGGGACCCAATTCGCAATTCTTGGAGGGGATAGATCCTTGATCAAATTAACTATGATAGCAAATGCAAAGAAGGCCAAGGAGAGCTCCAAACAATGCTGGGGTAAGGCCCTGAACCCTTCAACCCCAAGGATAGCCATGTTGCGGTAGATTAAGGCGTAGGGAGCCTTGAATTTGCCGTTGGGATTGCCGAGGTCAAAGGCTCTATAGTAAAGCATGAAGCTGAGTGGTGATACCAAGCAGCCCAGGGCAGTCCCAATGGCCTGGCTGAGAAGCATGGATCTTGGGGATGAGAGGGTGAGATGTCCTGTCTTTAAATCTTGCATCAGAACACTTGAGACTGAGACCACAGATTTGATGATCCCACAACCTACCAAGCCCGCCACCACACCTGATTGTTTCCCGGCCAAAGAAGCCAGGGTGAAGAGAGCAACTTTGCCGTAGTTGTAGGCCATGTTCATGTCGGTCAAGCCAGTCCCGTAAGCATTGCAGAAGGCCAATATTGGGGCGAGAAGATAGGCGACGACTACGTAGTACCATCTTACAGCTTTTGGGAACATGATGGGTAGGACAATGGCAGAGACGAGAGAGGGCGATGTACCCACAGAATGCTACTGACATTGGAATGCTCTCCCTTCCAAATAACTCATTCCTTCTTGTGTCCTGTGTTTCGCTTTGCTGCTGCTGTACATCATCTTCAGCTCTTGTTTCTAGATCCCGCAGGTTGTTTCTCATTCTCTTATGGACGCTTAGGATCATTACTGATATCACCTTGACAAAGTTATAGAGTCCATCCCCGAAAATGAGAGAGATGGCGATGAATACCTATAATTCAATCACCAAATTAATAGTAATAACTGCAATGAATAATGGATTAAAGGAAGCAAGACAAATATATAAATTAAAGAAACCTCCGACAAGACAACCTTGTAGCCATTCAAGCTCTTCATGCTTTCTTCTGGTAGATTGTGCGGGAACCATTTCCCCTCTTGTTTGCTTATGAGTGGCCACATCAATCCCCAAGAAACCACTGCTCCTAGCAGCAGAGACAGACTCACCAAGTGCGAACAAATCATGCCAGTCCCCACTAGTGTCATGCTAAAGTCAAAGTAAAAACTGCAAACCAGACCATAAAAGAATATATAACGAATTTGTTGTTTGCTGAAACTTAATTGATTTATTAGTATAGTATATACTAAAAAATTGCAAAAGACCAATTACGTCTGTTTCCGTGCTTGCAGTCCAAATGTTGGAAACTGCTCAAATCCGCATTTCTCGTTCCCGGTATAAAACCACTGGAACAGACTCCAGAGAAAGCTTGCCGAGAAGAATTTGGCAAATCGAAGAACTTGCTCTCTGAAAAATTATATGAATTATTTATACTATCTAGATGAGATCTATATATATATTTTTTTTTTGATAAGGGGGGCTACATATGTAGCAGTAAACGACCGAGAACCGGTCTACACAGCTTAGGAAAATCCTTAGCCAGAAACTAATACGAAAAAACGAGCGAGAAAAAAAATAACAGAGACACTTACTTTGATATTTCATCACCCTGGGAATGAAAACCGTTTATAAGGACTGCGGTAGCCATCCCAGTTGGAAATTTTAATTGATAGTCAATTATCAATACCTGCATTGTATAGCAGAGAATACCCATGAAAGATGTGTGGAAAATAGAGAGTTGAATAGAATAATTCGAGATGATTGGATAAAGTGAATTTATTATGTTGCTTAACATGAGTATTTATAATAGAAACTAAAAAACTAGTAGCTAGAGTAACATTATTACCTAAAGACTAGCAACGACTATTTAATTAGATAGGTACACAAGTGTAACACAACGGCTAATAATCAAATAATAAGAGGATGACTATTATTTTAACCTTCATGTAAATAAAAATACTAAAAATAGCTATACTCTCTAAAAATTATGGCGGCAGAAGCTATAACTGTTGGTGTTGCTATTTTAACCTCCCCCTCTGTAGAAAAGTAGAACCGAAAACCAGGTAGAACAGAGAAGAACAACGGAATGTAGAGGCATTGCTAATGAGAGATTGAATGAGAGAGTAAGGAAAACTGAAGCAGAGACACTGTAAACAGAATAACAAACATAGGAATCATTTCGTATTACTTAATACCAGCACTACTGAGGAGAGTATTTATACAAAATAACTACAGCACTTAAGTAGCTTAAGTGCCACCTCAGCAACATATAACTAATCCTTCTTACATCCTCCCGCAAACTTGACTGGGTTGTTGCACAGACCAAGTTTGTTTTGAAGTTGATGAACAGAATCTTGTGTCATTGGTTTTGTGAAGCCATCTGCAAGCTGCTGTGGAGAACGAACAAACTGAATAGTGATATGTCCACTGTTAACCTTCTCTCTTACAAAATGATAATCCATCTCAATGTGTTTAGTTCGAGCATGTAAAACTGGATTTTTGGAGAGATGTAGAGCAGACAGATTGTCACAAAGTATTAGAGGACAGGTGGAGGGTAAAAACTTGATGTCACGTAGAATATAAGTGAGCCACATTACTTCTGATGTTGCAGCAGCCAAGGCTCTATATTCAGCTTCTGTGCTTGACCGAGCCACAGTTCGTTGTTTACGAGAAGACCAAGAGATAAGATTGGCTCCAAGAAAGACACAAATACCACTTGTAGATCTTCTTGTCAGAGAACAGCTCCCCCAGTCTGCATCAGAGAAGGCGACCAGGTTTAGTGAAGATTGTGAAGTGATAGTGAGACCATGAGACAACGTACCACTGATGTACCGCAGTATACGTTTAACTGCTGTCAAATGTACTTGACGTGGAGCTCCCATGTATTGGCACGCAAGGTTAACAGCAAATGTAATGTCAGGCCTAGTAAGTGTAAGATATTGAAGAGCTCCTACAACACTTCTGTATGTGGAAGGTTCAATAAGAGGAGAATCCAGTGAATCCATATGGTGATTTACACTGATAGGTGTTCGAGCAGGTTTTGCATTGAGCATACCTTCTCGTTGAAGAAGATCAGAAGCATACTTCCTTTGATTTAAGAACAAACCTGCTGTTGTGGACTGAGCCTCTATACCGAGAAAGTAATGAAGCTCACCAAGATCCTTAAGAGCACACGCTGTACCAAGCTTCTGGATGACATTGCTGACTGTTTGTGAATTGCTGCCAGTAATCACAATATCGTCAACATATACTAGAAGTATCACAGTCCCAAGATGATCATGTCGATAGAAAAGAGATGGATCTGCTATGCTACAGTTGAAGCCTAAACAGAGCAGAATTGAACTCAGTTTGTCAAACCAAGCCCGAGGAGCTTGCTTTAATCCATAAAGCGATTTCTGTAGTTTACATACAAACTGTTGCTTGGAGTGTTCTATGAAACCTGGGGGCTGTTCCATATAAACATTCTCTATTAGTTCACCGTGAAGAAAAGCATTCTTCACATCAAGTTGTCGAATTTGCCAGCCTTGTGTAACAGCAACAGACAGAACTGTTCGTATGGTTGGGAACTTGACAACTGGACTAAATGTTTCCTGAAAATCAATACCAGGCACTTGGTGAAAGCCTTTGGCAACTAATCTGGCTTTCAGTCGCTCAACAGATCCATCAGCATGATACTTGGTTCGAAACACCCACTTACAACCAACAACATTCATATTGGGTTTTCGAGGAACAATACACCAAGTATTATTTTGAGTGAGAGCTGTCATTTCTTCTTGCATCGCTTGCTTCCAGCCAGGATCAAGAAGAGCTTGTTTGACGGTACGAGGTTCAGTAATAGTAGCCTGCTGAGATGCATGAGCCTCATGATTCTGTTTGGTCTTGGATCGAGTTTGCATAGGGTGAGTATTAGAAACTGGTTTGTTTGACTGAGAAGGTATGGGAAGATCAACAAACAGATTGATTTCAGGTTGTTCTGATTGTTGAGAAACTAATTGTGTATGTGACAGAGGTGCATTTTCAGGTGCTGGAAGTGTTTGATTTGGGGTAGGCTGATCATGCTGCTCATCAGAGGTGATTGTATCATCAGTGATAATAGGTAAAAATATGGGTAGATGGCTGCTAGGTAATCCAAGACGTGTTTCAGCAGCAGGAGTTGCAGAAGTGGAGGGTGTGGATGTGGGTAAAATAGTGGAGGGATCCAATCTGTCTTTGTCAACAAACATCTGAAAGGTTGTAATGTGTGTGTCAGGTTGAGAGACAAAGTTTGTTTTGGAGTTTGACAGCTTTAGAGGTAGAAGTGTTTCATCAAAACAACATGTCTCGAAATATAAATCTTTTTGGAGGCTGTATGATAACACCGGAAGCCTTTATGAAGTTGACTGTATCCTATAAAGATGCATGGTAATGATCTGGGTGCAAGTTTGTGACCAGTTTTGTTTCGAAGAAAAGGAAAGCAACGACAACCAAAGATTTTGAGACATGAGTAATCAGGTTGACTGTCGAACAGCTTGACAAAAGGGATTTGAGACTTCAAGACTGATGAAGGCAATCTGTTTATGAGGAAAACAGATGTCATAAAAGCTTCTGTCCAGAAACTTAAAGGTAGGTTTGAATGATAGAGAAGAGTGAGCCCCATCTCTACAATATGTCGATGTTTTCTTTCTGCAATGCCATTTTGCTCAGGTGTACCAGGACATGATAGTTGTCGAATGATACCCAAACTGTCTAGTAATTCAACAAAAGCTTTGCTTGTAAATTCACCACCACCATCACACTGAAAAATCTTGATTTTCTTGGAAAATTGACATTCTACCATGCGTTGAAACTTAACAAAGGTCTGAATAAAATCTGATTTATTTCGCAGAAGATACAGCCAAGTAAATCTGGTGTGATCATCAACAAAAACAACATAATATCTAAAACCGCTAGATGAAGTGACAGGTGCTGGCCCCCAGACATCACAATGTATCTTATCAAACTTTTGAGCAGAAATCTTAGTACTCAACTGAAAAGGAAGCCTACAACTTTTCCCAATTTGACAGCTAGGACACACGGCAAACTTCTTTTTCCAGGAACTAATGTTGATACCTTGCTGTTTACTCAGAATGTGAATCATACTGGAATGTGAATGTCCAAGTCGTGCATGCCACACATCAACCGAAGCTTTATTGGCAGTAGTAACAGTCAAGGCTTCATTGGTATTCTTTTGAACAGCATATAGCTCACCAGTTCTGTTTCCCTTGATCAGTATTCTGCCTGTCACACGATCCTTGATGCAGAATCCAGAATCAACAAATTCAACAACACAAAAATTATCCTTAGTGAGTTGACTAACAGATAATAAGTTGCGTTTCAGATCAGGGACAACCAGAACATTGTTAAGTTTCACTGTGCCATTAGAACTTCTCAGAGCACTTTCACCAGTATACTTGATTGGCAGTCTAGAGCCATTGCCAACAACAACCGAATCATTACCTTTATAAGGCTTAGGTTTAACAATCATACCTGAGTTGTTAACCATGTGAGTTGTGGCAGCAGAATCTATGTACAGAGATGACGGATCTTCTTCAGTAGTGATAGTACTGAAAGCTTTTGGCAGTGATTCTTCATTCACAGCATAGGAATGATCCCACCTGTAGAAACAGGATAACGCTGTATGATTCGTCCGTCCACAGATCTGGCACGGATTCGCCACTGAACCAGAAGCATCATGAGTCTTGGAAGTGTTGGAGACTGCTTTATATTGATTGTTATTCTGTCGACCAAAGCCTCGACCTCGACCATTAAAGTTTCGTCCACCTCTGCCTCGATTATTTCCTGAGCCCCTTCCATGTTGATAGGTGTTAGTTTCTTGAGAGACAGTGAACGCACATCTTGAAGAGTTTCTTTAACTTCTTCTTTGTCTTCTCCTTCTCTCAAATCATATGCTTCGATGGCAGTAATGAACTCTTTGAAGGTCGGATACGGTGCTCGTGTCAGCATAATTGATCGCAGAACTTTGTACTTCTTTCCGCAACCTTGAGCAAACATCAAGACTTTATCATCCTCTGGAACCGGTTGCTTAATTGCAGCAAGACTATCACACGCGGCCTTAAACTCCTTGATGTAATCTTTGACAGATTTGTCTCCAAGTTTGAGAGATCTGAGTTTTTGTTTTAATTGAAACTCACGATCTTTTGTTGCTTGAAGAAATTCTGCTTGCAGCTCATTCCAGATAGCCTTGGCAGTAGTGCAGCCGACGACTTGCTCGACACAATCTTCAGATATAGTGGCTATCAACCAGGTTCGTACTAACGCGTCTTTCTCCTTCCACTTCTTGTACTCCGAACTTACTTCTTCTTCTCCCTTTTCTGGCGAATCTTTCTCAATAATCTCAAGAACCTGAACAGATTCTAGGAGATTGAGCATTTGAGTTCTCCAACTCAGATAGTTTCGCTCTCCGCTCAGCTTTATTGTAGAGATTCCTATAAGCTGATACAGATTACTTGCAGAGAGCACGAAGGTGGAGTCAGTCTTTTCGCCAGATCCAGGCATGATTGTAATGTGTAGATGAAATGCGGAAGATTCACATCTGATACCATGTAGAAACTAGAGACTGAAACCAGGTAGAACAGAGAAGAACAACAGAATGTAGAGGCATTGCTAATGAGAGATTGAATGAGAGAGTAAGGAAAACTGAAGCAGAAACACTGTAAACAGAATAACAAACATAGGAATCATTTCGTATTACTTAATAGCACTACTGAGGAGAGTATTTATACAAATAACTATAGCACTTAAGTAGCTTAAGTGCCACCTCAGCACATATAACTAATCCTTCTTACACCCTCAACACCAAATTTGATCTGTTTTGCCATGCTCAAAAGTCTTCGGAAGCTCTCAAGTTTGTTGCCGCTCAAGCCTTTAGTGAAATCCAGTTGTCTAGTTCATGTAAATTGCACGATCCAACTCTCCATGCAAAAATGCATTTTTCACATCCATTTGTCACAAAGTCCAATTTATACTAGCTGCAAGTGCTAACAATACTCTTATCGTTGTTAGTTTTGCAACTGAACTAAGGGTTTCATCATAGTCTAGTCCATATTGCTGAGAGAACCCTCGAGCTACCAGACGAGCCTTGTACCTGTCAATTGACCCATCAATACCTCGCTTTATCTTGTATACCCACTTGCAAGAGATCGGCTTCACATCTTTTGGCTTTGGTACAAGTTCCCAGGTTTGATTTTGCTCCAGTGCAGCTACTTCCTCTTCCATAGCCTTAATCCACTCAGGGTTTTTGGATGCATCTTCAAAAGTATCTGGTTCTCGTGCGTCAGTTTCCTTTTCAATTGCTGCATTTGCGTACTTCGAGTTTGGTTTCTTGATTCTAGTTGATCTTCTGGGTGTGAATACTTCATCGGGATCTTCTTGTTGTGGTTGTGGGTGGAAACCAGTTCTCCAAGGGCTTAGACCTTGGATTGATTATGTATCTTCATTTCTGTTGCACTTCACTTCCCTTTATAACCTCCCACAAATCTTGTCCCGGCAGATATGACATCATGCAAGTAGACCAAGAATTGTAATTCTGATTATTCAACTTCTTGATTCCACCGACAACGTGAAGATCGTTCATATTTGCTCTCTTTCTACTAACAACTCACGAGTGAGTGCACCGTGCAATCAATGATACACTATAGAGAATAATGAGGAATCGTATGCGGAGGTTAAAACGTTTTTTTTAGGTTTGTGTGCACAGGAGGATAATCAACCGGAAGCTATTTTGCTATAATTGCTACTAATTTAGCATAATTTGGATAAAGGAAAAAGAAGAAAATAAAAGCTGGCTCTAATGCGACAATGTAGAAGATAGGGAGTTGCAAATATTCAAGCAATAGAATAATTAGATAGAATTGGATGAAGTGAATTTATTATGTTGCGTTACATGGGTATTGGGAAATATCCTATAACCACTGAGATGGAGTAGTATGTTTGGCAGGAGTGGTGACCCTGCGGTAAACTTTCGCGTCTACTCCACGCTTTATTGGAGGGGAGTCGATAGTTGTTGTGTTAAGCCAGAAATGACTTTCACAACTTCATTTTGATTTAAACCAATAACCCACATGCCCTAGTATGGAGCCGACCGTCGTTTCACAACATGGAGTAGACACGATCGGAAAATTACATAAGCGACCATTGAAACTTCCTGGCGGCAACTGCTACATATAACCGCATGTAGCCAAAATTGTCGATTACAAGGTGCCGAAATAGCTAGAACTGACAGGGTTAGGTTAGTCAATCCGGCTCGAGACGCGTTCGCTGACAAAACAGTCATAGGAATTATAATAGAAACTAAAAAACTAGCCGGTAGGGTAACACTAATTGTTAACTAAAAATCTAGCAACGGCTATTTAATTACGTAAGTACATAATGGTAACACAACGACTAAATAATCAAATAATAAGAGAATGACTAATTATTTTAACTATCATCTAAATAAAAGATGCTAGAAAAATGGTTAATACTCTTTCTAAAAATTAGGCATTAGAAGATAATAATGTTGGTGTTATTTTTAACAAGATGCAGTCAATTGATTTGATGTAGCTAGGCTCCTGTTTTTAAAAGTATACAAAAAGAAACCAAACCTTTCTGAGAGGAATCAGCACAAATAGGCCGACGAAGCAAACTAGGAAAAGGTAGGTAGTCATCCAACCAATTCCAGGCTCCTTGTAACTCCCAGGTGTATTCCCTTCTGTGTCAACCCCAGCCAGCTCGTAAGTCTTCATATCCAGTCCCAACAAGTAAGATCCAAATCCTCCTGATTAAGATATCATCAAATCAAAAGCATCCATCTATGTATAACGTAATAATCCACAACTATTTAAAGAAAAGTATACTAGTACATCTTATGAAGTGTCCGAGTCCTAATTATATAGTTAATTGGATGGTTGAACCCAAACCTCCAATGGCTATGCTGTAGCACGCCACAGCAGCTGTCTGAATCATGGTGTTCTCTTGCTTAGTGAACGGGGCTGTGGAGATCTCAAATCTTTCCAACAGTTTAGTCCAACACCGAATCATTAGAAAGGCCAAGAGCCCAGCAGAGACGTTGAGATTCGGAGTTAGCCCTGTGGTGAGATCGAGCCGCATTGCTATGAAGCTGTAAACAACTCCAAGAACGATGCTGGCAATGACTCCTCGCAGAGTGATCTGCTTTGTCCATGGCGGGATGGTCTCAGCTACTGGTATTACCGGTGCCAGAGATGATGACTGATCATTATCACCATCACGGTCATCTCGCGGATGATCATCTAATTCAAAAGGGTGCTTACCATTACCCTCTTGTTGTTGATAATTGATTTCTGTGGTTAGCTCCATTGATCTCCTCCTCCTTTCTAAGCTGTGTGCAGTGCAGGGTTTCTGCAAGCGTGCTATTCCTTTCGAAATGGGCGTAACATTTAATACGGCCGCACTACGGTATCGACGGGTCATTACCGCTTGACTAATTAACCGGTAATTAACCAGAATTTGAAGCGTTTTTCCGCTTAGTTCAGAATTTGAAGCGTTTCACGGTAATATCCCTAATCTGCTCTCTCTTAAGTGTAATATATAAACACCGTTACTAACTGCCGCTGGTTGTCACTACTTTATTTCATTGATCTGAAAGTTTTACAAAACACAGAAGAAGGTGAATTGTACAGCGCTGCTGCATTCTTCTGTTTCTTTACAAGTGTGGTGTGGTTTGGACTTTGGTACACTGATCTGTTCCGCAGAAGCCAGAAACAAGTTGTGGAGTGGTTACTGGTGTTTCTCATTGCTGCTGCTGTGGTTGTAGGCTTTTGTTCCACAAAACAAATCTCCTCTTACTTCTTCTAAATAAACAGAGCATAAGACTTCTTTGTTTTGGGCATCGGTACAGTAGTAGTAATTTTAGATAAGTTTAATAAATCAAACTAAACTAATATACAAAATCCAAATAAAAAATTGATCTCATTGGGACAGTTGGGGGCCGGGCCCCCCTAAGCTATGTTACTATCTTTAGTTAACGTTATCATATTTTAATTTGTCTAGTATTATATGTGTAAATAAAAAAGTACACTTAAAACATTAATTGATATTATTCATGTCTTACATTTTGTACATTTGTATATTTATAACTACCAAAATATGAAATGTGTTTATTTTATTTTAATTTTAAAGTTAAGCTAAGTTGGATAATTGTGTATAAATTATTATACTGTTTAAAAAATATAACAATTTAAATTATATTGTGAGTATTTTATTTTAACTACTTTATTTATTGTTTTTCTGAATTTAGTATTGACATTATATATATGTATATTTTTATATTAAAAAGTATGTCTCCGTAAATTTCAAATCCTGGATGAGACTAATATTTTAGTAATTACAAAGTTTTTCACATTTGTGGTTGGCTCCTTCTCCCAATTACGAGTTTTTGCTCTTGATTATATTGTGTGAATGGTTATACGGGAATATATTACTTTAAACGATTCTCATTGTATATGAATTGCCGAAGGAACTATAGATCATAATATTTACGTTATATGGAACAAAACCAAATTAGACATTTTTATATTTGATTAAATATATACATTTAGAGAATATATTTTTATATCAATTGTTTTTACAATTTGAATAATCATATTAATTTTTTAATTAAATTTAAGTGATTGTTTTATACCTAGAATTTTGACCCTCGTAAGGAGTCCCGATAAGCACGGATGCAATAAAAGGCAAACCAGTCAAAAGACATGGAATCACGAATTTTTAAGAACGTTTTCAGAATTTAAAATTTTTGCGTGATTAACCCGCACACATCAAAACGGTCGTGACAACTTGATCATCATGAAAAGTATTTTTTGTAATTTTTGGGAACTTTTATTTTGAAAAATTAGCTTCTAGTACATACTATAAGCTAACTTGTTTTATAATCAAAGCCCAATCTGGTTATTAGGCCCATCTGTGACTGAAAACCCGACAAATTTTATTTGAAGCGAAGCCAAAAAATTAAAAGAAAATACAAGTCATCTTGTAATTTTCTCTCTCCTTCAAAAATGGCCTAAAACAATTCGAAACGTCATGAAAATCTAACACATGATAAAAAATGATATTTGGAGCATAATGACTTCAGAATTTTGAACTTTTGATTTTTCCAATAATTATTTTTTAATTTCTGAATAGATCTGATGGAAAATTGATTTTAAAAATATTCCTTGATCAAAATAAAATAACTTTTGATTGGAAAATTTAGAAATATCATCCTTTACATGCTGGTAAATTTTCCTAATCAGATTCCACACAGAAGTTACCCGACCAATTTCGGTAAACTTAGATCTTTTACCGAAGTTTTTTCTATCTCATTCGTTGTCTATATAGAAACCCTTCCCAATGACTCGAAAGACATTTCGAGACCCTTCGAAGTTCGAAAACACGGCTACAAACCTGCCTCCCACGATTTTGCACTCCCGAGCACCAAAATCTTCCCAAAAACCACAAAAAACGAAGTCTTTAAACTTCAATCAACAATCCAACCATCAAAAGTCAGAGTAATCACCATCAAAATGTGTAAAATCCCATCAATATCACTTAGTCAGAAGCTCGGAATGAAGTTTCACCGAATCGGCCATCAATGAAGCCATTGAAGAATCCTGACGTGAAGAAACATCCAACTACCGTGATCAAAACAAGTTAGAAACCAAATTCTCTAACTCCCGTGACCTCAATACGTTCTCTGTATAAATTTCTATCAAACCGGGTTTTCCTGACGCCTTAATTAAGGTTCGTTTTGGTTTATGTCTAATAACTTGTGAGTTAAGTTTTGTATAAAATTCAACCTCAAATTGAAGTCTTTCACTTATTAACGTGTGTAAAATCTTTTATGGAACACACCCACAAATTTTGAGCCAAAACGCCTGAACGCTGACGTCCGGCAGTAGTTCGTACCCACGGACGCTCCGTCGGGGGTCCCGGATGCACTGCCTGTAACCACGGACGCCCCTAGACGGTGGCGGGATCTCATATTTTCAAATTAGGGTTTTTAGGTCATGCCCGGGTGAACTCTATAAAAATTTTATCTTTAATTAAATTGAACTTTCTGATCAATTTATTTTACTAAGGTCCATGGGCACGACCACAAGCCACACATTTTAAAATTTGACCTAATTCTGCTTCTGAAACCATAGTTTACATAATTTCTATTTTCACTTTCAATTTCTATCAAAAAGTGTTAAAAAATGCAAAAATACAGAAGCTTGCACACTTAGGTAAGATCAACCTTATAATAAACCGCTAATGACATAAGTAGAAAAAAATAACTTAGAAGGGTAGAGAAAGTAATTTGGACCTGAAAAAGTTATATACCGCCCCAAACCGAATACGCTCGAGTGGGCTAACCTTAGTTTTTAATAATAATAGTTTTATAATATAGTGTAATATCCCTATCTCTAAATCATTACATCTTGCACGGTCCCTGTAATTCATACTAAACAATCTAATATTAATTAGCAACGGAATTTGAACCTACGGGATGTCACCGCCGTTACGCACCTGCTGTACAACAAGGCTACAATAAACTATACAAACGCTGTGCATGATTAGATATAATTACCACAACATTTACATTACTTGTCCTTATATTACAATTGTAACCAAATATATTCGTATTCCACGATACACACATAATCAAAATAGTGACAACTCCAAATTTACCAACCCAATTTACCCAACCGCGCTCTCCGGTTGAGTGTCTTTATCTTCAAACCTGTAAAAACATTGGTTGGAGGGGTTAGCCCAACCGTTGAGTATGCTATTATCAACCCTATTACCCCTTCAATTTACACTTAGGTTATTTGGTCGAAGTTAACATGCAATCCAATTTATTTCATTCTAGACTTCAACCTAAAGCATGCATGTATATAAGAATAATACCAAATAGAACATCAATAATATCATAACCTCGCATTGCTTACATCCACCACAAGTAAGCTCAAATAATAATAAACATATAAAAATTGTGCATGTCATTCACAAGGAAAAACTCCAGCAGTATAAACAAATAAGGATTGCTCACGTCTTTCACAGATAAGCTCCAATAATATGAGCATATAAAGATTACTCAAACCATTCACAGACAAGCACCAATAATATGAGCATATAAAGATTACTCAAATCATTCACAGACAAGCTCAAATCAAATAATCATGTAAGGCAAACATTAAGAGCTCGTGTCAGTGTTTAAACCATCAAGGCACCTGTGTCACCAATATAGAGTGTATGGTTATGAAATCGTTTCGTTCTCATATTATATATTGAATACATAAGCATTCTGTAGTGCTAGCTTATATCTCATATTCATTATCCCATAATCCTAATGTATCATCATGATTAAGATGACACATCTCCCTATTATAAGGCGGGGTACCTACGGGCAGTAGCCCAACCACCAGACGGGGTGCTCCGGCCAACGTCCCATTAGGACTATCTGAACTACCAACACATAGATGAGCATGTTATAACATCTACTAGTGTACACAACGCGTGACCAAGTCCTACCTAGATTTCTCACATAAAATACCCAAACCCACCATTTAATAATGGTCACCATAATGGTTAACTAAGAATTGTGCTTATGTAACTTATCTCTTGAATACTTGATTCATTAACCTTTGCCGTTTAAAGGCCTCACAGATCTTTGCCTAAGTAAATGCACTTAGGTATATTATATAGTGGATATCAATCCAACATTTATCTTGTTTCCTTGATCATTGTTTCACAAGTTTTCTTCATACTGTATAGCATATAGTATTACTTGTTTTAAAGTAAGTTTACATAATTGTGCAAGACACAAAATAACATAACATTCCAACATTGTAACACATCACCTGTGAGTACAATCATACTGCCAGATTAACATACATATCTTCTTGTCACTCATAAACACATAACATGCTAGTATAACCATATTGTCAAATAAACATATATATCTTCTTACCAACCATTCAAACAATCACACAAACCCAACGCAAACCTCGGGGCATTCAGGTGTCATGATAACATACCTGGATTATGCAAATTTACATATAATGCCCTAACCATGTGCATCCAATCATCCAATCTAGCTATGTACACCCGGTTATCCAAATCTTGCCACGTGCATATTATTATCCAAATCCTAGATTGGAAAGGGTAGATAATTATTAATTTATCACATCCTTTGTTTCAATATGTTTTATTCCTTTTACTTACCAGTTCCACCAAACTAAATTAAAAAGAATTACCAGTTATCCTTAACAAAATCCTTATAAGAATATTATGTTTAGGTTGTGTTAATTCTAATAACTACCTTAGTAATTAATAACATCTATAATCACAAGATGAATCCACATACCTAAGTCTCAATTAATCTTTTATTAAATAATCATAGTTTCTCAAGTATCTAAGATATAATTTATATATTCCTATTCTTATTTCTAACTCACTTGTGAATTAGGCCAAATTGGTTTAATCCACTTCTCATTTGATTAAATTCTCTAATTTAGTTCACTATTAACTTACAACTTCACTAACTCCTTGTTTATTCTAAGTGAACTAAAGATAGTTTACCACTTGATCCAATTCTATTATTGTGAAGCTCATTCAATCTAACCTTTTAATTTAGTTGGACTATTAGGTCTGAATTTACTAAACTTATTTATAAGCCCACTAATTTATATTACGTAATCAGCTTACTATAACTGATTCTAAATCTATTGGGCTCTCTATTGGGCTATTTCCAAACCCAACCGAATTCTACAACTATTTAGTCCTTGTTTATTGAATTACATTGCTTGCTAAGTAAGTTGAGCCTAAGAGGGCTTCTGTTTTCATATTAGTCCAATTAGTTTTCATTGCCTAAGTTGGGCTAAGCTCATTTACTAGATTCGGGTCAAACCCTTAGTCAAAGATCTATTATTTTCGATCAAGATCAATAATTCTAGGCTTTGGACAACAGTCCACAAATCCAAGGTTCTGAGTTAAAGGGTCCAATAGAACATCTATAGATTGGGCCTCCAGTTTTCAGATTGGGTCCAGTTCAGTTTCAAATATTTTTGGGCCTGATTTGGGTCTAGTTCTTAATTAGGTTCTATATGGCCTTTCTGGATTTGGCGCACTTAGAGTATGGGCCTTAATAAGAAGACTAATCTTAAATTAGTCTCACTAGTGGAAAAATTTTTAACCACGGTTATTTCGCCTATATACACGGTTCGGAACCGTGGTTTATGCTCGCGTCGTATATTCACAAATTGAGATAACGACGGTTCATAACCGTGGTTTAAAGTGAGCGAAAAAACCACGTTTTGTCGAAACCGTCGTTTAAGACCCCTCTCCCTCGAACATTCACTGACTTAATACCCACGTTGTGAGTCTGAACCGTGGTATATAGTGCATTATAAATGACGGTTTTTCTTAAAACCGTGGTATAAAGTCTATAGAAATCTACAATAAACCACGGTTATATGTAGAACCGTGGTTTATAGTCTCCGATTTTTTCCCAGTCGCCGGCGCTTTAGCGCCGCCGCCTTCGATGTAATTTCTCAACAGAGAGCGCAAACAGAAGAGAATGAACAGGCCAGAACATGTATGTTACTTGTTTGTGTATTAGGGTTGCTAAATAATGTGAAGTTACATTATGTTCCTTGTTCGTCGGTAGGTTGCAAAATTACCGTGAAAGAGAATGAGAGAGGGTGAAGCGCCGGTTTGGGTTGCAAAAAATTACCGTGAAAAACAGAGGCGCAGAGCATGTCATTGTTCGCCGGCGATTTACAAAAATTAGAGAGGCGCAATCTTGTCCTTGTTCGCCGGTTAGGTTTGCAAAAATTACAGAGGCGCAACACGTGTTCCTTGTTTTCCAGTATGGCGAAGAGCATGCATGTTCGCCGGTGGGTTGAAAAAATTACAGAGGCGCAGAAGAAGAAGAAGAAGAAAAGAAGAAGAAGGAGAAGAGTTGCAGAGCATCCTTGTTCGACAGTGTAGGTTGTAAAAGAGGAGAGAAAATATATATAATAGAGAAAGAGAAAGAGCCGCGTTAATTTTCGGCGAAAATTTGAATTCCCGCTAAGACTATATACCACGGTTCTAACAAGGAACCGTCATTTAAAGTTTTTTGACCACGACTAAAAACGACGGTTTTGACAAAACCGTGGTATATAGAAACCCTATATACGACGGTTCTCCAAGAACCGTGGTATATTCACTCCGGCTTGTACTATATACCACGGTTGCCCTGAAAACCGTGGTATATAACTAACATATATACGACGTTCCGGAAAAACCGTGGTATATGCGCTCTGGTATGCACCTTAAACGACGGTTTATATTAAAACCGTGGTTTATAAACTTTAAACCACGGTTTTCCTTTAAACCGTGGTTTAAACGCCGTCATTAAAAACATTTTTTCTACTAGTGTCTATACATAACTAACATATGCTATACAACAATAAACAATATATTACAGTTGTAGACACAAAAAATTCTCACCCCAAAAAGCAAAATTCAGGAAAATAAATAAAATAAGAGGGTCGTCGTCTTTCTTTTCAAAGCTTGTTCATGTGCATACCAAAATGAAGCTGTCACTTTGTGACAAAACTTTTTCATTTTCAAAGCATTCGTTTTCAAAATCCGTCCCTTTTCATTACTTACTTATTTTATCATTTTATTTTGATTTATTTTATGTTAGTCAGTTTCGTTTTACTCACTTATTTTATTTTTCCTATTCGTTTTATCTTGTGTCATGTTGTTTCGTTAATTGTTTATTTTATCTCATTTCATTTTGTTGATACTTTTACTTGTATTCTTCTTATTAGTACTTACTTGCTTTTTATCTTTATCGTTATTATTCTAAGGATCATTTCATCATTTTAGGTACATTTTCACCATTATATCCTATACCAGTATATTTTGTTTTGCCGCTAATTTAATTAAACTCCCTCGTGGCATTTTATTTTGTTACTTCTTTTATAGGACATATCTGATTCACTAATATTCGTACATATCTGATTCAGTTACCATTTTATAGGACATTCACATGTACCTTTATTTCCTTTATACTATTAGTACTATTTCATTATTTCATATACATATATTATTATGTTATTTCGTTTATTCTATATTTTATTATCTTTAGTATTCTACTATTCACATTCTATAATTTCATGACTTTTAGGAGGAAAACGGTTCATTTGTTAGATAAAACACTTTCGTCTTACTGTATATTTGAAACATAAGCATTCTTTTAAAATAAAATTCTCAGTTCGAATTAGGAAATTTTCTTATTTCTCACACTCATCAATTGAGTTGTCTCATCAATGGGTCCTGGGTTCGGAATCGGGAAAGAACCTATAGCATATTTGTTTTTCCTTCAGCTCATTTCAGAACTCTGTTAGTATTTCTTGTATGTAAATAACAAGATTTTTCCTAGCTCAACTGGTTAAGATGTGTTGGTAAGTTACTAATGGTCCATGGTTCAAATCTGGGGTACAATGAAAAATCTTTTTATCGATTTCCAGGCATGCCAAGTTTCCATAACTCCTATTTGACCCATTTGACCGGTTTGACTCGACCAAAATAAAATCATCAGATAAACCCTAAAAATACCCTGGTTTTCATATTATAAAGAGTACAGTAACACCCGCGTCTCCTTCGCCGATCATTGTCACTCGATCGTCTTTCAAAATACAGCAAAAGAACAACCCAATTCCCTCACCACCATTCGATTCACCACCACCGTCGGAAGAACCCCAACCCCACTCCCAGAATCGATCGCCTCCATCCTCCAGTACCTCTCTCTGCACATCATCACCGAATACACCACAAAGCCTCAATCCACATGCTATCCTTTATGCCAAAGTTTCTCCAATCCCTCTAAAAATACCCACGTTTCCTGACTTTTTCAATCGATTAGAACATTCTGCTTCATTTCAAAACCCACCCTCATGTACACTTGACAGCAAGAACTATCGAATCCTGAGCATTTCTCCAGAAACTTCATTCGGTGGTCTCCCATTTTTCGCACATCTTGACAACGGAGTAGGTGTTCTCACCTCTTGCTAAAAAAAATGATTCTGAACTTGTTCCTTCATTTTGCTGTACGTGGTTTACTCCAGAGCTTATCTTGATACTTTTCCATTTTCCTTTTGAATCTCAGTACTTCGTTTCCTGGGTATTTTTTTTTATGCTCTGAATGTCATTGCCCTCGGTTTTGACTCAAGAAATGTTAAGGGCGTGTCATTGCTCTTGAGGTTTATATCGTGACCAGCTCTTTGTATTTGTTTTCAATTTCTGCTAGCGCCCCTCTTATTTGGTAACTCTGTTATGTATAAAATGTCATACTTATGCTCTAAAGGACACCAGATTCATTGTGAGTCTCAGGGTCTGAAAGAGTCGAACAAAGCAAAATATGAACAAGTTCTTTAGCTTTTTATTTTCGAACATGTTATGCTCTTTATCTATTTCTCTTTCTCTCGTATGGTTGTCATTTATTCTTTGTGGATGCGATATATATATATATATATTATATATCTTCTCATCTTCACCCTCCTCTGTACTGGATGTCGATTTTGTGTTACCTTCTGTAATGTGTTTGGTTTGAGGTAAACCCACTCCGTCTGGTTGTATATCATTTGTAGTTTTTGTGACCCTTTACTGCAGAAATCTGTCATACCCTCTGAGTTCTGTCTAAAATAAGTTTGATTCAACTCCAGGAAACAGAACAATACTTTCTTACTTAGTTCCTTTCTCGTTTTTCATGTATTGATTATATTTCTGGACTAACCAGTATCTAATGGTTTCTGTTTGCACATTTTTCCCCGATACGGCTTTTGTTTCATGAATATGGGTTGAAGTAACCGGGTAAATCCCTGGAGAATCGGGGCCTAGTTAACATTACTTACATGATAAATCTCTGTTTCTCCTTTCCTGGTGTATAGAATGCAAAAAGAATTCATCCATTTCTGACGTCGTGCTTGAAACAAACTTACGACTGTTGTGAGATTAATCTGATGCGTTCATGCTATCATTAGCAACTCCTACTCTCTTTGTTGTTCACTTCATTTTGTCTCGCTGTTTACAACAGAAAACTTTGTTTTTGTGTCTGAATACTGGTTCTCTTACAGGAAAACCTTTGGTTGCCTCCTTGCTGTAATCGTTTGACGCTAGTTTAAATTGTTTGTTTAGCTTCTGCTGAGATTCCATCAAACCAAGTTTGATTTTGATTCATATTTGATATGTGAGGTCGATGTATTCTTTACTGAAGATATGTTCATATTTCATTACGTATATTTGTCCTTTTGAGCTTCTCAGCAGGTTTTCGACACTTCTTGTGGGAATTAGTTGATCACCGACGTATTTCATTTACAACCTTGACAGCCGTTTGAACATGTCGTTTCTGATAAGGAACTAGGAGTGGCTCACCCGCGACATGGGACATCCGTAGTCTACCTTATTCACTTGATTTCTCTGTCCATTTGATTTCTTTTTTAATGTGATGTGAAGAGGGCAAAATATGACGAGACAGAAGAACCAAGACGGCCTAGATCCCAGGCCCCGGCCAAGACCCCGGGCTTCCTTCAAAACCATGTTCAGACTATAGTTTGGGTGTCAAGCATCAAGTCCGGGCCCCTGCCCGACCCTTGGATCGGGATCTAAACCTCATAGACCGGGCGCCACATCCCGCGCCTCATGCTCTGCGGCCGGGCATTCTATGACCGGGCGCTGAAGAGGAAAAAATATAGACAAGTACTAAAAGGCGTGAAGAGGCTAAGGTAACATCAAAAGTCCACACCCAGAAGAGGGAGTGAAGAAAGAGCGTGCAGCGACCGGTCGGCCATGACCGGTTGCAAAGTATAAAGCAAGTGTAAGTAAACAACCGTCGCCTGTGACCGGTCGCCGAAACTGCAAAGTAAGCCAAGATAGTGACCGGTCGTCTCCGGCCAGTCAAGTAACTAAGAAAAAGAAGTAGATAGTGACCGGGCGCCTGTGCCCGGTCGGATAGCTTGGGACAGAAGATGTAGAAATCAGGATAAGATATTTATAGTGACAGCCTGGTAAGATATGACAGGTTGGCAAGCCTAGGAACCCTAGAAAAAGTCTATAAATAGAGATAAAGGAGCTCATTTGAGGGGGACAATCCTAGAAGAGAGAGAAAACATTAGAAAGCTCTCTAAACTTGTAATACCCAAAGAAGGAATAAAGATATTGTCTAGGAGTGGACGTAGGCCGGATCATTGGCCGAACCACTATATCTCTTGGTGTTTGGTTTATAGTCTCTCGATGTTAACGTGTAGAACCAAATTATACGTTTTCATTTGGCGCCGTCTGTGGGAAACGAACAACTGGAAACAGTAACCACGATGTAACAGTATCCACGATGTAACCTCAATACGAGAAATGGGAGGCTGGCTACGATTGAGAGTTTTGATAGAATTACGGGTTGTGTTTCGATCTAGGTTAAAATCGATGTACGCAAGGGCATATTGCGAGAAATTTGTCGGAAGTCTGTCGCACCGATTCGGATCTAGTCCTCATCAACACAAATACTCGTCGGGCAAATCCATTCAAGAACAAGCTTCGTAATGCTCATGCTCTCTTACGAGGAATTTGGAGATGATAGCAGCAACGGAGCAAGTCCAGAGGATCTCAATCGAAACGTAGATCAAGTAGTTCAGGATAGGAGTAATAGCGCTCCGATTGAAAATCGGGTGCGAATCGCCGTGCCCAGCCCAGGCGCTGTTGTAGTCCAAATTCAGATATAAGACGGTATCTGGTGCGAGAGCGAGCGTAGTCCAAGCGGCGTCTTCAATCTACTCCTAAGAATTCACATCACAAGGATCGATGGATTTGATTATATGAAAGATTCAGCGAAGATTGGTGCCTCTCGTGACGCTGCGTTCAATTCCAACCCGAGCGGCTTCATCCTTCAAGAAATGGGCAAATCCAGGAGTCAAGGCCAACAACAAGACCGGGTGGTAATCTTCAAACGACCGGGCAACGACCTTCGAAGCGACCGGTCGACGTCTTCCAGGTGACCGGGCACCATCTCTTCTAAGCGACCAGGAGCAGCCAAGCATATTCAACCCTGGGACGCTCTTCCAACCGGGCGATGACTATTCGGCGACTGGGAGCTTGCTGTGACCAGGTACAATCTTCTCGACCGGGAGTTCGTGGTGACCGGGAGCTTGCTGTGACCGGGACAATCGTCTTCAATTCAACGACCGGGCGGTGCCCTCAGTACAAGACTGGAATATATCCTCGACTCAAAGCCAACAACATCTTCCTTCCACGCTAGAC
Organism: Limonium bicolor; assembly: GCA_023374045.1. Taxonomy (NCBI): domain Eukaryota; kingdom Viridiplantae; phylum Streptophyta; class Magnoliopsida; order Caryophyllales; family Plumbaginaceae; genus Limonium; species Limonium bicolor. The sequence continues at coordinate 242,157,921 of CM041777.1, forward strand.
TGGAGTCTCAAATCCACGCTCATAGCACAAATTCCCCAAGGCATTAACAATCGATAAAATTTGGAGGAAGCGACCGGCTAAAAAACTGAGATAAGTCCATCGATCCTGAAATACTGCCTTAATATCTGTGATTTATTAAGCATAACTGTCTCTTCTAATGTGACTACTTTCTGCTTACCCCAAGCATCTTTTCCCCATTGTTGAATTAAGAATTGGATAGAGTGTCGGCTGTTTACTACACGAAGGTGAGAATAATGACCATCTGCCTATGATAAAACGACTTTGCTGCTACTTGGCACGCGTCGGCCAATGTTATGTAGGACAGCATTGTGATGTTTAGCTTTGTAAAACCTATTTTGAAAGCCTTGTTTAAACTTTCAGAAGATTGTTTCAAAGATTCCTTTTGCTATAATTTTTGTTTCATTTAAACGTCAGTAAGTTATGGGAAGATTGTTCCAGACTTCCTTATGTTGCTTACAAACAGCAGCTTCCTGTTTTCCTGACTGCATCTATCAGTTTTTTAGAAAATGTCTTCAGATAGGAAAGGAAGTTCATATTTAACACAGATAGCATTGCCGAAGGAAGAATACGACTCGTCCGTACTATTTGAACACCAAGTAAGATGCAAAGGACTCCAGAATTTTTGTGATAGGTAAATTTCGTTTCTCTTCTTCTCAAGAAGCAAGGTAACACTTCTGAAAGCTCTTGTCTAAATGTGGGTTTAGTTTCCGTTTACAGAAAGGGCCTTTATGTTTATGATCTGGGCCGTTGCATCTGATTAAAAGAGTCGCAATTCTTATATTCGTAACAGCCCTAGCATAACCTAGGGGCAATCGTCAAACACTTTGGAACAATGCTATCTTTAACCAAATAACCAGACATGCTATGATTTATGCACTGCAAAACTGCAACTCTATTTTCCAGAAAAACCAAGTGTTCTCGCTCTGACCAGGTTATTATGTCCATTCACACTTCTCTTGCACTCATTATGTTCAAAGAATTGACTTGAACACGAGAAGAAGATTGCAGCATATTTGGGCCCACTCATAGTAAGAACGCTTCATTTGAAGCATGGTTATCACTGTCCGATACCTTGTCTGCTTTACTACAGTTAAAGAATAATCTTTTGGGCAAAGCATTTGTTATATTCGTTAGTTACATTCTGTGTTGAAAATATGTTTTCAACAGTTTCTCTATCTTCTAAACTATACAAATTCGCGTCTAATTTTCATCGCTATTAATGGTTCAACATAGCTTTCTATTCATTACTTCTGCTTACAAATCCAAATAGGTTATTTGTTAGTTTGTAGTCCTCTCTGTTAACTGATTTTTTCTAGAACCTGTTACGGTATGAAGCACTTGAATATTGATAACTTAATCTGTGTCTGCCGCTGTTATCTCCTTTGCTAAATGTTAGCTACATTTGATAGGGCTGATGTCAAACGCTATGAGTTCTATAGATACCTCATTGTTTCAATTGTTACAACATGCTAAAAACTAGATCCTTCAAACTTATAAGAAGTCCTTTGGACCTTTGGAGTCGAGTCTTCTGCCTACATCTTACGCTGCTGCTATGTGAACACTTCGGATTATGATTTGATCTGGCTGTGATCACCTGTTTATACGACAACATATGTGCATAATATAAATCTGATTCTGGTCGGTTTGATAAAATCTGTGAAACTCTGTTTACTACTGTCGTGGATTGACGAGTATAGTGCGGAGTTCTATTCAGGAGCTTTACTTAGATCTGTTGTCTTGGTTTCAGTCCATTTCTTTTGTTTAGAGACTGCTTAAATCTGTCTATTCTGCATCTGTTCGAAAACACTATACTTTTGTTTGATTATTGTTTTAAATACTTGCTTTCACGATCGTAATTGATCCTGACATATTTTTTGAAATCAGAAATACAAATGTCATATTCTGAACCCTCTAGTTACAAGCAGTCTTGAAATATGACTTCTTCAGAAGTGTTACTACTGTTGCATTGCATTATGGCTTCAGATCTTTGTTGCTGTACATACAACAAGTTATTTCACAGACCATATGTTGTCGCTAAGTAGAAACATATGGGCAAATGTGTTGCAAATCTTCTTCCATTGAAAATCAATTGAGTCGTTCATGGTCTAAGTGAGGCAAGCCTCTACCTCTGTTATTGTTGCGGCTAGGATGATCCTTCGTCTGATTGTCGCCGCCTAGCAATTACTTTCAGGAATTCATGGTCACAGCTGTATCGATCATTAACTGCGCGTACCACAAGGCACAAACCAGTTTACAAAACCATTTAAAGTCTGTTTTTGCTAGACTGAAACTACATGTTCCTGTTTCATTCACCAATCAGAATTTTGCTCAATCATTAATCATTAGTGGTTGCTCCTGTTCTTTGCTCAATCATTAATCAGCCTTTGGTTTTTCTGCCCAGTTTTATTCCAATACTAGCTGCTGTTTGCTTCTCCTGTCGTTTCAGTTATTATGCTGCTTTTAAGTTTTTTAACTTCCTTATAGCTCCGCTGGGTATGCTGTGGTTTTCATTGTGTCGTAAAACTTTGTACTGCTGCAATTCTTTCCCTTGCTAAAAGATTAGCTAGAATAGAAAACATTGATGTCATACTTCCTATGCTCTGCCATCGCTTCAAAATTACAGTTATCATACCATTAAATGTATTTTGAACAACAACAAAATTGTGAGGCGGTCTGTGTTTTTTAACATTGTTCCATGCTGAATTATATACACAATATGAGTAGATTCACTTGTATTCATCAAATTCTTTGAACGAATTGTTTATATCCATCTTACTTCTATCTACCGGCCAAACTTCAGTTATAAAACATTATGCTGCTAGTTAAAATCTTAAGGTAATGACCGAAGATGAGCAGTTTTTTCTTGCTTTCAAATAGACCGTTACTGTCAAACACATTGTGGCCTTCTCGGATAAACATTCGGTTATCGTTTCCGTAGAATTCCTGTCCAGCTAGACTTTGCGGTTGTTTTCATTCTGTTCTCAAGCATTCATTTAAAATCTTAATACGTTATGCTACTTCTATTTGTTTATTATTTCCTTACTACCACATTTTTTACGTATCAAAACAGTATGATAAAATCTGGAATGTCTTAATAAATAAGATCACTTCTATTATATAATACCTGTTCTGTAGCTCTGGACTCACGACTCACTTGGGTTGTTTTTAATGGTTCTTTTTACATCTTGATTCTATATTCTGAAACATCATATTCTTTACTCTGGATCACAACGGTTATATTTACACTGTCATTTGTTTCTATTCACATTATTTAGCTTGTAGAAGGCTAATACGCTTCTGTTTACATAGCAAAAAAAATGGGAGTATGTTTCAGTAACTCATTTCCCATTGATAAGACATGCTAGTATTTACATCATAATCATTTTTGTTGAGATTGAACTTTTGTTTGAAGCTAAATACGTGCATATCATGCCTAATTCTGTCGCTATCCAAAGCCTGAAAACTCGTTTACGCTCCCTTGCTGCTGTGTGAGCTCTTCTAATTATAATCTGCGTGAATCGGTGTTGGTTAGTGCTCAGATAGTATTTGTCTCAAAAACCTTGTAACGCCATTAATGATCTTATAAACACCAAAATATCTTCTTCAAAGTTTATAAGTTAAATAAGTCATGTGCTTTTAAAATCCATGTTTACGAATTCAGATTATCAATCTTGCTCACCGTGTCTGGTTTTGCTTCTTTGGTACGCCTAGACAGCCTTAGACCTTTTTCCGTTTGTAACTCATTCTTTTCTCCTTTTCTGTTTGTTTTTTTCCCCACTGCTGCTGCTATGAGGCAACATGAACGGAAATAACAGAAGCAGCAGCAAGACAAAGGAAGATATTCGGAATTGCAAGTCCAAAACACCCCTGGATGAACCGGATATGAGGTATCCACGCTTCCCTGTCCCTACAAAATCAAGGTAATTCTCATATCCTTACTAAAAAAAAATCCAAAGGCTAAATAAGGAGCAATTACCATCAGTGGTTAAAGCAATGTTGTTTAAATTTTCCATTTTCATTCCGCTTTTGGTTTCTGTAAAAAAGCCTCTAAAAAGAGCGCATTACACCTGATCTCATTTGTGTTCATACTTTACCCCTAAATCATGCTACTGCTAGTAGGAATTTATAGGTAGTACGACTCTGATTCAGAATACATGCTGCAATGTGTTATTTGCACTATTACATCACTCATGGCATAGACTGCCTGCTTAAAAGATTAGGCATTCTCGATATATTGCTTCGGAAAGTGGCAATCTCAGCAGTATTAGTCTCTAAATAATGATATTCTACCTTTGCCACGAATAAGATTTAATTGTGCTGAGATAGCTCTAAGATTCACACCTACATGTACCTTTTGAGTAAGTTTTTCCCGCCTGAAAGTTGTCTTTGCTTGAAATTGCGCACCTATTTCACAGGCATTTGTTTTCTGCATTTTAATCAGTTTATTAAGACACTTGATTCTTGCTTCTTTTACTACTCTTTCTTGTTGTACGTTTTATCAGATTCATTTGCCGTCAATAAAGAACTATTAGTGTTCAGCCATAAAAATGTTTTCAGCATATTTACTCATGGCTCCTGTTTCCGTTCTTGCTTACTTTATTATGCCTTGTTCTTACTTCCTGAAACTCTTAACTCTTTATATATTGAAGATAGTTTCCTTCTAAAAACTTTTGGTTTAAGAAGAATATACCATCTAAGAAAGTCAAAGGCATGGGACTACAACCTGAAACTGCGGATCATTTCGGAATGCTTGCTCTATACAAATCAGGAGCCGAGAGAAATGCAAAACATCAAAAAAAAAAAGAAGGCTGTAAGGACACTGTTGTCAACAGTCAAAAGCCTATCTGTCCGCTCAAAGGAGTTCAATTCCCAAAGATTACCGGAAGAGTATTTCAGGGGAGTTTCACTTGAAGAGGTATCATAGAGGTATATCCATACGCTTTTGCCTTAATCAAGTCAGGCATAACGAGGTAATCCCCAATCTTAATTTACCTAGCACCTGTTTGTCAAAAGTAAAGTAAGGATCGGTATAAACTTGAGTTGAAGATATGCTTTCTACCTGAGTTATATATCGCAATTCCCTTATCAATACACTAGGATCATGCACAATAATTTGTATAAATTTCAAGCTTTGTGAAGCTTTATTCATGTCATTTATCTACCAAGGATATGAGGGTATGCAAGCTCTAAATGCTCCCATTTTCACTGCATTAGCAAAAACTGTTACAGCAGTTTAAAGCCTGCTCAATTTTTCCTACATCTACTTATAACAATCGTGGTAAAAATGAAGCTAGGAAGTAATGAAATATATGTTTACTACTGTTGCATAATCAGCATCAAGACAAAGTATTCATACCTCATCTACTTATTACAGTGGTATGCAGATTTTATTTATGCCTCTGATTGGCGGGCGTTAAATGGGTATGGTGAGAGATTACCATCGTGAAAACCAGTCCAGTAAAAGGTCTCGATTATGGTCTATTCTCAGCTATTTTATCTCTGATAAATGATTCACTTCTGATGCAATATTTTACCGGTCCTTTAAAATGTTATGCATAGCAATACCTTGCTCTCTTTAAGTTGTCATTTTCATTCTGTTGGATGGTCAATATCCATCCGTTCTTGTTGTATGCTTCTGCCTTGTGCTGTTTAAAAGAAAAAAGTTATCTCAGCATTCTTACATTATTTACATTCTGGCCTCTGCCTTCACTGCCAGCGAATGTCATCATTTGAGCAGTGAATTTTGCACAATTACTCTTCGGATGTCTCTTAAGTTGCAGTCACAAGGTTTAGACAGCTTTGATGACAGCTTTGACAAATCCCACTCTGATTACACTGTATACACAGTTTAGTTTTCTGATCAATATGTTCTTTATCCCCCATGGTATTGCCGTTCGGTACTATACGTGCCATAAGAGATCATATAAAATCTGGAAGAACCTGTCTCGATTATGGCTGAAATGCACTGCTACAACTTGAATAAGACTTCTGCATCTGCTTAGGTTCTGCACCTATTTACTACTATTACTATGGATGGTTTCAGCAGTTTTTCTGACCACAAGTAATGCTGCATCTGCTTACACTGTTATTATTAGCTTTCTGTTTAGAGTTCATTGTTTTTAAACTCTTTCCTTGCTGCTGCTGCTGCTATCTACAAATGCTCTCGCCAGCTTGGGTTTTTCTCTTCACTTGGTCACAGTTCTCAAAGTGTAAAAAAAAAAAAGGGAAGGTACACGATCTATGAAAAACAGCTGTTATAGTTCAGCTTGATCCCTACCGTTACTGCATGGATTTTGCTATAAAGGTATATGATTACCAAACTTATCTATTATTGCATAAGTCTACTGAGCTTGAGCTTGACCTTGATTTATACTCGATTACAAACTGGTCTGATGCCTTAAACTATTATTGATCATGTTGCACATGATAACCATATTTGATTGTGAGCTAGTAAATGACTCAGATCACCGTTGTCTCTGAATTTATGAAGATGGAATGGTGTGAAATGATGATTTGTCTCTTTTCTACTACTAGTTTGTACCAGCCTTTTAAGCCATCAACGGTATTCTCTTATAAGCTTCTTTTGTCGCTGGTACTACCGTCATACTTGTGCGTCCTCTAAATAGGATCATATCACTACTATTAAAATAGCTTTTTGTACATCTCCTCACATGCTAGAATCTGTCAAAAAACAAAAATCACAAATCAATCGTTGCAGAACAATTTTTTCTAGTTGGAATATGATTATAGTATGCTCATAATTGCAAGATTATTTGATATCCTCATTTATTGCTACCCGCTCGAAAGTACTAATGAACTTTTGAGGAAACCACAGGTACTTTTACCAGGGGACTGATCACCCCCTGAGGTATTAAGGAAAGAATGAAAAAGAAGGCCATAGAGCTACCTTGGGTTAAGACTTATGCCCGGCAAAGTCGCCAAGAAATCTACAAACAACTGTGTCAGCAAAATTCAAAGGTATTATCAAAATCAATGGCGCTTTCATAGGCCTTATGGTAAAAGAAACACCCGGGCTATGTCCCATAGAAAGAAACACCCGGGCTATGTCCCGTAGAAAGAAACACCTGGGCTATGTCCCGCAGGATGCAATGCCCTGAAACACCTTGGTTTGGGTTGTCGCACCCGGTCAAGAGTGAAAACAAAAGAAACCATCTCTGGCTCCATCAGGAGCTCTGGTCGCCTGTAATGGGTGAATTATTAGGTGTGGGACGCCACACCGTACCTCGATCCAATACCTTCTAAAAGAAACACTTTAGAAGGGTATGATCATAAGTACCATCCTTTGGCTACCACAAGCAAAGTTGGGAAATCTATATTAAAAGGAAGTACCATTCTTTGGCTAACATAAGCAAAGATGGGAAAATATATTATCTCTCTTCTCCCTTTCAGGAAATCGTCGTCCTTTGGCTAGTATGAGCAAGGATTGGATCATTATGTTATCTTACCCTTCAAAAAGGGAATGGTTGGTCTTCTGCATGAAGATCTTATTGTGGGCTTCCGGACTTCTGGCATTCTTACGTATTGTATATCAGAACATCAGGGGATTCATCCATCAAGATACATTATCTCGAAGGTTTATGCCCCGGAATTTTCAATTTGACAGATTCAGCAGAGAAGGCATTTGTGGGACTTTTGATTGTACCAAATTGTACCAAATTGTACCAACTTTTTGTAAGTTCCAATTTTTGTAAGTTCATTTTCCTTTGTAAAAACTAAAGAAAAAGAACTTGTGGGACTAGGAGATAGGAGATAGGAGAAGAGAAAGGTAGAAGGCATGCAATTTTTTATCTTCTTTTTGTAAGTTCCACTTTTTTAAGTGCCAAAAAGTAGAACTTGTGGGACTGATGAAGAGGGCAAAATATGACGAGACAGAAGAACCAAGACGGCCTAGATCCCAGGCCCCGGCCAAGACCCCGGGCTTCCTTCAAAACCATGTTCAGACTATAGTTTGGGTGTCAAGCATCAAGTCCGGGCCCCTGCCCGACCCTTGGATCGGGATCTAAACCTCATAGACCGGGCGCCACATCCCGCGCCTCATGCTCTGCGGCCGGGCATTCTATGACCGGGCGCTGAAGAGGAAAAAATATAGACAAGTACTAAAAGGCGTGAAGAGGCTAAGGTAACATCAAAAGTCCACACCCAGAAGAGGGAGTGAAGAAAGAGCGTGCAGCGACCGGTCGGCCATGACCGGTTGCAAAGTATAAAGCAAGTGTAAGTAAACAACCGGTCGCCTGTGACCGGTCGCCGAAACTGCAAAGTAAGCCAAGATAGTGACCGGTCGTCTCCGGCCAGTCAAGTAACTAAGAAAAAGAAGTAGATAGTGACCGGGCGCCTGTGCCCGGTCGGATAGCTTGGGACAGAAGATGTAGAAATCAGGATAAGATATTTATAGTGACAGCCTGGTAAGATATGACAGGTTGGCAAGCCTAGGAACCCTAGAAAAAGTCTATAAATAGAGATAAAGGAGCTCATTTGAGGGGGACGATCCTAGAAGAGAGAGAAAACATTAGAAAGCTCTCTAAACTTGTAATACCCAAAGAAGGAATAAAGATATTGTCTAGGAGTGGACGTAGGCCGGATCATTGGCCGAACCACTATATCTCTTGGTGTTTGGTTTATAGTCTCTCGATGTTAACGTGTAGAACCAAATTATACGTTTTCATGATGTGTTTGCTTGTTTTGTTTGCTGGATTCTATGTTTTTTTTTCTTTACAGGGAAGAACTGCCCATTGTCTGGTACTCAATTCTAACTGGAATAACTCATTACTCTCTGAGTTTGATGTATATTCGCATAAGAGTGTGTATGCCTGCTTCACTGCTTCCAATTTCACCGCACCCATGCTAAGTTTAATACGTGCTTACGTTCTGAAATCTGTACATACCGACATCTTGCTCCTGGTTCTGGTAGTTAAATTTATAATTGCTTCATGATTTTGGTGATTAAACGAACACTTGTAACATACTCCACGAACCTCTGAATACCATTTTGTTTATGTGTATACATTCATTTTTTTGGTAAAGGGGTCGTCTGTTTCTTTATTGCGCAATAAAGGTTGATTAATATCCCGTTGAAAAGAAAGAAAAAAAGAAGGAGATAGAACACGTGGGTTGTCAATGTACACATGCTTATATCCATATTTTGCTCTTCTAAATCCTTAGTCCTCGTTAGCCTTGACTGGTTGGAATTCATTTATCGTAATTGCTTGCTTTCTAATTTACTTATTTATTGTGCATGTATTGTTCTTATTTCTATTTCCCAATTCATTCTTATTTTAAATCTTCTTTTAAGCCTTAGTTATTATCCTTTAGGACCAAGCCTTAGGATAGTGGGTGAACCCAGAGATTTAGGTGAGCCGGGGTCCCACCTAATAAATTGGATGATCCCTAACCCAAACCACACCTTATTATTGTAACATAATACAAAAATAAAAATCAATAAAAATCAACTTCACAATATCAAAGTAAAAACCCAATAAAAATCAGTCCAATTCCAAATTTTAATTCAGCTTAGGCCTTCAGCTTGGCCCAGTAGCCAATTGCAGCCCCAATAACTACCTCGGGCCCGTTTCAAATCCAGCCCAAAATATTAGCCGGCCCAAATTGCAATCCAACCCAAATCCCCATTCAGCCCACTTCAAAAGAATTCAACCCCAACCCAATCGAAAGCCTCAAGCCCAAATAATAATAAAAAAGAAACCCAAGGCCCAAAAATCAAATAAAGCCAACATTCAAAATTAATAAGGCCCAATCCAGCCCAAACCTGACCAAGGCCCAAAATTAGTTCAATTTGAGGCCCAAAAATCATTTCAAATGCAGCCCAAAAATTCATATCCAAATCAATTCAATTCCAAATAATATCAAATCCAAATCAACTCATTTCCAAATCAAATCTGATTCCAATTCAATCTCAATCTCATTTCAGTTCCAAACTCATTCAAATCCAAGTTTAGTTCAAATCCAAATTCGATTCAAATCCAAATTCAATTCAATTCCAAACTCATTTCAATTCCAATTCAAATCAATATTCATTCAACCCCGATTCAATTTCAATTTCACTTTCATTCCAGTTTCCCATACACTCTGAATGTCTCATAGACTCGAACGTCTCACAGACTTGTCATTCCAATGATTCGAAGTCTCACAGACCTTAGCATCTCACAGACCCGAGCGTCTCACAGACTCAAGCATCTCACAGACTTCGACATCTCAAGGTTTCAAATGTCTCACAGACTCATCCATTCATTTCATGACTTATACAAACTAAATGTTCAAGATAATACAACAAGAACAATATAGCTCAAACACAATTAAGTGCAATAAAAGTTCGATTCGTGCATTTATCTTATTTGAGGGATCACATAAGCACACAAATCAGAGTAACCAAGTTAGGATACAGGGCATGAAGAAATGATACCGTTCACCGTCGTACTTGTACTTCCGGTTTCCGTTCGGAATTCAACTATTTGATTCCTATACAATATGAATGTATGGTCAATGATCTATTATTGACCCAACTTATCCTTACTTTGCTACTTCCATTACTACTTACTAGTTCTTTAATTTCCATACTTGATTTGAAAATCATTCTTTACTCATTACTTCACGAACTTGCTTTCTTACTTATATACTTACTTTCTTTCCATTTTTATTCTTTCAATGGTGTACTACCAAGCCCCCCATATACATATATATACATATATATATAAATATATGCTTACCATTTTTTTTGTTTGGGGCCCGACCGACCCACATGTGACCCGACGACCCAAAACCCTCTGGGTCGGTCGAAGTCAGAAAGATTTCGACTCTGGAATTTATCTGGACCGACCACGACCGACCCAACCTCCTGGGTCGGTCGAAGTCAGAAACTTCGACTTCAGAAATTTTTACACCCGACCGACCCACGACCGACTCACCCGTCTGGGTCGGTCGAAGTCAGAAAGTTACGCTCCAGTAGTTTTAGCCCCGACCGACCCACGACCGATCCAACCTCTGGGTCGGTCGAGACCAGAATTGTCTATTTGGCTTTGTTTCAGTTCCATTCTTTTACCCATTTCTTCCCAAATCTTCCTACATGTAATCCCACATGTTTTAGCACTACTTAGGCCTCCTAAAATACCTTAGTTCATCCACTAATTCATTTCTCACTTCTAAATCCATTTACACAATTTTTCTCACTTGCATTCCAACACTTATACCAGTTTGTGATTCTCTCATGCTACAGATTTTTACTCCATCTTCTACCATTCAAACTCTCCCTCTACCAATGCTACTCCTAGCATTCTAAGTGCATTACTTCACATCCTAGTTCTCCCCATTATCTAGTTTCTCTCCAAATTTGTTTCAAAGTGCTAAACTACCACTTTAAACTCTCTAAATACACTTAGTTACTACCTAGGTTATTCCCTCTCTTCTCACAACTAAGTCCTTTAATTTCTAGACAAATTTTGACATAGTTTCCCCTATATTTTTAACATTGCCCACACATTGTTTCAGCTCACCACTCATTCCCAATCTCCATATTAATTCAACACACTACAACACAATAAATTTCCTGCATATACACATTTACTTCCCAATGTTTTCCTAAGCTTTGAAATATCCTTTACAAGTTTCAAAATAGTTTAATTCTCTTCTCCATCACACTACTACATCACTACTACTCATACTACATACATTACTCATTTTTACTATACAAAAATCTGTTACACTACCATACATAAACCAACTCAAGGTAAGAGTATTTACCTTGTGATTTTAGTATCTCCTTTCCTTCTTTTCCCTTCTTCCTCTTTCTTTCTCCCTTTTTCTCGGTTCCAATGGGGTTCACACTCCAATGCTACAGCCCATACCAATACACAATAACTACTTAGAGTTTATTCTTAACTAACCCTAGAGTTTAGTGTTCTTAGAGTTTAGAAAAGAGCATTACCTTCTAACCAATGGATGGAGTTCTTGGCTAGCAACAGGCAAGATTCTAACTCCAAAAGGAAGCCAAAATCGGATGGAGCACAAGGAACAAGACAAGGGTTCAATTTGAATTTTCGTTTTGCCAATAGGAGCTAGAAAAAGATGGATTTCCAAGACTATTTTTACCTCAAAATGACAAGGAGATGAAGGCACTAGTAGAAAAAAGATCTTTAGTGTCGGAGCCTATAGCATCGGTTTTTAAGAAACCGTGACAATAGATAATCTAAGGTGTCGGTTTTATATTGAAGCGAAGCAGTAGGCTATTTTTTTTAATTGTTAGTAAAATTTTGTGGCGGGAGCTTGCACGGGAGCTTGCGCGGGGTAGAAAATTTCAGCTAGAGTGTCGGTTTTATTAGGAAGTAACACAATAGCTTAATATGGGGTGTCAGTTTGAGAAACCACCGATGCCTCAAATTTTTCATTTTATTTAAAAAAAAATCAGTTTTTTTGCCTAGTGCTTACCGACACCAAACCCTAATTATTTTTTCTAAAATTTCCCATTCTCCTTCCAGTGTTCGCCAATCTTTATTCTGCAGATATTGAGCAGGACCTCCATGCTCTGCGCTCCCTTCTTCTCCTTGCCATCTGCGCTCTCTTCATTATCTTCTTGTGACCGTGCTCTACAGTGCTAATTCACTGAGCTGCTGCATCTCGTACATAAGATATAAGACGGACCGAAAACAATTCACTCATGAACCGGTAATTTCCTCGAACTTACCTTCTTCTCTCTGGCACGAAATCAGTGTTTTCTCAATCGAATGTGGTTCTCGATCTCAGCGTCCGTCTCTTCTCCCTGTCTGAGTTTTTCTTCATTGTCTGGTTCAACTTCTTCTAATCTTCCATCAGAACATCTCAAGATTTGTTTTCCCGAACTCGTCGGTGTGGTTCTAGAGCTTGCAGGCGGCCACACGTTACTCATCTATTTTCTTCTCCCTTTACTCAGTTTGATTTTGTGTATATCTACGTATCTAGGTTTTGTCGGGAACTCTAACTCCAGTTTGGCTTCCTTTTCTCCCTTGTTCACATCTATTGCATTCGGAGTTCAATGTATTCGTGTTAGGCTCCGTCGGATATGGGTTCAACTTTTGGAATCAGCCATGTCAAGACGGTGACATACTGGATTCCACAGGTTTTGCTCGTAACCTCTTCATTTCTGCAATCTCCTCTGCATTTGTTTCATTTTCATAGCAGCAGGTCAAGACGGGGCAGTAGCAGATCAAGGCGACATGACAGCAGAGAACGCGAGAGAGAAAAAGAGTTGAGAGAGAGGGAAAGGGAGATTGAAATGAGAGAAGGAAGGTAATAGTTTATCCTGCTCCGTCAGCTGGTCTTATAATTTGGTTTGTACATAATGCCGATGCTTTTCATCTTAAGTTTTGCAATGTGGGTGCTCTCTGTATGTTACTCTGGTCCGATTGCAATTTTGAGAATCTGAGATGCCTTTGTGTTTGGGAGTTTTAACTATATATATGAATGGTCGTTGATTTGTCTCTAGAATAATGGAGTGAACAGATATTTTTGAGTAAATAAATTCATTACTAATTTTTATACTCATATAACTTTGAGAATTATTTTGTGGGAAAACTAATATATGATGTAGCATTTAGATATTGACGGAGAGAATGCTGCCCTGTGTTTGAAACAAGAGGACTAAGGCCTTTTGTTCTTAAATTTTTTTCAATTGTGTACTACTTCTCCCACTAATCACCATGACTAGTTTCTAAATAGATATTTTATCTTGTAAAGAGTGTCGAGGTGACATTTTTACCTTATGCACGTCTTCTTTCGAAAGGAAAATATGGAAGAAGAAGAGAGATACATGTGTAAGCTTAAGATTTGTGAAGATGAAGCAACAACATTGTCAATCTGAGTATACTGTAGTATGGTTCGTGACCTTTCTCAATACTACTTGTTCTCATGATTCTTGCCATAAAACAGAAAGATAATGACTTAGTGCTATAACTGAACTTGAAATCTTTGTTGAAAATTATATAGATACCAGCTATACTTGGGGTGATGTGCTCCAAAATATCTGTTTGTGGTTATCCTTCGCAGGTTTTAACCTCTGACAATCGTTAATCCGATATTGTGCTTATTCATTTATTTCAAGAAAGACCTTATAGTTGCTCGTTGGTCTTTCCTTTGCTGAAGTTACCATTTATAGTCCTTTTAGATGAGGTTGGACGGGACTGAGCTTTTTTTTTCTGGGGAATATTTGGCCTAGTTGAACTTATGGACATGTAAAGTTAACTAAAATGGCCTTTTGAAGTTTAATATGGCCAGTTGATGAACTTTTGCTGCTGCTTGTTGTATCTTCTCCAACAATTTTTACCATCTTATAGTACCTTCTGGTTTGCAGAAGATTTAAAGACAAGAAAGATGTAGCTGAGCCTGAAGCTGATCCAGAAAGGGATCAGCGAACTGCTTTTGCTTATCAGGTTTTTTGATGTTTTCATTCTTGTCCATTCTGTTATCCCTTTTGGTCATTATGTTTACATATTTGTACTTGTAACTGACCTTGTGACATTTTTTGATTTTGTGTCTGTTATAGATGCCTCTCAAGGCGGTTGAGAGAGATGTATATGAGTTTTTCTCTAAGGCAGGAAAGGTTAGTCAAATAGTGCTGATCATCAGCGCTCCTTGATTTTCTGAAAGCTGATGGTTAAACTTTGACACTTTTTATCTTTTAGCATTTCTTCTTGAGATGTGAGGGCTTTTGTGTTCTATATTTTATTCCGAGGGCAATCCAAAATTCTGTTAGTGAATGTGTCTTCTGATCCACATTATTCATCCTGCAGGTGAGGGATGTGAGGCTCATTATGGACCGTAACTCCAGACGGTCTAAAGGAGTTGGGTATGTAGTCATTTTCTTCGTTTTGTGCATTATTGTCTTCTAAGAACTAGAAAAGATGAGACCTGTGTTTTGGATATATTTCAAAATTTAAATGCTCGGGTTGATGCTTTTTGTTGGAAAGACAGGGTCAAGGTTGTTAAGATACTTCAAGTATAAGCTTCTCTACATTCCATATGGAGCTCTACAAGAGAACTCAGCTTCTAGCTCTAGCCTCTAACCAATTTCAGGTATAAGCTTCACTTGATATTTTCCTTCCACTAGAACGAATACTGTTAGTGTTACTTGAATAATCTTCCCAGTTTGACATAATTTCCCGTCCAAGAAAGATTTTACAATGGTTCTTTAAAACAAAATTTCCAATCTTGTAGAATAGAGGCGTAGGCATCTGATGCCAATTTATAATTTTCCTTGTTGTTAACATACACGTAACAAAGTTTCTTTTCTTATTTGATTTTATTATTGTTGGTGGTGAATGTCGATGTTGCTTTCTAGTCAGATTGGTAGGGTCAAAGTCTTGATTGTATATATGTGTGATATACCTACAGCACATGCCAGTAGTTATCATTGTTGCCATTGTAAGATTTTAGAGTTGGAGAAAAAAAAGAAAGGAGATCGAGAGATTGAGAAAGATTTTAGAGAGAATTAATGAACTTGACTCTAGTAATCAGCCTCGTCATGGCTCTGCTTCTCTTCATGTTGGGGTCTGTGGTGGTGCCAACAGAAGCAGTGTTGTGTTGCCTCTACTGACATATGCAAACCTGATTGTACAAAGCTTTGATATGCCTAATCGTACTGCAAACAATTCATTCTTATATGAGGAAAACAACATCTTGTTGCATCAGTTATTTTACTGCTATCGCAGTTTTTGGAGAGTGTCATAGCTCGCCTTGGTTTTGCTATTACTTTCATTTTGTCTTAGTAATATATGCCGCATCTATATAGGTTACACAAGATAGAAACTTTATTTTCTAATTCACCATCAAAATGAGAATCTGTTTCCGTGATTGAAATTCCAAAGTAATATTCAAATGTGAGACATCATCTGCGGTGGTTCAAGAACAACCTGCTATTGTTGCTGGTGTAGAATCTGAACCGGTTCAAGAACAACTGCTGCTACTGCTGTACATCTGAACCTGAGAGCAAATGGTTTGGAACACCAAGGTATGTACAAACTTCTACTGGTGCTACTTCTGTTGCTACTGGTGTATAATCTTAACTTGATGCTTTCACCTGATGCTACTTCTTTTGATGATTATTACTTTGAATAATAATGAATTCCCTTATTATCTCAACATAAAAAAGACCCTGCTGAGCAATGGATGTCGTCCTTCTCGTGCTGCATCTGTTTGGTAATGTGCATCCCAAAATTGATGCTTAGTTGCATCTGTTTGGTAATTTGCACTTTGTGCTTCTTTTTACCATGTTGTGGCTGCTGCTACTGCTGCACTTTATGCTTCATTTTATCATGTTGCTGCTGCTACTGCTGCACTTTGTGCTTTTTTTTTTACCATGTTGTTGCTGCTGCTACTGCTGCAGTTTGTGCTTCTTTTTACAATGTTGTTGTTGTTGTTACTGCTGCATTTTGTGCTTTTTTTTTACCATGTTGTGGCTGCTGCTACTGTATACTTTCCTCTCTTTTTCTATTGCTGCTACTGCTACACTTTCCTCACTTATTCTGCTGCTACTACACTTTGTTCTCCTTTTTCTGCTGCTGCTATGTCTAGTCATTAATGGAATTATCCTTTGTTTCATGTAACAGTTGTCTACAAGCAATGCAACAATGGGATAGTTGTTACCATCACCAAAGGTTCAATAGTTATTGAAGAAGTTCATATTTTTTACTCTGTTTAGTTGTATGAGTTCAAATATATTACAATTTCTTTTATACAATAAGTGATAAAGTTCTACATATTGCAAAGTTGGAACTCTTTAGAGTGTTACTAGTACAAGTGGTGGTATAGTATGAGTGGTATTCATTAACTTCATTTGTATGGATGAACATATATGATACATCAAGTTTCTATAAATAAAGTTTACTTGTTTATACAAGTGGTATAGTATGTGGCTTAAACCTGTCCGTCTGTACTTTCTAAAGTCATTCATATTGCAGAAAGATATAAAACTTTGTATCATGTTGTATGATATATATAGCAAGTCATGAAGGCAAAAAAAAAGTGTTGTATCAGTTTTACCAACAGAAAAAGTGTTGGTGTATGTCATATTTATCTAGTATGTTATATATGTTAGTAAACATTTTAGTAAAAGTTTTCTAAAAATACACTTCAGGTGAATGATATTATCAGTGTGGACTCTTATTATATGGGGTGCAAAATTAAAAAAAAAAAGAATTCTCTTAGGTGTCGGTTTTTAAAAGACCGACTCCTTAGCATTTTATTATTTTTTCTAAAAATACACTTCTGGTGTCAGTTATATGCTCAAAACCGACACCTAAGAATACTCTAAGGCGTCGGTTTTTTGTTGAGTGTGACACCACAGACTCATACATCCCGTCATAGGCATAGTCTAGAGCTTCGGTTTTGGATAGCCTAAAGCGTCGGTTTTATAAACCCACACCATAGTGCACATCTGAAGCCACGCTTCCAAAAACCGTCGCCTCAGATACAAACCTGCAGTGACACCCTGTTGAGTGACGGTTTGAAAACCGACACCTAAGGGGTTTTATAACCGACACTATAGGTTTTTTTTCTACTAGTGAGGTGTTTCTAATGGTGGTCTTGAAGCTCCAAAAGCAGCACACCCATGGAGATGAAGTTGGTGTTTTCTGATTTTGAAAAGAGGGAAATACTCTCCTTGACAAGGGGAATCCAATGGTACAATTTTTGTTGTATTTGGACAAGGATTAAGCTTTGAACAAGAGGAGAGAAGGAGAGTTTTGAGTGGGTTTCTTCAACAAATCTCCATTGCTGTCGAGAGAGAGAGGAAGAAATTGAGGAAGAAGGGGGTGAGTATGTGAGAGAGTGAGGGAGGTAGAGGAGAGAGAGTGCCCAACTCCCTTTTCTACTTTTGCCACTTTATTTGTTTGTCTTTTAGCAAATAAGAAAGGATTAAAGAGAGTGAGAGAGGGAAATCGGCCCCATACACACACAGATTTTTACTTTCATTTGCAAAAGTGGACACATTAGTTTTGCTTTATTTAGGGCTGGCAAAACGGGTTGGCGGGTCGGGTTGAGCTTAACCCGAACACGACACGATTAATAGACGGGTCGACACGAACACGGCCCATTTAATTAATCGGGTCATGTACATCAACCCGAACACGAATATACTTTAACCCGACCCGACCCGTTTAACACGATTAGTTTTTCGTGTCAACCCAATTAACCTAGTAGAACACGACTAATCTGATATTTACGTGCGGCTATTCTCTCAATTCAAAATTCAAAATCCAAATATGGTTTGAATTTTGACGTATTAGTTTTCCTTGCCATAAAGATTAAAGAGCACTATTACAACAATATAATTTAAAATTCAATGGGTTGAGTAAAAAAAATTAAAATTCAATGGGAATTGGGATGTCATCATGTGCCGATTTGGGTGTTTGGCTGTGTGGTTCGATAAAAGAGGAGAGTAGGTGCTGTAATTTTAATCGGTAATGGGTTTGGATATATATATATATATATAATTTCAACTTAAAAGTTAAACGGGTTGGCGGGTTACTCTAGTTAAACCCGAACCCGACCCGGTTATTAAACGGGTCCACCCGGACACGACCCGTTTATTTAATCGTGTCAAATTATAAAACCCAAACCCGTAAATTTCGTGTCGGGTTCGTGTTGGTCAAACGGGTCATGTTGAAATTGCCAGCCCTAGCTTTATTACAGTTTACACCCCACAACTTCTCGTTTTTACAGTTTTTACTAACCGGAACCCGTTTTCCGGAATTTTCTCGTTTAATTAATTTTATTGGTTCTGAACCTTCATTAATGTTTATTAATGACTATTTGGTTGACCAAAATTTTTACGAGTCTGTTTAACCCGCTTAAGTCACGTTTTCCTGGTTTCCTCGAAAAACGCGCTTTAAGGTTCGTTTATGCTTTTAACCCATTTTAAAGGTCCGTTTTCTTCGGGATTTGTTCCCTCATGTTTATTTAAGCGTAATTAAGCCTTTAAAACACTTATTAGCCTAATTAATCACTATTTTTAATTACGGGGTATTTCAGATACCTATATAAGGAGTCTTCCATACTAACTCAATAGTCATTCAAGAACCCTAAGAAGTTAGAAAACCTTCTCACTAACCTGCCTTCCATGTTTTTCAACTCCCGAGCATCGAAATTCTCCGGAAAACCACAAAAACAAAGTTGTTTGCACTCCCATTGAAATTCGACCATCAAAACTCCAAAAAAATTACCACTAATACGTGAGGGACACCACCCGATCACATAGTCAGAAGCTCGGGTCCAGATTCCATCGGATCAACCTTCAACGGATCGATCGGAAAATCCTAACATCAAGAAACATCTGCCTACCGGGATCAAAACATATTAGAAACCCAATTTTCTAACTCCTCTGACTTCAATATTTTCTCAATATAATTTTTAATCGAACAAGTTTTCTCGGCGTCCTAATTAGGGTTTAATTAACTTGCTGCCTAATAATTTGTTGATTGTGTTGAATTCAACCATAAATTGAAGTACTTTACATACTAACTTATTTCAAATCTTCTAAGGAACACACCATAATATTTGAGCTGAAAACACCATCGGAAAATGCCCGAACGCCGCAGTCAAAAGGCGGTCCACACCCACGAGTGCCACGGCGGGGTCCTGGACGCCATGTCTGAAGCCATAGACGCCCTCGAACAATGGTGGGATTATTTATTTTTAAAATTTTTAGGGTTTTCTAACACATGTCCGGGCCCACCGAGACCCTGTCCCTAGCCTCGGACTCTTAAATTTTGTATCTTTAAAAGTTTGTACATTTTGTTTAATTTAGTTTATTAGGGTCCGTGGTCACGAACAATAAGAAATTTGACCTAATTCGGCTTCCAAAATCCTAGTTTAGGTAATTGCAATTTTTACTTTTGAATTCAGTCAAAAATATCAAAAATACAGAAACTTGCACATTTAGGTTAAATCAACTTTATAATAAGTCGTTGATGACATAAGTAGAGGGAAAATAACTTAGAAGGGTAGTGAAAGAAATTTGAACCCGGAAAAGTTATTACCAAGCCCCCAAATCCAAACTCTTACCTTTCATGTTTACCGTAGAATAGAATTAGTGGCGACTCTTATTAGGTTCCAGTGCCTAGTTTTAATAATTATGTTTAATAACATAGTTGTTAAACTTAAGTTATAAGTGGACCTAGAACCTGAATAGATCTTAATCAACCCAATCAGCATATGATAAGGTTCGAAAAACCCGGAGCTCATAGGTAGTTTCGTTCGTAGTAAGAAAGTTAATCTTGCCCTTGTGAGACAATATGATGAGAATTACCATTGCCCGTGATTACTTCCTTTGAGCCTGAATAAGGTTGAAAATCAATACTTAGGTTACTGAAATCATGAGGGAAATGGTATGTGGCTGCACTGTTAGGGTTCCTTTCCTTATCTGGAAAAGATGTAGAAGAATAATTCGCTGTAAATACCTTTGGTGTTGGTGTCTGATAGAAGTAATCAAATCCGTGATAACAGACATTAGCCTTGTGGTCGTATTTGTTGTAAACTTGCAAGGGTATTCTAGTATTTGGTTTTCCTGTAAAGGTAGTGGCCTGTTGTGGGTGCTAGTGTATCGCTGCTCTTTTGGTTAAAACACTCATTAATTATAGGGAAATTTCACAGTATACCCCCGAAGTTTGAGTGAATTTTACGAGATACCCCTGAGGTTTCATTTTCATTACGAAATACCCCTAAGGTTTATTTTCTTTATGAGATACCCCGAGGTTTCATTTTCATTACGAGATACCCCTGAGATTTCAGTTTTATTACGTGATACCCTCCGTTCCAAATCTAATATTATACAATTTTCATATCCCTAGTTTACCCTCCCACCATATGCCCCTACAACAACCTCGAGAATTTATGATCACAGTTTTAATAAAATTTAAGACTTAAAAAATTAAAAAAATAAAGATCATATAAAATTTTAAAACAATTTTAAAAAACGAATATATTTAAACAAACAAAAACAAAAAAATTAAATAAATGGAAATGACTAAATAATAAAAAATTATATTATTTTGAAAAGTGAATATAAATTGTAAAAATGTTACGTAATGATGACTAAAAATCATAAGAAATTATAACAATAATATGAATTGTGTAAATAAAAAAACTCATTATTTAAATGATCATTTTTTTTGTGATTATTGATGTCAAATAATTTGTTAATAAAATTTTATAATTAACAAAATTATTTAATAATTTCTTATATTTAATGTAATTGTTATAACCTTTTTATGATTTTTATTCAATTTTTTAAAAATCAATTTAAATTTTATATGAACTCCTGAACAAAAATAGTTAATATTTTAAAGTTTTAAAAATAAAAAGAAATGACTAAACAATAAATTAGTTTTTTTTAAAAAACATATTTTACTTAATTTTAAAAACTAGTATTGCAGTGACATAAAATCATAAAAATTATAACATTACATTAAATATAAGAAATCATTAAATAAGTTTGTTAATTATAAAATTTTATTAATAAATATATTATGTGACATCAATAATCACAAAAAAATGAATATGGTTTTTAGTTATACTTATTTTTCTAATTTTAAAGAATGATTTTTTTATTTACATATATGAAATTATTAATTTTGATATTTTTCATATCATTGTTATAATTTTTTTTATAATTTTAAGTCATCACTATGTAACACAATTATAAATTATGTTCATTTTTCAACATAATATAGTTTTTTTGTTATTTAGTCATTTCCATTTATTAAACTTTTTGTTTTTGTTTATTTAAGTATATTCATTTTTTAAAAAAATTCAAAATTTATATGATCTTTTTTTTTTTTGTGTATTTTATTTAAGTCTTAAATTTTAATAAAACTTTGATCATAAATTCCCGAGATTATTGTAGGGGTATATGGTGGGAGGGTAAACTAGGGATATGAATTTGAACGGAGGGGTATCTCGTAATAAAACTGAAACCTCAGGGGTATCTCGTAATGAAAATGAAACCTTGGGGTATCTTGTAAAGAAAATGAAACCTTAGGGGTATCTCGTATTGAAAATGAAACCTTAGGGGTATCTCGTAAAATTCGCTCAAACCTCGGGGGTATATCGTAAAATTTCCCGTAATTATATAGGCGTCATCTGTACCCCGTCTACTTTAAATCACATCCCATGACCTATGGGTTATGGATTGTGTAGAAATTGTCTTAACCACTGTACCATGATATTTATCCATAATATTTCTATAAATTACATATATATAATACATGTTTGATATTGTACATATAAATCAAAATTTCTATCAGGATATGATCAAACCCGAGATACATAAAAAATAATGAAATAGATATAGATCTGACTATGCCATATTAATATTTTAATTTATATAATATTAGAAAAATTAACTTAATACGGTCAAAATAGTAAAAATAATAAAAAAAATTAGAATATATGGGTAAAATTGTATAAACTTAAAAATATACATATATCATTTTAAATCTTTAAAATATGACAAATTACATATATTGGCAAATATATGTTGTTTAAATATGTGTTGCCTAATTTTGTCTAATCTTATTATGCTACTATATATATATTATGGTTATTTATTATAATTTTGTATATTAACATTTTTATAAATTTATATACATATATATATATGTATAATATATATATATGTATATTTCTTATTTCAAATATATATATATATATATCTATATATATATTAACTTATAAATTTTAACCAATACATCAACTAATTTAAATTGTTATTTATTACTTTCAATATTTTTATATTTTATTAATTTATGTGGTTTTTGTGCTATATTTGTATAATATCAACTAATTTAAATTGTTATTACTTTTAATATTTTTAAATCTTTAATAATTTACGTTATCTTTTGTAAATTTAAATCATCAATATGTATTACATGTTATTTGATTACAATTGTGTATAATTCAAATTTTATTAAATTTGTAAGCACATATATGTATATTTTTAATTTATGTGGTTTTTAAATATTAAAAGCATCATATAGGTAATTGTATAAAAACTGTATAAAATTTAAAATAATATACATATATATATATATATATATATTATAATTATATATCATTTACTAATTCAAATTATTATTACTACTAATTTATTATAATTTTTAAATTCAAACCAACATATATGCTAATTCAAATTATTATTACTTGTACGCAATCTTAAATTGATTTTTAAATATTAAAAGCATTATATATGTAATTGTATAAAAATGGTATAAAATCAGAAATAAATATACATATATATATACGTGTCATTTACTAATTTAAAGTATTACTACTAATCTATAATAATTTGCAAATTTAAATCAATATATATGCTCATTTAAGTTATTATTTCTTGTATCTTAAACACCTACCGCGAATTTAAATGACAGTTTTGGGTATAACCGCAATCTGAAGTCCTGTAAATCTGACGCGACAGTGTATCTACACTGAAGTTTTTAATTACGGTTTTTTTTAGAACTGTAATTTAAACCTTGAATACGACTTTAAATTATGATTTTTGGTATACCGTAATCTAAAATCCTGTAAAGAATGTCTTCAACCCTCTTTTAAATTACAATTTATAGTCTCCAACTCTCTTTTAATTAACCGTAATTAATTAACCGTTTAGTTCTATTAGTATGTGTCTATGGTTGAGGTCGGTGCTAAGCACCTTGTTAGGCTCCGATAGCATATTAGGAACATATTGAAAATTGAAAGGAGGCGCTGATAACTAGGTATTCCGCCTTACATTGGTGATTGGGTAAATAGTTATATGTAGTTCTGTAACTAGGGTTCAACAACTACAAATAAAATAACCCAACACAACTGTCGGTTGAGTCCGGAATAAGTAACCAAATATAGGAAATTGGGCTGGCCCATTATGTATACCTTCTTAATATGTTACACCATTAGAACGCTAGCTACTTGCTAGCTATCTATTATCTCACTAAGTTTCATAATATTGAGGGAGAGGGAGTGATATGTGTGTAGGTAGCTAAGAAGGCAAGAATTTCATACACATGGGAGGGTTGATTCTGGCCAGGGCAAGCACTGAGGAAGGCAAGCTCCAAATACCTTCACCACAGATGAGACCCGAGGCGACTGCAGGAACCAAGAGATCGGCCATCTCAGGATTAGTTCGATGCCAGAGATAGAGAGCAAGACTACCCACACACATATCTATCGGAAAGTTTCCACCAACAAGGAATGGGACCGCCATAACCATAGGAAGTGGGACCCAATTCGCAATTCTTGGAGGGGATAGATCCTTGATCAAATTAACTATGATAGCAAATGCAAAGAAGGCCAAGGAGAGCTCCAAACAATGCTGGGGTAAGGCCCTGAACCCTTCAACCCCAAGGATAGCCATGTTGCGGTAGATTAAGGCGTAGGGAGCCTTGAATTTGCCGTTGGGATTGCCGAGGTCAAAGGCTCTATAGTAAAGCATGAAGCTGAGTGGTGATACCAAGCAGCCCAGGGCAGTCCCAATGGCCTGGCTGAGAAGATGGATCTTGGGGATGAGAGGGTGAGATGTCCTGTCTTTAAATCTTGCATCAGAACACTTGAGACTGAGACCACAGATTTGATGATCCCACAACCTACCAAGCCCGCCACCACACCTGATTGTTTCCCGGCCAAAGAAGCCAGGGTGAAGAGAGCAACTTTGCCGTAGTTGTAGGCCATGTTCATGTCGGTCAAGCCAGTCCCGTAAGCATTGCAGAAGGCCAATATTGGGGCGAGAAGATAGGCGACGACTACGTAGTACCATCTTACAGCTTTTGGGAACATGATGGGTAGGACAATGGCAGAGACGACGGAGAGGGCGATGTACCCACAGAATGCTACTGACATTGGAATGCTCTCCCTTCCAAATAACTCATTCCTTCTTGTGTCCTGTGTTTCGCTTTGCTGCTGCTGTACATCATCTTCAGCTCTTGTTTCTAGATCCCGCAGGTTGTTTCTCATTCTCTTATGGACGCTTAGGATCATTACTGATATCACCTTGACAAAGTTATAGAGTCCATCCCCGAAAATGAGAGAGATGGCGATGAATACCTATAATTCAATCACCAAATTAATAGTAATAACTGCAATGAATAATGGATTAAAAGGAAGCAAGACAAATATATAAATTAAAGAAACCTCCGACAAGACAACCTTGTAGCCATTCAAGCTCTTCATGCTTTCTTCTGGTAGATTGTGCGGGAACCATTTCCCCTCTTGTTTGCTTATGAGTGGCCACATCAATCCCCAGAAACCACTGCTCCTAGCAGCAGAGACAGACTCACCAAGTGCGAACAAATCATGCCAGTCCCCACTAGTGTCATGCTAAAGTCAAAGTAAAAACTGCAAACCAGACCATAAAAGAATATATAACGAATTTGTTGTTTGCTGAAACTTAATTGATTTATTAGTATAGTATATACTAAAAAATTGCAAAAGACCAATTACGTCTGTTTCCGTGCTTGCAGTCCAAATGTTGGAAACTGCTCAAATCCGCATTTCTCGTTCCCGGTATAAAACCACTGGAACAGACTCCAGAGAAAGCTTGCCGAGAAGAATTTGGCAAATCGAAGAACTTGCTCTCTGAAAAATTATATGAATTATTTATACTATCTAGATGAGATCTATATATATTTTTTTTTTGATAAGGGGGCTACATATGTAGCAGTAAACGACCGAGAACCGGTCTACACAGCTTAGGAAAATCCTTAGCCAGAAACTAATACGAAAAAACGAGCGAGAAAAAAATAACAGAGACACTTACTTTGATATTTCATCACCCTGGGAATGAAAACCGTTTATAAGGACTGCGGTAGCCATCCCAGTTGGAAATTTTAATTGATAGTCAATTATCAATACCTGCATTGTATAGCAGAGAATACCCATGAAAGATGTGTGGAAAATAGAGAGTTGAATAGAATAATTCGAGATGATTGGATAAAGTGAATTTATTATGTTGCTTAACATGAGTATTTATAATAGAAACTAAAAAACTAGTAGCTAGAGTAACATTATTACCTAAAGACTAGCAACGACTATTTAATTAGATAGGTACACAAGTGTAACACAACGGCTAAATAATCAAATAATAAGAGGATGACTAATTATTTTAACCTTCATGTAAATAAAAGATACTAGAAAATAGCTAATACTCTTTCTAAAAATTAGGCGGCAGAAGATAATAACTTTGGTGTTGATATTTTAACACTCCCCCTCAACACCAAATTTGATCTGTTTTGCCATGCTCAAAAGTCTTCGGAAGCTCTCAAGTTTGTTGCCGCTCAAGCCTTTAGTGAAATCCAGTTGTCTAGTTCATGTAAATTGCACGATCCAACTCTCCATGCAAAAATGCATTTTTCACATCCATTTGTCACAAAGTCCAATTTATACTAGCTGCAAGTGCTAACAATACTCTTATCGTTGTTAGTTTTGCAACTGAACTAAGGGTTTCATCATAGTCTAGTCCATATTGCTGAGAGAACCCTCGAGCTACCAGACGAGCCTTGTACCTGTCAATTGACCCATCAATACCTCGCTTTATCTTGTATACCCACTTGCAAGAGATCGGCTTCACATCTTTTGGCTTTGGTACAAGTTCCCAGGTTTGATTTTGCTCCAGTGCAGCTACTTCCTCTTCCATAGCCTTAATCCACTCAGGGTTTTTGGATGCATCTTCAAAAGTATCTGGTTCTCGTGCGTCAGTTTCCTTTTCAATTGCTGCATTTGCGTACTTCGAGTTTGGTTTCTTGATTCTAGTTGATCTTCTGGGTGTGAATACTTCATCGGGATCTTCTTGTTGTGGTTGTGGGTGGACACCAGTTCTCCAAGGGCTTAGACCTTGGATTGATTATGTATCTTCATTTCTGTTGCACTTCACTTCCCTTTATAACTCCCACAAATCTTGTCCCTGCAGATATGACATCATGCAAGTAGACCAAGAATTGTAATTCTGATTATTCAACTTCTTGATTCCACCGACAACGTGAAGATCGTTCATATTTGCTCTCTTTCTACTAACAACTCACGAGTGAGTGCACCGTGCAATCAATGATACACTATAGAGAATAATGAGGAATCGTATGCGGAGGTTAAAACGTTTTTTTTAGGTTTGTGTGCACAGGAGGATAATCAACCGGAAGCTATTTTGCTATAATTGCTACTAATTTAGCATAATTTGGATAAAGGAAAAAGAAGAAAATAAAAGCTGGCTCTAATGCGACAATGTAGAAGATAGGGAGTTGCAAATATTCAAGCAATAGAATAATTAGATAGAATTGGATGAAGTGAATTTATTATGTTGCGTTACATGGGTATTGGGAAATATCCTATAACCACTGAGATGGAGTAGTATGTTTGGCAGGAGTGGTGACCCTGCGGTAAACTTTCGCGTCTACTCCACGCTTTATTGGAGGGGAGTCGATAGTTGTTGTGTTAAGCCAGAAATGACTTTCACAACTTCATTTTGATTTAAACCAATAACCCACATGCCCTAGTATGGAGCCGACCGTCGTTTCACAACATGGAGTAGACACGATCGGAAAATTACATAAGCGACCATTGAAACTTCCTGGCGGCAACTGCTACATATAACCGCATGTAGCCAAAATTGTCGATTACAAGGTGCCGAAATAGCTAGAACTGACAGGGTTAGGTTAGTCAATCCGGCTCGAGACGCGTTCGCTGACAAAACAGTCATAGGAATTATAATAGAAACTAAAAAACTAGCCGGTAGGGTAACACTAATTGTTAACTAAAAATCTAGCAACGGCTATTTAATTACGTAAGTACATAATGGTAACACAACGACTAAATAATCAAATAATAAGAGAATGACTAATTATTTTAACTATCATCTAAATAAAAGATGCTAGAAAAATGGTTAATACTCTTTCTAAAAATTAGGCATTAGAAGATAATAATGTTGGTGTTATTTTTAACAAGATGCAGTCAATTGATTTGATGTAGCTAGGCTCCTGTTTTTAAAAGTATACAAAAAGAAACCAAACCTTTCTGAGAGGAATCAGCACAAATAGGCCGACGAAGCAAACTAGGAAAAGGTAGGTAGTCATCCAACCAATTCCAGGCTCCTTGTAACTCCCAGGTGTATTCCCTTCTGTGTCAACCCCAGCCAGCTCGTAAGTCTTCATATCCAGTCCCAACAAGTAAGATCCAAATCCTCCTGATTAAGATATCATCAAATCAAAAGCATCCATCTATGTATAACGTAATAATCCACAACTATTTAAAGAAAAGTATACTAGTACATCTTATGAAGTGTCCGAGTCCTAATTATATAGTTAATTGGATGGTTGAACCCAAACCTCCAATGGCTATGCTGTAGCACGCCACAGCAGCTGTCTGAATCATGGTGTTCTCTTGCTTAGTGAACGGGGCTGTGGAGATCTCAAATCTTTCCAACAGTTTAGTCCAACACCGAATCATTAGAAAGGCCAAGAGCCCAGCAGAGACGTTGAGATTCGGAGTTAGCCCTGTGGTGAGATCGAGCCGCATTGCTATGAAGCTGTAAACAACTCCAAGAACGATGCTGGCAATGACTCCTCGCAGAGTGATCTGCTTTGTCCATGGCGGGATGGTCTCAGCTACTGGTATTACCGGTGCCAGAGATGATGACTGATCATTATCACCATCACGGTCATCTCGCGGATGATCATCTAATTCAAAAGGGTGCTTACCATTACCCTCTTGTTGTTGATAATTGATTTCTGTGGTTAGCTCCATTGATCTCCTCCTCCTTTCTAAGCTGTGTGCAGTGCAGGGTTTCTGCAAGCGTGCTATTCCTTTCGAAATGGGCGTAACATTTAATACGGCCGCACTACGGTATCGACGGGTCATTACCGCTTGACTAATTAACCGGTAATTAACCAGAATTTGAAGCGTTTTTCCGCTTAGTTCAGAATTTGAAGCGTTTCACGGTAATATCCCTAATCTGCTCTCTCTTAAGTGTAATATATAAACACCGTTACTAACTGCCGCTGGTTGTCACTACTTTATTTCATTGATCTGAAAGTTTTACAAAACACAGAAGAAGGTGAATTGTACAGCGCTGCTGCATTCTTCTGTTTCTTTACAAGTGTGGTGTGGTTTGGACTTTGGTACACTGATCTGTTCCGCAGAAGCCAGAAACAAGTTGTGGAGTGGTTACTGGTGTTTCTCATTGCTGCTGCTGTGGTTGTAGGCTTTTGTTCCACAAAACAAATCTCCTCTTACTTCTTCTAAATAAACAGAGCATAAGACTTCTTTGTTTTGGGCATCGGTACAGTAGTAGTAATTTTAGATAAGTTTAATAAATCAAACTAAACTAATATACAAAATCCAAATAAAAATTGATCTCATTGGGACAGTTGGGGGCCGGGCCCCCCTAAGCTATGTTACTATCTTTAGTTAACGTTATCATATTTTAATTTGTCTAGTATTATATGTGTAAATAAAAAAGTACACTTAAAACATTAATTGATATTATTCATGTCTTACATTTTGTACATTTGTATATTTATAACTACCAAAATATGAAATGTGTTTATTTTATTTTAATTTTAAAGTTAAGCTAAGTTGGATAATTGTGTATAAATTATTATACTGTTTAAAAAAATATAACAATTTAAATTATATTGTGTGAGTATTTTATTTTAACTACTTTATTTATTGTTTTTCTGAATTTAGTATTGACATTATATATATGTATATTTTTATATTAAAAAGTATGTCTCCGTAAATTTCAAATCCTGGATGAGACTAATATTTTAGTAATTACAAAGTTTTTTCACATTTGTGGTTGGCTCCTTCTCCCAATTACGAGTTTTTGCTCTTGATTATATTGTGTGAATGGTTATACGGGAATATATTACTTTAAACGATTCTCATTGTATATGAATTGCCGAAGGAACTATAGATCATAATATTTACGTTATATGGAACAAAACCAAATTAGACATTTTTATATTTGATTAAATATATACATTTAGAGAATATATTTTTATATCAATTGTTTTTACAATTTGAATAATCATATTAATTTTTAATTAAATTTAAGTGATTGTTTTATACCTAGAATTTTGACCCTCGTAAGGAGTCCCGATAAGCACGGATGCAATAAAAGGCAAACCAGTCAAAAGACATGGAATCACGAATTTTTAAGAACGTTTTCAGAATTTAAAATTTTTGCGTGATTAACCCGCACACATCAAAACGGTCGTGACAACTTGATCATCATGAAAAGTATTTTTGTAATTTTTGGGAACTTTTATTTTGAAAAATTAGCTTCTAGTACATACTATAAGCTAACTTGTTTTATAATCAAAGCCCAATCTGGTTATTAGGCCCATCTGTGACTGAAAACCCGACAAATTTTATTTGAAGCGAAGCCAAAAAATTAAAAGAAAATACAAGTCATCTTGTAATTTTCTCTCTCCTTCAAAAATGGCCTAAAACAATTCGAAACGTCATGAAAATCTAACACATGATAAAAAAATGATATTTGGAGCATAATGACTTCAGAATTTTGAACTTTTGATTTTTCCAATAATTATTTTTTAATTTCTGAATAGATCTGATGGAAAATTGATTTTAAAAATATTCCTTGATCAAAATAAAATAACTTTTGATTGGAAAATTTAGAAATATCATCCTTTACATGCTGGTAAATTTTCCTAATCAGATTCCACACAGAAGTTACCCGACCAATTTCGGTAAACTTAGATCTTTTACCGAAGTTTTTTCTATCTCATTCGTTGTCTATATAGAAACCCTTCCCAATGACTCGAAAGACATTTCGAGACCCTTCGAAGTTCGAAAACACGGCTACAAACCTGCCTCCCACGATTTTGCACTCCCGAGCACCAAAATCTTCCCAAAAACCACAAAAAACGAAGTCTTTAAACTTCAATCAACAATCCAACCATCAAAAGTCAGAGTAATCACCATCAAAATGTGTAAAATCCCATCAATATCACTTAGTCAGAAGCTCGGAATGAAGTTTCACCGAATCGGCCATCAATGAAGCCATTGAAGAATCCTGACGTGAAGAAACATCCAACTACCGTGATCAAAACAAGTTAGAAACCAAATTCTCTAACTCCCGTGACCTCAATACGTTCTCTGTATAAATTTCTATCAAACCGGGTTTCCTGACGCCTTAATTAAGGTTCGTTTTGGTTTATGTCTAATAACTTGTGAGTTAAGTTTTGTATAAAATTCAACCTCAAATTGAAGTCTTTCACTTATTAACGTGTGTAAAATCTTTTATGGAACACACCCACAAATTTTGAGCCAAAAACGCCTGAACGCTGACGTCCGGCAGTAGTTCGTACCCACGGACGCTCCGTCGGGGGTCCCGGATGCACTGCCTGTAACCACGGACGCCCCTAGACGGTGGCGGGATCTCATATTTTCAAATTAGGGTTTTTAGGTCATGCCCGGGTGAACTCTATAAAAATTTTATCTTTAATTAAATTGAACTTTCTGATCAATTTATTTTACTAAGGTCCATGGGCACGACCACAAGCCACACATTTTAAAATTTGACCTAATTCTGCTTCTGAAACCATAGTTTACATAATTTCTATTTTCACTTTCAATTTCTATCAAAAAGTGTTAAAAAATGCAAAAATACAGAAGCTTGCACACTTAGGTAAGATCAACCTTATAATAAACCGCTAATGACATAAGTAGAAAAAAATAACTTAGAAGGGTAGAGAAAGTAATTTGGACCTGAAAAAGTTATATACCGCCCCAAACCGAATACGCTCGAGTGGGCTAACCTTAGTTTTTAATAATAATAGTTTTATAATATAGTGTAATATCCCTTATCTCTAAATCATTACATCTTGCACGGTCCCTGTAATTCATACTAAACAATCTAATATTAATTAGCAACGGAATTTGAACCTACGGGATGTCACCGCCGTTACGCACCTGCTGTACAACAAGGCTACAATAAACTATACAAACGCTGTGCATGATTAGATATAATTACCACAACATTTACATTACTTGTCCTTATATTACAATTGTAACCAAATATATTCGTATTCCACGATACACACATAATCAAAATAGTGACAACTCCAAAATTACCAACCCAATTTACCCAACCGCGCTCTCCGGTTGAGTGTCTTTATCTTCAAACCTGTAAAAACATTGGGTGGAGGGTTAGCCCAACCGTTGAGTATGCTATTATGCAACCCTATTACCCCTTCAATTTACACTTAGGTTATTTGGTCGAAGTTAACATGCAATCCAATTTATTTCATTCTAGACTTCAACCTAAAGCATGCATGTATATAAGAATAATAATACCAAATAGAACATCAATAATATCATAACCTCGCATTGCTTACATCCACCACAAGTAAGCTCAAATAATAATAAACATATAAAAATTGTGCATGTCATTCACAAGGAAAACTCCAGCAGTATAAACAAATAAGGATTGCTCACGTCTTTCACAGATAAGCTCCAATAATATGAGCATATAAAGATTACTCAAACCATTCACAGACAAGCACCAATAATATGAGCATATAAAGATTACTCAAATCATTCACAGACAAGCTCAAATCAAATAATCATAATCATGTAAGGCAAACATTAAGAGCTCGTGTCAGTGTTTAAACCATCAAGGCACCTGTGTCACCAATATAGAGTGTATGGTTATGAAATCGTTTCGTTCTCATATTATATATTGAATACATAAGCATTCTGTAGTGCTAGCTTATATCTCATATTCATTATCCCATAATCCTAATGTATCATCATGATTAAGATGACACATCTCCCTATTATAAGGCGGGGTACCTACGGGCAGTAGCCCAACCACCAGACGGGGTGCTCCGGCCAACGTCCCATTAGGACTATCTGAACTACCAACACATAGATGAGCATGTTATAACATCTACTAGTGTACACAACGCGTGACCAAGTCCTACCTAGATTTCTCACATAAAATACCCAAACCCACCATTTAATAATGGTCACCATAATGGTTAACTAAGAATTGTGCTTATGTAACTTATCTCTTGAATACTTGATTCATTAACCTTTGCCGTTTAAAGGCCTCACAGATCTTTGCCTAAGTAAATGCACTTAGGTATATTATATAGTGGATATCAATCCAACATTTATCTTGTTTCCTTGATCATTGTTTCACAAGTTTTCTTCATACTGTATAGCATATAGTATTACTTGTTTTAAAGTAAGTTTACATAATTGTGCAAGACACAAAATAACATAACATTCCAACATTGTAACACATCACCTGTGAGTACAATCATACTGCCAGATTAACATACATATCTTCTTGTCACTCATAAACACATAACATGCTAGTATAACCATATTGTCAAATAAACATATATATCTTCTTACCAACCATTCAAACAATCACACAAACCCAACGCAAACCTCGGGGCATTCAGGTGTCATGATAACATACCTGGATTATGCAAATTTACATATAATGCCCTAACCATGTGCATCCAATCATCCAATCTAGCTATGTACACCCGGTTATCCAAATCTTGCCACGTGCATATTATTATCCAAATCCTAGATTGGAAAGGGTAGATAATTATTAATTTATCACATCCTTTGTTTCAATATGTTTTATTCCTTTTACTTACCAGTTCCACCAAACTAAATTAAAAAGAATTACCAGTTATCCTTAACAAAATCCTTATAAGAATATTATGTTTAGGTTGTGTTAATTCTAATAACTACCTTAGTAATTAATAACATCTATAATCACAAGATGAATCCACATACCTAAGTCTCAATTAATCTTTTATTAAATAATCATAGTTTCTCAAGTATCTAAGATATAATTTATATATTCCTATTCTTATTTCTAACTCACTTGTGAATTAGGCCAAATTGGTTTAATCCACTTCTCATTTGATTAAATTCTCTAATTTAGTTCACTATTAACTTACAACTTCACTAACTCCTTGTTTATTCTAAGTGAACTAAAGATAGTTTACCAACTTGATCCAATTCTATTATTGTGAAGCTCATTCAATCTAACCTTTTAATTTAGTTGGACTATTAGGTCTGAATTTACTAAACTTATTTATAAGCCCACTAATTTATATTACGTAATCAGCTTACTATAACTGATTCTAAATCTATTGGGCTCTCTATTGGGCTATTTCCAAACCCAACCGAATTCTACAACTATTTAGTCCTTGTTTATTGAATTACATTGCTTGCTAAGTAAGTTGAGCCTAAGAGGGCTTCTGTTTTCATATTAGTCCAATTAGTTTTCATTGCCTAAGTTGGGCTAAGCTCATTACTAGATTCGGGTCAAACCCTTAGTCAAAGATCTATTATTTTCGATCAAGATCAAAAAGGATACATGATTAATAAGACTGGCATAATAATGAGTTTTACTGTTAGCTTGTATTGCTAAAAATAAAAATATAAACAATTTTCTTTCTACTATAACTAACGATGTTTTTTTACAATATAATTCAAAAACAATATTACATATTAATAGAATGAAACTGATAATAAATACTCCCTCCGTTGTTAATATCTGTCGTTTTAGGATGTGAATCTTGTTCAAAACTATTTGTCATTCTAGCTTTTTATACACTTCTTTCACTTTATCCTTACTATTCAATATAAAAGTAATATTATCAGTTGAAAAAGTAAAAAGTAGGACAAAGGCACATGGCGATCATGTTCTACTTTCTTAATAAGTGTGCAAATTTTTAAAATGACAGATATTGTTGAACGGAGGGAGTAGAATTTATGATATCATGGTGATATTTATAAATGTTACGGCGGCGAGCAAATATCTATTAACATAAATAAACTATATAACAAAAAAGCTAAAAATGATTTAGCATAGTGAATTAATTTTTGTTATAAAATTAAGTTTCAGATTATAAAGCTATATTTTAGTCTTTAGTGGCGGATCAAAGGGGGGGGCGGGGGCACCGGCCGCCATTGGTGTCTCATTGAGCGAAGTGCATCTTTTGATTATTGTGCATGGATTAATCTAGTTATCAAAGTGAACTATTGGATACTATAAGTATCGTTAGATAATTATAGTGAAGCCACCAACAATCAATTTCTAAGTGAAAAGTTATTATTTAGACTCAATAAAATAAGTGATTCTTTTCTTTACCTATTAATCCACTTTGTTGTGAAGTGAATCAAATTCTAGTAAATATATGACAAAAAACTTTGTATTATTAAATGTAATCAAAGTGAATCTTTGTATTATTAATTCATAATGTGAATTAACTAAAATTTATTTTCTAGATTCAAAATTTTTTAAAAAAAAAATCAACAACAATAAAAGTGAATCTTTATTTCGTGTTTTGTGAATCTTTTATGTTTTCATAGTGAATCAAATTATGTTTATGTGTCATTTAATAACACTGGTGGATCATGTGAAACTTTTAATAATATTTATACACATTTTTAAACATATATACATAAAATAATATTAAACTTTTTTTGGTCGCAAAGGGAGGCGAGGCCTCAGTTATTTCCATTCAAGATCGAGCGTATGTCAACAATAAGTTGATCAGTTACATAAGCAGGAGGGGTAGGTAGGCTATCCATATGACAATTACTAGACAGACTATATTTTGCAATAAGATCTGCAGCCATGTTAAAATCCCTCATCTGATGGGATAGCTGAACACACCAGCTGCGCTCCAGGAGTTGCTTGCATTCCATAATCAGAGGTCTATAATGGGCTATAACGGGCAGACATCAATAAGATTAACCAGTTCCATCAAATCAGAGCCAAATACAATGTTGTCCAGCCCCCGATCCCATGCCAGACGAAGCGCTTGAAGCAAAGCTATGATTTCCACTTGCAGGACATTTGCTTTCCCAATCCTCTTGCCAAAGCCCGCAATCCAAGCTCCCTTATCATCTCTGCAAATACCAGCAATCGAAGCTAAGTTAGAACTGGGGTTCACTGCTGCATCAATGTCAAATTTAATCCATCTTTGTTAAAACATATTCTTGTTGGATCTTATTTCTAAAAAAACTCGAATTATGACGAACCGTTATAAAATATCAGGAAAATTCAAAATATAACCTAAAAACTTTTGTAATTCACAATATACTCTTTTTTCAAAACAGGTTCACATGATAACCAGTAATGTTTTGAAATTCACAAAATATCCTTAATCCATGGATAACCTTGAATAATGATTATTTTACCCCTCACATTGCAGGTCATGTTTCAAGTTCATAATATACCCTTTTTTTTATTCAGTGACATTTTATCAACTTTAAAAAAATGTTGAAAATACTACAATAAATTTGAATAATAAAAAAAATATTTTAAAAAAGTAATAAAATTATAAAAAAAAATAACTAAACCATATATATATATATATATATATTGAAATATAATTAATAATTCTCAAATATTAAGTACGCATAATACTTCAAATAAATAATGATTAAATATTATATAACAAACAGATATATGTAAGTTTATGAACAAATCTAATCCAACATAAGATGAGAATAAAAAAAGTAACATATAAATATATACAGACTTAAATTAATTGATATATTGACTAAAAATTGTAAAAACAAATATAGAAATATACATATATATAATTTAACATATTTAAAAGCGTACTAAATTATAAAAATATAACATATATGATTTAGAATTTACCCCTTTAATATAATAAGTATATAAAAATATTATCAAAAAATTTTAAATTTTCATTTTATACTATTCTCTAAGCTTATCCTAGTTAATTTATAGTGAAAAATAAAGAATTTTTTTTTATATATCCTA
Organism: Limonium bicolor; assembly: GCA_023374045.1. Taxonomy (NCBI): domain Eukaryota; kingdom Viridiplantae; phylum Streptophyta; class Magnoliopsida; order Caryophyllales; family Plumbaginaceae; genus Limonium; species Limonium bicolor. Next base: position 242,194,771 of record CM041777.1, read on the forward strand.
TATATGATTCACTGTATATATTTTAAGTAAAAAATGTAACTTCTAAACAAAATATATAAACATACAAAATTATGATAGTACGCATTATTTTAGAGAATAAAAAGAGAACAAAAGTTTTGAATTTTATGATAATAATTTATATATTTATTTAACAAAATTTGAAACTTTTAATAAAATATTATTTTATAATTTTGTATGTTATTTAAATCTTAAATTATATATATTCATGTCTTATACACTTTTTTACTTTTATTCATAGATCAGCTTATTCACATATTTATTTATTTTTATTTATTTTTTTTATTTTATTAATTTATATGTATTATAATTTATATAATGAGAATTATTATTAATGAGGTATATTTTGAATTAAACTAACATCTATTTAAAAGTAAGTATTTCAATTTTATAATTTGTTAGAAGTTTTATGTATATTTAATATTTAAACAAATTTAATTATATTTCAATTTTATATATGTTTTAGTCAGTTTTTATTTTTTTACTTTTTATACTATTTTAAAAATTATTATAAAAAAATCATAATTGGTCTTTGAATACAAAAAGAGTGAACTTGAAACATGACCGGCAAACTCTTCTTCGTCGCCTTCGAGAAGCTCTTCCTTCTCCCCTTCGTTGTCAAAACTTATCGTGACAGATCCATCAATTAACTACCCTTCCCTTTTGAGGCCTCATCACAGGAGGGCTGTAACACCCCAACTAACAACAAACTGCAGCGGAAAACTGTAACACCCCAACCCGAAATCCAATAACCTGAACGACGATCACTCCCAAATAAACATAAACTGCAGCGGAATAAATTACAATAACCGGGCGGTATTACAATGCCGTTAGCCACCCTTGTGACTAACAAGGCTAACTCCAAATACAAATCTCCAAAAGTCACGGTCTGAATACGAATACAACCCGAGATACTAGGAATCAAACTCAAAGGTACAATAATTAAGTAAAACAAATAACTAGTAATAAACTCCCATAGCTTGATCTACCCCACCTACACTCGGTGTGGTAACCTCTGCAACTTCAGGTACCTGAAAAATGGGGGTGCCCCCAAAGGGGCTCAGCAAACAATACTGGTATGGAAAACGTGCAGCTCATCGACTACTAGGCCACACCAACTACTTTGTCAAATGCATGCAATTCATTTTTGTGAAGTTCTAAACAAGCATAACATGATAATCACAAGTATCCATACAAGGACAACAATATCACATAGCACAAGACTTCAGAAGGTCAAGTTAGATGATCTGTAATCGTTAATAGTAGTCAGGTCCACACAATGGGACTGACAGGTATGTAAGAGTATCTCGATGTAGTGAAGGTATAGTGACCTTGTTAAAAGAGGTGGGTAATGAGTCCCTCAGAAGATAACGTAGATTAACTCCTGTACTTTAAAAGAGGTGGGTATTGAACCCTCGAGAGAAATAAAATCTTCCTCCCAACTTGAACTGTTCCGGTACGCAGCCGGTGAGTGGACATAGAGTGCACCCAAAACTCCCGTTGCGATGTAAATTGTATAGGAGACGACCTGAGACAGGTACAACTCCAGTAGCATGCATGGCCAGATCCAACTGGGCTCATCGCTTCTCGTAGTATAGAATTTGTTAGATGTCACATAAGGACGTTAATCAGAACACAATGTGTATTGTCAATTATCACGTTTAGGATAACGATGCTTGTTATAAAGTGAAGTTAGTGAGAAACTTGAGTACAAGTTCTCGGTATGATAAAACGTAGGTATTTAATCCACTGGTAATGTAGTGTTGTATGCGTGGGACATACACGTTATAGTTAGTATCATTCACGCACGTAAAGCAACACAACAGTGCACAAGAGTAATACAACATTTTACATGCAATTATCTTGGTCGTTATTTCAAACAACAGATAGCACACAAGCCGGTGTAATCCGGTAGCAAACAGGTTGCAAGAATCCCATACCGTTCACCGTAGATTGCAGTTGAATATATCATGGTCAACGTCTAGTCAAGTATTGTCCTATATTAGGATTAACTGAGAGGGTTAATTTATGTTACCCTTGTATAATAATTTTATTGGATCATTCAACAATTTCGTATTTGTTATTCCATGTGAGGTTTACTTCTTCATACTTAGATAGTTTCCTTAACTTCTTAACCTCATTGATAATCAAGGTGTTTATATTCCAATCTATATAGTCTTAATGAATAGCTTATATTGTGGGGTAATTTCTTTTAATTACCTTATGATTCAATGTATAACTTATTTTGTTATTCCTTCTCGATTTATTTATAAATCCTTTAATGTACATATATGTATATATTTATTCATGTACTATTTATATTACATGTTTTTAATTGTCTAGATGACATAATACCTTTATAATTTCTCAACTATATTTATATGTCATACATGGACATAATATTCTTATAGTTTTTTTATTATTCCCTTTTAACCATAAATAATATTTATTGGTTACCTTTAAATTCCTAATAATTATATAAGCCATAGTTTTAATTCCATAATTCCTTAAATCAAAATTCTTTTTCTAACTCCTCCAAATATCCACATAGGACCTATATTTATTTAAATCTAAATTATTACCCTTATATTTCAGTTATTTACGAAACAACCACTTTAATTCATAAACTTTACATTTAAATTATAATCTCATTATATTATATAGTTTTAATTCCTTATTTAATTATATTACAAAACCACCATTAATATTTTGGTATATAACTTTTGAATATCATAACTTTTCAAAAATTACAACTTAGCCCCTCAAACTTTCGGCCTTAACATAATCTTTCCTATAATTACAATTTAACCTCAAAATCTTATAACCTTTACATAATGTCTTATAAACTATAGTTTTTATTAATATATTAATTCCAATTAATTCCTAAACAATTCGGCTTTGACATAAACTTTCCTTTATTTACATTTTCACCCCAAAACTTTATAATAGTTACTTAATAACTTATAAACTATAGTGTAAATATTTAATTCCTCTAAATTTCGGAAGTGTACTTTATAATTCTCTTAATTATGGATTCGCCCCATATTAAACTCCAAATTTTCATAATAACTTTTATAAATTACATAATAGCCCAAAACTTAATAAATTGTTATTTTAACACTTGTTTAAATTATCTAAAATTCATGAACTTAATTCCTAACCTTATATTATATCATAATTACTCCAAAGAAACCCATAACTCTCGGTTTTATTATATATACACCAAACTTTGTAAAATTTACAATTTAGCCACATAACTTAATTAATTAGCCATTTAAGCACTAGTAAAATATTTTTAACTCACCAAACTTTATAATATAAGTTTATATACATATGTAGCTCATTAAAACCTATTCTTCACCATAACCATTCGGCCATAATTTATAAGGTACCATACAATATATAAAAGTAGATTTATAAGTCAAAATAATTATACATAAATTCATATGAGTCATATAACTCATGTAAAAATTATTGTAATGTCTTAGATTGGTTCTTAGCTCAAAATAGAGCATATTTGCCCTTGACAATTCACCATGAACATGTATTTATCATAGATGAATTTTGTGACACAAAAATGTGTCTTAAGGTAAATATTTTCCATATATGTTATAGATTATATTTTAGGTGTATGTTACCATGTAGTTTCGGTTTTAGACTCCTTAGAAGATGTACATAATTTTGTATAATTTTTTGGAGCTTAACCAAGCTTAAAACATAAAGATTGGCCAAACTTACTCTTAATAAAGGATGGTTAAGTGCTTGAGCTCCTCTTGAATTCCCAAGCTTTCTCCAAAGGGAATTGATGCTCCACTTCGGTTCTTATGCAAGAGGTGAAGGAGTTTAGGAGTTAGATCTTTAACAAAGGCCTTAAGTAGATTTGTAAGTAGTTTTTCAAGGATTTACCTTAAGCTTTTCTCCTTAGAATTTTGGCACACTTAAGATGGATGAAAGAACAAACTTTCCTTCATGAAAATGAAGAAGAAAAGAGCCTTAGAAGAAGTAGAATTCGGTTACACATAAAAATGTGCTTTAAGGATTTTCAAGCATGAAAAATACCTTAAGGTAACCTTGAGATGCTCCTTGGATTAATGTTGATTTATACAACCTCCTTGGAGTATATGTTGATGCCGAAACCGTATAGTTGTGCTAGGAAGAGTTTTGCTTCAAGGCTTGATAAGAAATGCTAGGAAATTACCTTAAAGATGAAGATAGGAGTTAAATCTCCATTAATGGACTTAAGAGCTTCAAAGGAAGAAGATGAAAGGAGAAGAGAGGAGCTTACCCAACTGGTTGCAAGGAGTGAAGGAAATGGAATTGCAACCGTATGACTTAAGCTAGAATTGGAAGATTTGATTTGTTTAATTTGGACCCATAATTGGCATGTTAGGTCATGTCTTTGTTATTGTTTTTCTTTAGTTTATTAGGCTCCAAAACCCCTAAATTAAGGCACCCATTCCGCCATGTTATAAGGCAAGGCAAGGTGGAGGAAATTATGGAAGCTAAAGGACAAGGTAAGTTAGGTAAGGTTGATTTTTCAATGTTTAAACTTGTCTTCTTCTTTCCTTGTAGGTGGCCAATTTTTAGGCCTAATTGGAGCCTCTCAATCGGCAGTAAGAGCCATAGACAAGCATGGGATGGTCACTTGCATTTAAGAAATCAAAAAGTGGAATCTAGATCTACTTTTTGCTTTAATTATTTTTGCTTTTGTCAAGCTAACATGGCCTTGTTTTCTGGAAGAATTTCGACAGCATGGAGGTCAAATAAGACTTGTATTCTTCTGCCTTTAAGTATTATAGCACATGGGAAGGTGAGTCACCATGTTCTATGTCTTTTATAAGTCTTAAATGTAAATTTTATACTAGTTTTTAGGCAGAAAATAGGCCCCTATAGAGCACCTTTTTTGACACTTCCTTTAGTTGATTTAGAGGGTCAATTCATGCCCATTTAAGATTCATAATTCGTGGCATGTCAAAAACTACAAGGTAATTGCGTAAAACGTGTTTTAGTGACACCCGAAGGTGCGTTTTTGTGCTCTAAGGATATTTTGGAAAATAAGTTGTCTCCATGAGTTCCAAGTGTTTATAAACATTTTTTATAGTCAATAATGATATATTAAGGTGTTACATTGAGTTATATGGGGTTACATCAACTCATGACATAATCCCCGGGCTATCGGGACACTCCCGGGGCAAAAAGGAGCGTTAAGAAATTTCCCCGAGGATTTTGTTGAATTTTGAGAAACTAGCTCGTGGGTTCTCTTTAGAATGATTATTAATGATGCTAGGAACTCTAAGAATGAATTATATAGGAGTTCGTGCCGCCTCGGCACCTCTCCGGGCTTTTCGTGCTTTAAGGGGCGTGCGTGAGCACTCCCGAGCGTTTTGCATTTTTGACTAAATATAGCCTAGGGACTATGTTTGTATAGTCATATAATGAGGGTATGACCATTTGGTTTGAGTTTTAGAAGGTCATACAAGGTCATGCTTAATCACATGTTTCTAAGGCGTTTTAGCGTTTACAGTGAAACGACTATTTTTACGTAACGTTTTCATGCATGTATTTGCATGCGTACGTGAAATGGTTTATATTTGGATTATTTTCCATTAAATAATGGTTTATAACGTTAATTAGATTTGGGGTATTTCAAAAACATAACTCATCACATTACTCAACTCACTGGTGTTACACGCCGTTAACCACCCACGTGGCTGACAAGGCAAATACATAGACATTGTATCGGTCTGATGGACCAGATTCCCGAGCATCTACACTTTACAATATCTTTTCATATCCATCAATCAATATACATTTACATTCAAACTGTACCGAGTATTTACATACTAATGCCGACAACAAATTCGGTCTTACTACACCTACAATACGTACTCAATTTAAATGGCTACCCACGTACAAACAACTACCCCGTCCTAATCTCGAACGGCTTCCAGCACTTTGTACCTGAAAAGAAAGAGAGAAAGGCTGGCCCCCCAGGGGGCTCAGCACAATGCTGGTATGGTAATCGTGCAGCCCGCATACTACCGGGCCACGCATAACTAATTATCGTCTAAGCATGCAGTTGATTTTATTTAAAACATGCATGAAAAACTATAAACACATACACATTGCATACCCACACAATGGGGTACAATAAATTAATCAACACAACAAAACTCGTTAGCTCACTCATTTGTTCCTTAACCCTTGAGGGTTCCTCCTCTATGGAGCTATTTTCCTTGTTAGACGACACTTACCCACTAGTCGGGTTACACTTGAACTTCTCTTATTATAACTTGGGATTGATACCCATGATCTACATACTCCACATAACAACTCATATCACATTTTAACGTACATACAACATAACTTGGAGAGGGTCACGTGAGGACTCGTACCTCGAAATGTGAGTTAGTAAACTCGTTGGAGCCTAGAGAACCTTTTTATTCCCATGCTAAGCTCTTTATACAATAACTTATTGTCCTACATAGAGAACATAATTTTACTTAAGATGTGTCGGATATAACATAGTTCAGAACACACCGTACATATTAACTTTACTGAGACGTGTCGGTCTCAATATAGTACCGAACACACCGTACATAACCCTCTAATCCCGACAATAGTCGAGGTTGGTAAGCCTTGGGTAAGCTTACCGATGATTGTAATCCAAGAAGGAAAAAAACACCATAACATAACAAGGAGCAAGGTAAGACAAAAATGGATACCCACTCCCAAACAACGCGCGACCGGAACGACCGGATTCCTCACCCCCCATTAATATATATAGTTAAGAGTTCCATTATGGAACCTATCACATCCACACACCATATGGTGTTACAACTGGGTTAAACACACAAGGGAGGTGAACATACTTACGCGCACAAACAACACACAACTAACTCACGCATAGCCGTGGTTAGAACGTTCCCATGGGTTGGGTCGTTAAATCCGAATACCGCTCTTCAGTGATCCTAGATTTGGTTAGCTAAGGTTTAACACTTTCGAGGTTTAACGGTATCGGAGTTAAACATGCCACATTAACGAATTACTATAAACTCATTTCATGATTATTCTTGCAAGGTGGCAAACATTCAGAAAAAACACATTGGCATACAAGCCGGTGTAATCCGGTAGTACACAGGTTGCAAGAAAACCATACCTGTCACCACGGTCCACTATATTGTGTCATCCTAGGTTCCTCGAACAAATCCCGTACAACTGGTAACATCACAATTACTTTCATTAACATTGGGGTAACATGATTGCTTAACATCTAATGCGCCCATAGTTAACCCCGTCATCCCGTTATACTTAATTTTACTCTTGTGATCTTAAGTTCACAACTCTCTCATCAAACCTAATACTTGTTTACACTTTTAAGGCCTTTACATGTCACCAAACAAGGCCTAAACATCACCTAAAACCATTACCATTCAATCCCCCATGATTAGAACCCTTTAAAACACATTTTGCAACATTTTTGCCCTGGTTCGGGACTTGGTCCGGACCCAAGGTCCCGGACCAATACTAGAATGTAGTCTCGGCCTTATTTTTCACTTGGTCCGGGTCTTGGTCCTGGACTAAGGACCCGGACCACTTGTAAACTTCAATTTCGGCATGTTTTTAAGGGTGGTCCGGGTACCTATACAAGGGCTAGGTCCCGGACCATGTTAATAAGTTGTTAAAACATCATTTTTCAACCCCTAATCCAACCTTAAACCTTACCTAATCATTCCATAATCTTTCCACATGTTTCCTACATGTTTAAACACCTTAAAACAAGCACTAAACCTTCCTAAATCATCACTAACTTGTTACTCAATTTCTTACAACAATTTCTAACACTTGTAACATTTTTCCTTAGATTTCGAAGTGGTATATTATGCCTACTACCTCAACTAACCAAAGTGTTGTCCCACAAACATTACCACCACTCTACAAGCATTATTTCTCACAAACACCTCCTTCACACAACTCCTTCTATTTCTACAAGTTTACACTTAGACCTTCACAAGGCATTATTTTTCCTTTGTTTAGCAAAACTTGCACAAGTCTTAACACTTCACATAACATAACCTTGGTGTGTTTTAAAACACCCATTTGATCTCTAAATACACCAAGACAATGCCCAAGGCACCTTAACACTTAAGAACACCATAATTCACTTTCTTTCACCATCTTAACACTTGACAATTCCTAGTACCTTCTAGGTCATAAAATCCCATTACATCCCATAAACTCCTTGGTTTATCAACTAAATTTTTGCCATAGCTTCTCTTGTATATTCTCACACCCAAACATTAGGATTTCACCTTTAGACAACCAAGAACACTTAATCACTTAATACACATTCCTTACACACAAAATATTGTTTTTCATCCTTTAACCATCCAAGACATTCATCTTCACAAGAAATGCTCTTTACACACAAATAAACCTTTAAACTACACTACATCACCATATAGTGCATAAACTTAAATTGCTTGGCTCTTAGGCCCTTAAATTGCACTAAACTTAAACACTGAATTTCCACATTTAAATGCCTTGAACCTGTAAATGCACACAACAATGCTCCCATGTCCTATTAGTCCACCTTGTGGATAACTTTCTAGCTCATTTACCATTGGCTCTTTAGGTTATTTATTAAGCAAATATAGCTCAATTCCCAAGTACACAAAACCACATTAAGAGAGGTCATTTACCTTTTGTTTTCCAAGCTTCCTCACTTGTTTTCTCTTGTTTTTCTTGATTGAAAATCGGCAAGGAGCTTTTATCACTTGTCAACATTCTAACCAATACACATATAAGGGTAATGAGCATTAATTTTAATACTCAAACTCATAATTAAACCTAGGTTTACATAAGTGTCTTAAAACATTAAAATTGATGTTTACCTTTGGAATTTGAAAGAGAACTTGAATAAGTGGCAAGATAGGACTCCTCCTAGTCCTTTGAAGTTTGAATTAAGCTAAGAAGAGAGCAAGGTAATGCACCATTAAGGGATGAATTTTGGTTATACACAAAAATGGAGGTAAACATGGTTTTTCTTTGATTTTCCTTACCTTGAAGCAAAGGAGAATGACAAGGCATGAAAAGATGAGCTCAAGCTCCTTCAATGGAGATTCTTCATGGCACCAAAATGGAGTTCTTGAAGATTTGAAAAGATAGAAGTGTAGAGCTTGGTCTAACTAAGACAAGGGTAATTTTGAAATTGATTTTGGAGCATGGAATCATAAGTTACAAGTAAAAGAAGATGAAGAATGAGTGTGGACTGTAGCAAAACGAATTTTCTTGGGAGGATGAAGATAGATGACGGTGGGAACCAAGGAGAAAGAAGAGGATGAGGAGAGAGGTAGTCTTTGAAGGTATTTATGTTATAAAGGTATTTTCTCTTTTACTTACTTTTCTTCTTCCTTTTTAATTAACTAGCACATGGTGGTGATTCACCACATAGAAAACCGTCCCCCCTCCTTTAATTAATATACATAAGGCCTTGTTTGACCAATTAAACAACTTATGTTGACTTATAACTTAAACTAGCACTATTTGAGCACTATTCACAAATTAAGGCACATATTTGTGAAATTTTTGATTTGCCATTGATTTAGACTTCCTAATGTGATACTAAGTAGTACACATGTTTATTAAAGAGTAATGATGGACATTTAGCCACTCAAAACTCATTTCCAAGACAATTTTTCAAAAATGTGCTTTAAGGCTCCTTTTAAAGCACATTTTGTGTTAATTTGTTTTCAAGATTGGTTTTCTTTGGGAATTGTTTTATCACGTCCATTAACATGTAAATAAGGTCTAGGAATGACCTTTAGGTCTTATACAAGGTTACACCAAGTCTAGGGCAAGTATTTGCTTAAATTGACTTTATGGTGTTTTCTGTGTTGATTGTTTTGTTTATTGTCTACCAATTGTTTTCTTAAGGACTTATAATCAGCCCTATTAAATCATAATTGCATGTTATTAAGTCTTGTTAGGCTCTTTGGGTCCTAACCAAGTTTCATTCCAAGCTTAGAGCATGTTTTTGCTCAAACTGATCTTAGTGGTACTTTATTGTGTTTACTAGGTTTAATTTCACCCAATAGCATTATAAAGGCACTCTTTAGCCTTTATATACCATAGTCTAGCATTTAAACAACCAATCAAGGTTGGGGTATTTCAAGGGCAGTTGTTTTTGGGGCAGCTGAGGAAGGAATCTCTGATCACTACTCCTTTTGGAAGCCTTTGATGACACTCTAATAGAAATTCATCATCGGAGTCTGTGACAGTTTTTCTCGCTAGATCACTCTGGAACAATAAGGGATACGATAAGTTTCTAAAATAAAAAAACAGCTAAATACTGTAGAAACAAAATATGGTAACTGTTATCTTTAGCTTCAGGGTCGATGGGAAGAAAGAACAATAGTAAAAAAAGTTTCTTCCAGAAGGAATCTACCAGAAGCAGATGCTACTGAGAACAGTCTTCTAAAAAGCAACTTCCGGAATAAAAACTATGGTGAACTTCTTTATCAATCTCCTCCGTTTGGCTAGGACGATAGTCATGGTACTTTCATTTTCGTAGGAGTCTTGACAGTACCTGTCTGAACCATATAAAACTTTCAGTATATTATTCAAAGAGGCGGAAGTACAATGGATGAAGTATAGAATATGAGAGAGATCTCTCAGTATATATCTAAGACGTATATGAAGACTGTATTAATAAGCCTAAGTAAGCCTATATATATATATATATAGTTTATACAGATAAGAGAAATATAACTAATGTCTATTCTAACAATTGGGCTATACAATTGACGGATCCACTAAAGAACTTGGGCCTCTTAACACTCCCCCCTCAAGACGAGCATGTTTCTTTGTGAAGTCTTGACTTAAGTAGAGGCCAATATCTCTCAACATGTTGGTGTAGTTGCAGCCATATAATGGCTTTGTGAGGAAGTCTGCTAGTTGTTTTTTTGTTGGAGATTTTCTGACATCGATGAGGCCTTCTCGTATTTTCTGTCGTACGAAGTGTATATCAACTTCGTTATGTTTCGTCCTCTGATGTTGGACTGGATTCCTAGCTATGTAGATAGCTGACAGATTATCACAGTAAACCGAGATTGGGTTTATATCTTCGATTCCCAACTCATTCAGCAAGCGACTCAACCAGGCTAACTCTGCTGTCACACTTTTCATCGCTCTATATTCTGTTTCAGCAGAAGAGAGAGACACACTGCTTTGTTGTTTTATTTCTAGCTTATTGGTGAATCTCCAAGGTATATGTAGCCACTGACTGATTTTCTGGAGTTAGGGCATCCTGCCCAGTCGCTGTCACAAAAGACTTGTAATATGAGGTTGTCATTGTTTGAGAGGAGTATACCATACCCGGATGTCTTTCTGAGGTAATGTATTGTTGATAAGCTGCAGCCAGATGAGTGGTCCTTGGTTGCTGTAAAAATTGAGATAGCAGTTGTGTGGTGAAAGCTATATCTGGCCTCGTGTGTGTTAGGTAATTGAATTTCCCAATCAAACTTCTTTAGCTTGTTGGGCTTTCTAGAATTTCTCCATCATCTGACAACAACTTCTGTCCTGGCTGAAAGGGCGTAACACTTGTCTTTGTTCCCTGAGACTCATTGTCAGTCACAATATCTAAACAGAACCTTTTTGAATTATAATTAGGCCTTTGTCAGTGTGAATAAAATGCATGCCCAAAAGAAATTCAGAGTACCCAGGTCTTTGATTCTAAATCTGTCATTTAGCTTGACTTTCAATGTTCTAATCTCATCAATATCATTACCTGTAACCAAGATGTCGTCTACATAAACTGCTAGATAGGTTACAAGGTGATTCCTTTTCTTCAGAACAAGAAGAAAATTATCAAATTTCTTATAATCAGCATAATCAAGAAAATTGCTTAGTTTAGAGAACCATTGCCTAGAAGCCTACTTTAAACCGTATAAATATTTCTTCAATTTACATGCATTCAAACATTGTGGAACTAACATACCTTTGGGAATCTGCATATAGATCTCTTCCTGTAAATCTCCATGTATGAATGCATTGTTTACATCTAATTGATGCATAAACCACCCCTTTTTAATTGCAACAACTAATAAAGTGTGAATAGAAGTTATTCTAATAACAGGAGAGAAAGTTGCATTATATTCTAATCCTAATTTTTGGCTGAAACCCTTGGAAACAAGTCTTGCCTTGAATATTTCGATTGTACCATCATATTTCTGTTTGATCTTATACACCCACCTACAACCTATAGCCCGTTTATTTTAGGCAGCTTAACAAGATCCCATGTTCAGTTTTCAGTTAATGCTTGAAGTTCCTTTTTCATAGACTGGACCCTCTTTGTTTTGACATGCTTCTTCATAGTTTCTTGGTTCACTAAGATCAGTTATCTGTTTTTCAGAAAAGGAAATATTTATGAGATGATCAGGAGGAAAATCAGTCAAGGTTGGGACACTAAGGAGAGAAGAAAACTTATCTGGTTGAAGACTTATTCTATTGGCTAGGATTTAACTAAAAGTATCATGGGTTACTGTGGGAACCCATATAGTAATCATCTAAGTATGATGGTGGGTGTTTCTCTCGACTGGATCTCCTTACAATGTCAACTGGGATGTGGGATGTTTCTTCCCCTGAAGGAGGAACCAGATGAGAAAAAGATTCATTTTGTGTTTCTGTATCTATGGTATGCTGTTCTGCGTCAGTATATGAATCAAGGTGATTATTGTTGTTTTGATCAGAAAAAGATGTTCTTCGTCATCATAAACTGATGGAAAGAGTGTTGGCTGTTGAGAATCTTGGGGAGTATCCTGATGTGAGTGGGGAAAGAAAACAGAAGGGGTTTTGAAAGGAAAAAATCGTTCATGAAAAACTGTATCTCGAGATACAAAAATGGTATTGTCAGAGAGTCTAAGCAGTTTATATCCTTTCTGTTTTATGGAGTATCCAAGGAAGACACAGTTGTCAAATTTGCTTTTTCTTTAGTATGCACTGTGGCGTAAACAAGACATCCAAAAATCTTAAGGAACTTGTAATCTGGTGTAGTACCGTATAAAACTTCATAAGGAGATATTCCTTTTAGACTTGAAATGGGCAATCTATTAATCAAATATGCAGCAGTAAGCATGCAATCACCCCACTACTTTAACGGAGCATTTGATTGAAAATATAAAGATCTTGCAGTCTCCATTAAGTAGCGATGCTTACATTCTACTATCCCATTTTGTTGGGGTGTGTGGGCAAGAAGTGTGATGTAAAATGCCTAAAGATTGGAAGAATTGTTTTCCTTCAGTAGAATTTCCTAGTTCAAATGCATTATCAGATCTAAAGATTTTTATTCTTTTGCTAAACTGCTTTTCAGCATAGTGTGTAAAATATTTGATGAAATCAAAGGCTTCTCAATTGGATTTTAAAAGCTTATCCAGATTGCTCTAGATTTATCATCTACTACACTAAGAAAATATTTGTTTTGATCATGAGTTGGATTTCTAAAAGGACCGGAAATATCAAGATGAACAAGATCAAATATTTCCTTGCTGTTAGACACAGAATTTTTAAAAGGAATTCGATGACCTTTAGCTCTTTGACAGACATCACACATGAAATCAGATGGAACTTTCTTTTTATTTATGATATGAAGCCTACACATTTTTTCAATAGGAGGATGTCCTAATCGATTGTGCCATTTTACAACATCATATTGAACAGACAAACTGGTACTTTTACATTCCTCTATTGCCAAAATAAGGTTCCTGTTTTTCTATACAATGTTTGTTTCTTTCTGTGTTTTTAGACAAAGACTTCTTTAATGCAATATATTCATCTAAACATCCTTTTTCAAGAAAGTATAAACCGTTCCTCATTCTACCAAACAATATATTGTGAGCAGACTTAAGGTCCTGCAAAAACAAGTATCCACGTATGTAACAAGACAAGCATTAATTTGCAGAAGCAGTTTTCTCACAGAAAGCAGGTTGAACTTAAACGATGAAACATGCAACACATCATGCAACACAAACACTTTGTTCAATCTAACTGACCTAGTTCCTTGGATACAACTAGAATGCCCATCGGGCATAGTAACATTCATGGAGAAGTTAATATAACTATTAGGCACAAAACTTCGTTCATTCCTGCAAACATGATCGGTTGCACCGGTGTCAATTATCCAATCAGTTTCTTGAGATATAAGTGTTCTGATTGTTTAATTTGTTGGTTCATATCCAAGTATTTGAGATAAGAGTTTTAGTACCTGAAAACTGATTGTCGTAATCAGCTTCCTCATTTGAAACTTGAGACGCACCCATAGTCTCTCTTAGGTAAGCCATCAAAGACGTGAATTGTGTAGTGTTTATGGCAGGAATCTTGACTTTCTTGTTCTGCAAATGCGCAACCAGCCCGTTGGGAGTCTTTTGACTCATCCCTGGCACTTCAGTTTTGCTGGTGTTCCGCATGTTCTTGTTTTCTCCATCTTATTCTATTTCTTCAATCACAGCACCCCAAATTTCTCTTTCCTCTTCATCGTTTCTCCAATAAGAAGGAAAACCCTTAATCTAGTAGCAATCATCGTATTTGTGCCCTAATCTTTTGCATTTGGCATCGTATTTTCTTCAAGTCATTTTTCCCAGTACGACTATTTCTATCCGGAGCAATCGAAGAAGAAGGTGCGTTGGCGAAAACTAGGGTTTCTGATTCTGTATGTTTTGATTTTGTAGGTTTGCCACTGGGATTCTTCTTCCTTCACATAGAATAAATGCGTTCGAGTGAAGGTAGCGGATCCACCTGAATTACATTGCTTTGAACTGACTTGTATGCATCGTTTAAACCCATCAGTAGGTCAAACACCCTTTCGTTCTAAAAAATCTTATCTATCTCCTCAGTCGCACCACAGGAACAAGACGACATCGATATATTATGCTTTTATTGATTCCCAAGCTGGACCCAACATGTATAATAGGTATTTATGTCATCGCCTCCTTGCTCTAGACAATGCCCTTCTTTGACGAAGAGAGTATAGCCTGTTGCTGATGGGTTTACCGAAGCGTTTGTTTAGATTCTTCCAGATCTCTGCTGCTGTATTGAGGTAAAGAACCGATTCGTGTATGCCCTCTTCCAACGCAGTAAAAATCTACGCCATCACCATTCATTCGTTTGCTTTTATCCAAGCCTTCCGTAAACTGCCTTGAAAATCATCCTTCTTGAGCATTCCGTCCAAGAAACCGAGTTTGTTCCTCGTGAGCATTCCCACTTCGAAACTATGTTTCCAGCTGGAAAAACCGACACCTTTGAATTTATGCGCAAAAACCATGTCGGGGCTATCGGAAGGGTTAAGATACAATTCATGATTGAAATCGATTTTGGAGTCATCTGGGGCAGAAGAAATATGTTTCTTCCCCTTTTCGTTATCAGGGCCTGTGCCTTTATCTTCCGACGGTGATTCATGAACTTCATCATCCATCGTCTAATTTTTTTTTGAATCAAAAGGAAAGAAGATGGTTAAGAGTTGCTCTGATACCATGTCTTAACCATAAAAACTTTCAGTATATTATACAAGAGGCGGAAGACAATGGATGAAGTACAAAATATGAGAGAGATCTCTCAGTATATATCTAAGACGTATATGAAGACTGTATTAATAAGCCTAAGTAAGCCTATCTATATATATAGTTTATATAGATAAGAGAAATACAACTAATGTCTATTCTAACATATTGGGCTATACAATTGACGGATCCACTAAAGAACTTGGGCCTCTTAACAGTGCCAAGAACCCCAAACCCAAAGCCAAACACCTCTTGCTTCTTCAAGGAGTGGTATTTCATGCACCACCATTCAAAAGGAGCGGTGCGGATATCAGTAGATAGAGGGAAATCTGCACAGACAAATAGCAACAAAAATAGATAGGTAAGTATAGTTGTCACAGTTTTAACACAAGAATAAACTTGAAAAAAAAAAACTAAAGAGCTTACTTTCAGCGTGAAGCTGCAGAGTCTCAAGGTGAGCTCTGGAGAGGTAGCTTTCTCTGGAAGGAGGACATTTATTCAAGTCCCTAAGAGTCCTACCCATTTTTCTAACATCTTCCTTTTCAAGAAGAATGTAAGATAAAGAACCGCTAGTGCGGACGAGAAAATGTGGTGCTCCTAAAGACCTACCGGTAGGAGGGAAAACAATGAACCAATGCCTATGTCAGCCAGTGGTGGCCCTATCATACCCAATAAAAGTGTGCTTCTTTTTGTAGTGGAAAACAAGCCCTCGTCGTTTTCACGAAATCGGAAAAGATCAAGGAAAAAAGAAGCAGAAGGACTGGCTTTTTTTTCTCATGATAGAGAATAATGAAGGCATGAATAGCAGAAATAGAATTTGGATTTTTAGATGTGCAAGAGTATGACGGGCATTCAAAAGACCAACTGAGAACCTATGGAGTGGAAGAGACAAACCACGAGAGAAAAATCGGTGTAAACGACAAACCCATTTTCGAAATCATCGTACGGGTGCGAGTCTCCAACAGGAAGCGACAAAGCCATTCCTTCAGGAATGACTTGGCTCGACAACATCTTCTTCATCTTGTCAACATTAAAAGTCGACGGTGCTGGAGCACGCAATGAGTAAGTGGAGCAACATGAGCAGAAAGCTGTGAGAAACATAATATCTTCTTTATTATTATCATATCATAAGAGTTATCTGTAACTCTATGTATGTATATATGTGCATTACAGAGAGTGTGATGAAAGAAGTATTTATAGACTAAGATAGGAGAGAAAAGATTACACAATAATATCCTAAAATACAAACTAGAAAAGTACATAAATGACTCTAGGTATATATCCTAACACCCCCCCCTCAAAACAAAGAGGTCTGCCGATTAGTTTTGCAACAGATGTAGACCAATAGAATGAAGTAGCTCTCTGTAATCTTTTCCTGGTAATGGCTTAGTCATGAAGTCAGCCAACTGCTTTTGGTTTGAAATGTGCTCAACCTGAATCATGCCTCTTGCTATTTGTTGGAGAACATAATGCACGTCAATCTCTATATGTTTAGTGTGCTGATGATGAACTGGATTCTGGGCAATGTACACTGCTGACCTGTTATCACACTTTACAGGAATAGGAGTTATGTGTGTAATACCCAATTCATGTATAACTCTAGTTACCCTTGAAAGTTCAGCAGTCACAGTGCGCATAGCCATGTATTCTGCTTCTGTAGAAGAAAGGGAAATACTTACATGTTTCTCGGATTTCCAAGAAATTGGACTTCCCCTAAGAATATGTAAAATCCAGAGATAGATTTTCTAGTGTTTGGACATGCTGCCCAATCACTGTCACAGTAAGCTTGTAAAGAGAAATCAGAGGAATTATTTAAGAACAAACCATAAGAAAGAGTGCCTTTTAAATAACGAAGTGTGTGTAAAGCAGTTTGATAATGCTCTTCAGTTGAGGGAAGTTTTAGAAATTGGCTAAGCAATTGAACTGTGTAAAGCTGATATCGGTCTAGTTGAACAAGATAGTTGAACTTGCCTATTAAACTTTTGTATTTTGAAGGGTTTGGAAGGGGGGTTCCAAAATCTGTTTTGAGTTTTGTGCTAAGTTGTAATGGAGCAGCAACAGCGGCACTGTTCAAAATATCATAATCACTTAGAAATTTCAGTGCAGTATTTGCGCTGAGTGATTATAAACCCTGGGTTGATGAATAAATTCCATGCCTAAAAAATAATGCAGTTTGCCAATATCTTTGATTTTAAAAAATCTGTCCAATTCTGTTTTTAGATTTTGCATTTCACTAGAAGAAGTACCACACAATAGTATGTCATCTACATAAATAGCTAGATATGTAACAGAAGAGGGGTGTTATGTAGAAGAGAGAATAATCATTTTCAGATTGGGTATAGTTCAATTGAGTCAAGAAGTCTATGAGTTTGAAAACCACTACCTAGATGCCTATTTTAAACCATACAGTGACTTTTTTAATTTACATGTGTAACACTTTCTCAACTTGGAGACCTTAGGCAATTACATGTATATATCCTCAAGAAGGTCTGCATGAATAAAGGCATTATTGACGTCTAATTGGTCCATGAACCACTTATTTTTTACAGCAACAGCCAACAGAACTCTAACAGTAGACATCCTAACAACAGGGGAAAGGTGTCGGTGTAATCCAAGCCATATTTTGACTAAAACCTCTGGCAACAAGTCTGACTTTGTGTCTTTCTATTGTGCCATCAGCTTTTAATTTTGTTTTATACACCCACTTACAGCTAACGGTTTTCTTATGTTTTGGTAATTTGACCAATTCCCATGTATTATTCTTTATTAAAGCATCAAGTTCTGTGTTCATTGCTTCTATCCAGCATTTGTGTTGTGATGCTTCTTCATAAGTGAGAGGATCACTTATTTTGAATTGATTTGTTATGTTGTTAGGAGTGGTAACAGAAAGAGTATATAGTGGAGACATCTGTAAGGGATAGCAGATTGAGATCAGAAAGGAGAGGAATAGTAGAAGCGGAAGAATTGAGTCTAGAGGACAAAATAAAAGAGAAAGGATCTATGGGGATGATATTTGTATGTGTGTAATAATACTGAAGGTATGATGGGGTACTTCTAGATCTACTTGACCTACGAAGCTCAAGAGAGGTAGAGGTTGGGTTGTGTCTGGTGATACAAATTTTTCTGATTGGTGTTGAATGTTGGTTTCTGGTGTAGAATGGAAGGGTATAGAAGGTGTTTCTGATTCATCTAGATAGGGGAATGTTGTGGTGTAGAATCAAAAGGATTGTCAAAAGTAGGAGAAGAAGAATATTGAGAAAGATTATGGAAAGGAAAGTGGTTTTCATGAAATGTTACATCTCTGGATGTTATGATGTTCATGTCTTTGAGACGTAACAATCTGTAAGCCTTTGATTCTCAGCTAGGCTTAAATAAATGCATGCTTCTGATCTGGGGTCAAATTTTCCTTTATTTTTTGTAAGAATAGTGGCATAAGAAAGACAACCGAAAACTTTCATTCTATTATAGTCAAGAAGAATACCATAGAGAATTTCATATGGTTTTTTTCCTGCTAGTGCAGAAGGTAATCTATTGATTATTTGTGTAGCTATGAGAATGCATTCCCCCCAATATTCTATAGGTATTTTAGATGTGTAATATAAAGCCCTAGCAGTGTTAGCTAAATACCTATGTTTGCTCTCCACAACACTATTTTGTTGTGGAGTATAAGCACGGGAGGTTGATGTAAAATTCCAAGAGATTTATAAAAAAAATTTCCTTTAGTAGAGGTGCCAAGCTCAAAAGCATTGTCTGACCGTATAGTTTCTATTTTCTTGTCAAATTGTCTTTCAGCCATAACAATAAAATCTTTTATGAAAGAAAAAGCTTCTCCTATATGTTTGAGGAGTTTTATCCATAAGGCACAAGAATAGTCATCAACTATGATTAAGAAATATTTGTAATTGTTGTTTCTGAATGGACCACATGTATCAAGATGAATAATTTTTAAATATTTCATTTGTTTTAATGGAAGAATTGGGGAAAGGGATTTTGTGGTCCTTAGCAAGATGACAAGGGTGGCAAACAAAGTCATCAGAAACATTATTTTTATTGATAACACCTATTTTATACAAAGTCTTTAGAGGAGCATGCCCTAGACGGTTGTGCCAACGACTAACATCATTAGTGGTAGAAAGAGCAATATTTGCTGGGGAAACAACACTATCAGAACAATGTAATGAATCTTTGTAACTAACAAACTTTGCTAGGTTGTCAACATCAAGTATGTAAAGATTTTGATTCTCTGTTCCTATCAACATGGAAAGCAGATTTGTCAAGGTCCTGAATAGAGCATGAATTAACAGAGAAAGAAGGAATGCATTCAGTTGCGCAATCAGTTTATAAGTAGGTAAAAGATTGAACTTGAAAGTTGGAACATAGAACACATCCAGCAAGATAAAGTTATCAGTTAACTTAATATTCCTAATTCCCTGAATAAAACCAGGGTGACCATCAGGCATAGTGACACGATAATTGCATTTCTTATATGAGTGTAATTCAAATAAATCAAAGTTGCCACAAACATGGTCTGTGGCGCTAGTATCAATAATCCATTTACCCTTGATATCAATAGTATGGAAAGAATCAAGATTATTTTTAATTGCCAACAAAGAAAGAATAGGACACCTTACCTGCGAAATGATCATACATATCAGTTTGTGTGCCCTGTTGAATTGTGTAGTCTGGTTGAAGATATGTCATTAGGACTGGTAGAGCTGTGTCTTGGAAATTCCAGGGACTTCATTAGTCTGGTGTTAGAGGAAGTTTTTTATTCCTTCAAGTTGTTGTGAAAAACTAGGAAGGGAGAGTTGTTGATTGAAGTGGATGGAATATCAAAAATAACGCCACCAGTATATTTCTTGTCTTTATTGGTTTTTTAATTGCTGGGAAATACATTGACCCAGTAACATCTTTCATATGCGTGGCCGTATTTCTTGCATTTTGAACATTGAACTCTTTTAGTGTAGGGTTTGGATGTTTTGAAGGTATTGACAGAATCTGATGATGGTTTGGGGTGAGGGAGTTGTGAGTGGAGGTGGACTGAAAAACTAGGGTTCCAGTGGCTTGAGAATGAGAATTTTTGTGATGTTCTTCTTGATGAGCCATAGAATAGACTTTCTCAATGTCAAGGAGAGGGGAAAGCATCAAGATATTGGTATGCAAGGTGTGAAAACTAGAGTTCAAACCATTAAGAAATCGATGACACGAGCATTACTGGTGATACTATCGAGTTTGGAAGAAGCACCGCAAGAAGATACCGGATAATCTAGGAGTTGTTGTTCCTCAGTCCAGAGACGAACCCATTTGGTGTAGTTGTAAAACCCAGCTTGATAGACAGAACGAAGAAGACGGGAACAGAGAAGAAAAGAAAGCGCTGAGTTATTGTATTGATGTATTAGAAAAGTAGAGTTATCTGTAAGTGACTAAGTACAGATATATATAATATATATATAATATATATATATATATATATATTATATATATATATATATACACTCCGTATACGAGTATTTTCAGTTAGAGAGAAATAATACAGGGAGAATATAATACAGGAATATTATGTAACAGATGTGACATCCACTATTCCTAATACCCCCCCCCCCCCCCTCAAGGCTGAACATCTGAAAATGTTAGGCCTTGTGGTCTGGAGCAGGATGCATCCCTAGTTGCGGTAGAAGATGTTTATATGCTTTCCTAGTTAATGCTTTGGTCAGAACGTCAGCAAGCTGCTTGGAAGAGGGAATGTACTGCACTTGTATGAGTCCTCCTTGTACCTGCTCTCGCACGTAGTGACAATCCAATTCAATATGCTTTGTCCTTTCGTGCGAGATAGGGTTCTTGGCAATATGTATAGCAGAAATGTTGTCACATTTCAAGGGCACCGCCTGAATATCTAGGACTTCCAGCTCATGTAGAAGGCGGGTGAGCCAGCTCAATTCAGTTGTGATCTGTCGCAATGCTCTATACTCGGCTTCAGCAGAGGAGAGAGCGACTGAGGCTTGTTTCTTTGACTTCCAGCTGAGGGGAGAGCCGCTAAGTAAGATGTAGTATCCAGAGATGGACTTCCTGGTCAGAGGACATGAGGCCCAGTCAGAGTCATAAAACGCAATCAGATTATAAGATGAGGATTTATTAAAAGAAAGACCAAAACCTAATGTTCCTTTGAGATATGAAAGAGTATGATAAGCAACAGTAAGATGAGCAGTAGTGAGTGTTTGTAAAAATTGACTTAAATGTTGAACTGTGAAAGATAAATCAGGTCGAGTGGTAGTTAAGAAATTTAACTTCCTTATGAGTCTTCTGTAAACCGTTGGATCTTCAAGTGGCTCGCCACTGTTATAGTACATTTTATGATGTAATTGTAATAGGGAGACAGTAGGGCGGAAGCCCTGCATGTTATAATCTGAAAGGATTTGCGAAGTATATTGTCTCTGTGACATGATCAATCCATCATTAGTCTCAATAAATTCAATGCCAAGGAAAAAATGTAACCTCCCTAAGTCCTTTATTTTGAACTGATCATGTAATTGCTGTTTTATATTGTGAATTTCTGTTTTATCATTTCCAGTTATGATAATGTCATCGACATAGATAACAAGAAAGGTTGTTCTACCAGGATGTTTCTTTGAAAAAAGGGAATAGTCGTTTTTTGATGGTTTATACCCTAAACTCTGGAGGAATGTGTTTAACTTCTCGTACCACTGTCTAGATGCCTGTTTTAGTCCGTATATGGACTTATGTAATTTACATGCTTTGTCCTTTCATTTTCCAGAGACTGTCAAGCCTTGTGGTATCTCTATATACACATCCTCCTTTAAGTCCCCATGCAGGAACGCGTTATTAACATCAAGCTGATCTATAGCCCACCCTCTTTTAATGGAAAGAATGACTAAAGCACAAATAGTTGTAAGTCTAACAACTGGTGAGAAAGTTTCTTCATAGTTGTGACCGTACTTTTGTGTGAACCCTCTTCAAAATAACTAAGTTCATAGCTAATTTATTTAATTCGTTCAAGGCTGCCATCTGGTTTAAGTTTCATTTTTAACCCTTTGCAAGAGATGGGTTTTTTTTTATTTTTGGAAGGTCAATCTCAACAATGGACCATGTTTTATTATCCTTTAGGGCCTGAAATTCTTTAAGAATGGCATCCACCCATCTCGGGTCTTTGCTGGCTAGTGTGTCAACAGCAAGGGTATTAGAGTTATTGGAAGAAGTGGGATGTCGCTAGTTGTATAATCTGGTAGAGAGAATATGTGAGAAGTAATCTTGGTTAGTCTCAACGGTGCATACATAGTCATTATATTTCTCGGTAGTTTATGTAATCTGGTGGATCTGCGCAGGTTTTGAGTGTTTTCTGTTGAATTGCTTTGATCATGTTCTTCGCTGATAACATATGTATCATGATCATTGCCAACAGTGGGGTTTCGGAGAGTTGTAAATCAGAACTGGAACTTGTGTGATGATAGTCCAGGGTGAGAAACTGTAGCAGTGTTATTTGTATTGTCAGTTACAGGTTGATAACCTGTAACATTGTGGATGAGGTTCTATTGTGAGTGTGTGATGTTTTCTGGTGCTTAGGGTTACTATAGGTTGGGAACTCAGTGTAATCTTTGAAATCAGTTCTGAGGAGGAGGTGGTTTGGAGTTCAGAACTGAATGCATCAGGGGGTTTATCTACCAGATATCACTCCAGTTTTTGTCCTTAAGAGGATAATGTTTTCAAAGAACACAACGTCACGGTTACATGAATTTCTCCCGTTTCTATGTTAGGACCTTGTAGCCTTTTGTATTGTTGTATTGAAATACCCCAAACTTAGATATGGTGTTTAAATGATAAAAAGATATAAGGAGGCTAAATAATGCCTTAGAAACATTAAGAAACATTTCTAATCAAAGAAAATATAAGGAAACACCAAAAGAGCAGTTTAAGCAAAAACGTGCTCTAAGCTTGGAGAGACTTGGGAGAGTACCCAAATATTGTTCTAAGACCTTAGTAATATCCTAATGGTCATTTTAAATCAATTACCAAAGAAAACCAAGCTTGAAAACAAGTTAAAACACAAAATGTGCTTTAAGGAGTCTTAAAGCACATTTTTGAACAATTGTCTTGTAAATGAGTTTTGAATGGCTAAATGTCCATCATTACTCTTTAATTAACATGTGTACTATATAGTATCACATTTGGAAGTCTATATCAATGGGAAATCAAAAATTTCACAACAATGTGCCTTGTTTTGTGAATAGTAATTTAATTAAGCTAGTTTATAACATAAGTCAATATAAGTGAGATATTTGGTCAACAAAGACTTAAGTACCCTTGTTAATAATGGGGGCCGGCTTTTACAAGGTGAGTCACCACCTTCATTAGTCATTAAGTAAATAAATAACCATAAAGCAAAAGTACTATTTACTTTATAAGATAAATATCTCATTTTACTCACCTCTCTCCTCCTCTTCATTCTTTCTTGTTCCCACGATTTGAGCTGCTCCTCTCTCCTTCTCCATTAACGTGAAGCACATCTCCATGCTAGCTCCACCTTCTCTTGCACACAACTTACTCATTTTAGCTCCAAAACCAAAACAAATTACATATTCCTCTTAGTTAGCTCAAGCTCTCTCTTTCTATCTTTTCAAAACTTCAAGAGCTTTGATTTGGTGCCAAGCCAAACCACCATTAGAGGAGGAAATTCAAGTTTGGAGACTCCATTGGCTTCTCCATTCTCTTAAGGTAAAGAAAGTGTAAGAAAATCTAGGTTTCCATCACTTTTCTTCTTGACCGAAAATGTATGCTCATGAGGCTTCATTTTAATGCCTTGTTCTAGCTTGTTTTCTACTCTTCAAAGGATTGAGGAGGTCCTTCTTGCTTCATATCCAAGCTTGTCTTGAGAAACCAAGGTAAAACAATCACCTTAATACCTTAAAGCACATTTTTAACCTAGGGTTTGTTCCTTAGGGTTAATGTATTATCTAGTACTCATTGGAGTCATTGGATATTGGTTAGAACATTGGCAAGGAGATATATATTGGTGACCGAGATTGAGCAAGGAAAAACCTAAGGAAGAAAGTTTTTAAAGCTTGTAAAGAACAAGGTAAATTACTTACCTTAAGGTGTTTTATTGTTTAAGGGAATGGGATTTAGATATGTGGTGAGTTTAGTGTAGAGTTTACATTAGAAAAGGGTTATATATGACCTAGGGGAAACAATGATCATGATTGTGAACTTGTGACTAAAGAGCAAATGAGGAAAAAGAGATAGTTTAAGAATATCAAGGTGAAGTACAAGAAGCATTTTATTTCAATGGGAGCCTTGTTGTGTGTATTCGCAGGTTAAAGGCAAATATATGTGGAAATTCAGTGGTTAAGATTATTGTCATTTAAGGGCCTAAGTGCCAAGCATTTAAGTTTATGCACTATAAGATGATGTGGTGTAGTTTTGGTGTAAATTGTGTGTTAAGGTGTTGTGATGAGAATTTGAGTGATATTGGTTGTTTGATGGAGAAAAACCAAGTGTTAGGATGTGCTATATACTAGAGAACCCATGGCAAAAAAAAGGAGAACTTAAGTGATTAAGATGTTCTAAGGGAATTTATGACTAAGGAAGTACTAGGAAGTTTTAGAGGTTGTCTTGATGAAAAAGGGGTGAGATAAAGTGTTATAATGAGTTATAATGACTTAGGCATTACTATGAAGGATTTAGGAATCAAGAGAATGTATTTGAGTATTTAGGACTTAGGCAAATGTTGGTAAACAACTAGGAAGGAAATAAGGTGTGATGGATGGAAGCTTAAGCTTGTGAAGGAACTTTAAGTAAATGCATAAAAGAGTTTTAGATGGTGAAATATGCTTGGGAGATGATGTTATAGTGGTGGGGAAACATTTGGCATAGTGGTTACATTAGGTATGAACCACCACCTAGTAACCTAGTGGAAAATGTTACAAGTGTTGGCATGGTTACAAGGAAAAATGCATAATGATTAAAGTGGATTTGGTGAGTGATTTAAAGTGTTTAGTGGTTGGCTTAAGGTGTATTTGAGGTGCCCAAATGAGGTTATAACATATTAGGATATATGAGGAGAAGTTTGGAGTTAAAAGAGAATTTAGAAACAACAGGTTCTGGAGCCGACCGACCTTAGGGACCGGACCTGCAAGGTCGGTCGAGCTCAGTTTACACTGCCGGAGAAGTTTCTGGAATCGACCGAACATAGGACCGGACATACAAGTTCGGTCGGGCTTGTATTTTGTGAAGGAATTAAGTCTCTGGAATGGACCGACCTTGGGACCGACTTGCAAGGTCGGTCATGCCTAGAATTTTGTACGGTAATAGTCTCTGGAATCGACCGAACATGGGACCGGACTTGGCAAGTTCGGTCGAGCTTGAATTTCCCGGGGGAAAGCTCTCGAGAATGGACCGACCTTGGGACCGGACTTGCAAGGTCGGTCGGGGTAGAATTTTCAAACGGTAATTGTTCTGGAATGGACCGACCTTGGGTAAGGTCGGTCGGAAGTTCGGTCGAGCCTAAAAATAAAAAAAAAAGAAATTTTGAATTCTAAGGATGGTAATTGGTAATAAGGTATGCCATTGGTAGGGTAGTAATGATTAGGACCCTAAGAACCTACGGGATTAAGTTAAGTTAAGTAAGAACCTTAATGTTTAAATGATTAAGTTAAAAGGGGAAGTGGTAAGGACTTAAGAGGATATTCATGGAATCTTTAGGGATTAAGTGAGTTAAGTGAGGTGCAAATAACTAATGGCCTAAAAATGAATCAATGTTTTAGGTTGTGAATTGGGACCCGGAGAAGGTTAAACAAACGACGATCGACGGTGAACGGTACAATCTTTCTTGTGACCTGCTTGCTAACGAGGTGTCCCTCGGCTTGTGTGCTATCTGTTTGATTGCTATGACTAAAACAAGATAAAGCATGCAACCGGTTATATTTGTTCTCGTTGTGTATGTGTTATCTTTGCACTAACCCGCGAGACTTGAGATTGTTACTAACCAAGTTTAGTACTTACTGAGTTAAGAATAAGAGTTAAGTTTTGGTGGTTGTTGGTTAATGCCCGTTAAGGCTTAGCTAGCACATGGTGATTAAGATTTCTACTAACTGGAACTTGAGTGAGGAAACCCGGGACCGAACTCCGGTCATGCATGCTAAGGAAAGGGGGACGGTATCTGAATCAGATCCGCCCTCCGCTTAAGGACTTGTCTTCGGACTTGTAGCCTAAGGCCGGTTGCCGGCTCAGCTACGCTGGACTCCCGTCCAGAGTAGGTGGCATTAAGATGGTGCGGTGGGATCACCTAAATCCCAGGTTCGAATTAAGCTACAACCATTCCCTTCCAGGAACGGTTTGTATACTGAGATTAAGTTGAGATTAAGATTAAGGTAAGGTAAGGAACTGAGATTAAGGAAATCAGGACTGAGGAGGGGGTTACTAACCCACTTGATAAGGGACGCTTGAGTCGTTCATTGTTTGTGAACTATGCATGTTCATCTGTGGATTATTGTTATTGCACTTCATATCATGCTTGTGTATGTAATCAATTTCCATGCTATCGACAATTAGTCGTCGTAGCCCCGTTAGCTTGGGGGCCATGAGAGGGTGTACCAGCATTCGTGACCCCCTTTGGGGGCTGTTTTTACACTTGCAGGTAAGAGACCCATGAGGACGCACTACGAGAGTAGGAGCGGTTAGACTTAGGATGGGATGTTTATTTTGAGTACGGGTTGCGCTTGTGCACCCGTCTGTTTATATTTAAACTGATGTAAGGTTGTGATTATGACTTAGTCACTTGTACTCGGTTGGTTGTTGGTATTATGGATGGTGATGTTTGGGGTTGGTTATATTTTGGATAAGTGTTGTAATTGTTAGGCCGGTATACTCTAATGATCAGACCGTGAGCAAGGTCCAGGTGATATTATTTCCGCTGCGACGTATTCGATTAATTGTTAAGAAGCGATAACCACGATTGGCTTTGGATGGGGTGTTACAAAAAGTGGTATCAGAGCGTAGTTACGCTCTGATCAAGAATACCGGACATAGTAACCACCGAGTTAGGATATAGTTAAGGAATAAGTGATGGGTTAAGGGTGTGAGAAGTTTAGAGTGAGTAGAGTCAGATGACCACTAATAAGTGTGGATCGTCTTTACCGTCTACGGACGTTATAAATTCGTTAACGAAACAGTGGTGGATACGAATCTAATGTGAGTTATGCTTGTTCAGATGGCAGGACGTCCTAGAGGAAGCCGAGGTCGCGGCCAGGGTGATGATGCTTCAGGAATACCGGGAGGGCAGACGATCGCAGAGATCGTAGCTGCCGCATTAGGGCTATGGGCTATCAGCCTGGTGTGGTGCACCACCTCCACCGCCACAACCCAGGGAACCAAATTGGGTGAAGAGTCTTGCAGATCTTCGACCCGCACACTTTAAGGGGAGACCGATCCCGCCAAGCTTGAGGCGTACATCTCCGAGCTGGAGACCGCCTTTGAGACCCTTGATGTCCCTGCTGGGATCAAGGTGCGTCTGGCTGCTTTTATCTGAAGGGGGCGGCAGGCGATTGGTGGAAGCTGGTGAGGGCCGAGCATGTGGCCAATCCAGAGTTCGGCTGGGAGCAGTACACCGCCTTGCTACGAGCAAAGTACTACCCCGCCCATGTCCAGACGAAGAAGCGCTTGCAGTTGGATGCGCTTAAGCAGACCGACAAGATGACGGTGGACGAGTATTACTCAGAGTTCACCGCCTTGCTCCGTCTTCTGCCAGGTCTTGGGTATTCAGACCAGATCCTGGTGGACCGCTTCTATGGCGGGCTTAGCCATCGACTCCGCTACGGCATGGGGCCGACGAGTTATACTACCTTGCAGGTAATAAGAATATTGAGATTTGAGTAAGTAATGAGTAAGATTTAGATTGTGAGAAATAAGAGTGACTAATACTGTGGAAAGCAGGAGTGCTATCATGCCGCTGCTAAGGTTGAGATAACCGTCCAGCTGAGGGACGAGGAGAATGCCAAGAGGAAGAGTGCTGGTAAGAGCTCGGAGAGTAAAGGCAGGAGGGTACAAGAAACGTAGTACCAGCCTCAGGCCCAGAAAAGTCAGAACCCAAAGGGAAGGAGGAAAAGAGAAGGCTCCGAAGAGCCATTGAAGTTGACATATGCTTATGCAGCTACACCCCTGCGCTCTAGGGCGCCAAAGGGTAAGGTGGTATTGAATGAGTAAGAAACCTTTGTGACCGTTTGAGAATGGGTACTAATATTATGAATCATCAGGATCTGAGACTGGAAAGGAGCCGGTGGTGGCTACCAGCGACGCTTCATCTGTAGGTGGTGTCACAAGGACCACCCCGGGCTCGCTTGTAGGGGAATAAGTGGAGTGCAACTTTTGTGGAGTATACGGGCACCGGCATATGAGTGCTACCGGAACCCTGCTAGCAGCCTATAGGCCCGACACCAGGGGCAAGGGCAAGACCGATCAGGGAGCTGGATCTGACGGTCAGAGGAAGGTGCAGCAGCGCGGACAAGAACCCAAGGGTGACCCAGAAGTCGGGACCCACACTACACATGGTGGACCGGGACGATGAGCCTGAACCCTCATCGAGGCCAGGTACCGCTATAACCATTTAGTAATAAAACTACCTGCTTACCGCATTATCATGCATGTTGGTGAATAAATGAGTTAAGTAAGAATAAGATGAGATTAGAACTTAAGTAAGATATAACCTACTACCACTTTAGGAAGCTTCAACATCTGCTACCCAATACCATCTACACCTAACCCGGAGCACACCGACATCGAAACCATAGACTTTCCAACCGAACAATGTCAGGTTATCCGCCCAGGTATGATTTTATTAAGGGGATACCTGACACCCGAAGCACAAATAGCCATCATCAGAAGATGCAATCAACTAGGAATGGGACGGGAGGTTTTTACACACCGGAGTACCCAGGGGGAGCAAGGATGAAATTAAAAATGATGAGCTTAGGCAAGGATTGGAATCCGTATGCCAAGAACTACCAAACCACGAGGATGCAAGATGGAGTCTCACCACCGGGAATACCCGAAGAGTTCCATCCGTTATTACACAAGTCGTGGAAATCGCTCAGCAGTTGGAAGCTGAACCGATTCCAGACATTCAGGCAGACATTTGCATTGTGAACTTCTACGAGAAGGATGGGCGACTTGGACTACACCAGGATAAGGACGAGACAACGGAGTCTCTCGAAAGAGGGATACCCGTAGTGTCTTGGTCCATTGGGGATGATGCAGAGTTTTTACGGCGAGCAGAAGCGTGCGGACCGTGCGAATAAGTTAGTACTTAAGTCAGGAGATGTATTAATTATGGGAGGAGAATCAAGGATGTTATACCATGGGATTAAGAGAATCAAGCTGAATACAGCACCGTCAGCAGTAATCAATGCGACGCACATGAGACCTGGAGATTAAACCTAACCTTTAGACAATATTAGCCATGTAATGTTAGAATGAGATGAGGAATGAGATGTAAGATTAAGCTCATGTTGTAAACAGGATGGTTATGAATAAAATAACAGTGTTGTTCATATAAATTGTTACGACTCTTGTTATACCATCAATACTCATGAAGCTTGTGAACACAATTAGGTTATGGACTCGGTACGGAAGGTGCGTTAAGCATACTTACAGAGGCACAGGCCGACGTCAGCGGTACTATCCTCACCGGCACCTTTCCGATTAATGGGATTGAGGCATCAGTTCTCTTCGACTCAGGGGCCTCGCATACCTTTGTCTCGGCATCATTCGCGAGCAGGTTGGGGCTAGACGCTGATGAGCTACCCGACTTCACGGTTACGCTCCCGTCTAAGGAGAAGGTTCGTTGCACTCGTTACTACCGAGGAGCCACTGTCAGAATTAAGGGAGAAGACTTTCCAGTCAGTTTATTGAGTTCAGTGAGCTAGGATTTGATGTTATCTTCGGGATGAACTGGTTGGAGCGGCACAAGGGACGTATCCTCTGCGCCGAGCATAGATTGCTGCTCAGGAGTCCGTCTGGGGTAACAATATCATACCGCCAGAGGCCCAGAGAGCCTTCGACAAGATCATCACCGCCATGGCAATGTATAAGGAATTGAGGAGAAAGGAAGAAGTGTACCTCTGCTATGTACAGGACATAGAGAGAGACCCTGAGTTCGACCCCGACTTACCGGTAGTGTCGGAGTTCCCCGACTTATTTCCACGGGAACTGCCCGGCATGCCACCCACTCGGGAGGTAGAGTTCACCATCGAGCTGCTACCTGGTACCGGACCGATAGCCAAGGCACCATACCGTATGGCTCCGGCAGAAATGACTGAGTTAAAGGAACATTGAAAGATTTGTTAGATAAGGGATTTATAAGACCAAGTGTGTCACCATGGGGAGCGCCAGTCCTCTTCGTGAAGAAGAAGGATGGTAGTCTCCGCCTCTGCATCGACTACAGAGAGCTGAATGCAGTGACAGTGAAGAATAAGTACCCACTACCCCGCATTGACGATCTGTTCGATCAGTTGAAGGGAGCATCTGTGTTCTCCAAGATTGATCTCAGATCGGGGTATCATCAGATAGCCATTAAGGAGGGAGACATTGAGAAGACGGCATTCCGGACACGATACGGCCACTATGAGTTTACAGTGATGCCGTTCGGTTTGTCGAACGCACCGGCGAAGTTTATGGATCTGATGAACCGCTTGTTCCGGGAGCAGCTGGACAAGTCGGTTGTGGTGTTTATTGATGACATTTTGATATACTCGAAATCTAAGGTTGAACATGAGGAACATCTGAGGAGAGTATTGGAAATATTGAGGGAGAACCAGCTATATGCTAAGTTCTCCAAGTGTGAGTTTTGGCTTGACCAGGTCTCTTTCCTAGGTCATGTCATCTCAGATGCTGGGATCTCAGTGGATCCAGCGAAGATTGATGCCGTACGTACTTGGCCAAGGCCGAAGACTGTTACCGACATCCGGAGCTTTCTCGGTCTGGCAGGTTACTACAGGAGGTTTGTTAGGGATTTCAGCAAGGTCGCGAAACCGATGACCAGTCTGATGAAGAAGGATGCACCGTTTTTATGGACAGTTGACTGTGAGAGATCATTTCAGAGCTTGAAGGACTCACTGACCACTGCACCGGTTCTGACCATTCCAGACGGTACAGAGGGCTTTGAGGTTTTTGTGATGCATCCGGCAGAGGGCTGGGTTGCGTGCTCATGCAACATGGCAAGGTGGTGGCATATGCCTCACGCCAGTTGAAGAAACATGAGGAGAACTACCCCACACATGATTTAGAGCTGGGAGCTGTAGTCTTCGCTTTGAAGATATGGCGCCACTACTTATACGGGGTTAGTGTGACGATCTACACCGATCATAAGAGTTTGAGATACATATTCACTCAGAAGGAGTTA
This sequence comes from Limonium bicolor, assembly GCA_023374045.1. Classification (NCBI taxonomy): domain Eukaryota; kingdom Viridiplantae; phylum Streptophyta; class Magnoliopsida; order Caryophyllales; family Plumbaginaceae; genus Limonium; species Limonium bicolor. The sequence continues at coordinate 242,226,745 of CM041777.1, forward strand.
AATCTCACACAGGAGATGGTTAGAGTTCTGAAAGACTATGACATTGACCTCCAATACAAAGAGGGAAAGGCCAATGTTGTAGCAGACGCCCTGAGCCGTCGAGCACACTCACTCCATTCGCTAGTTTCTTTCTCCAGCTTGGTTGATGAGGTGCGAGAGGCTCAGAGGACAGATGAGTACATGAGAGAGGTCAGACAGAAGCTGACAGATGGTACCTTTGAGAGTCAGAAATACGACTTCAGACTTCATGATGATGATCTGATCAGACTTAAGGGCCGGTTATGCATACCACGGGGCAACACGGATCTGAAAGACCGTATACTTAGAGAATCACACTGTTCTTCAGTTTCCATCCATCCGGAGCCTCTAAAATGTATAAAGACATGAAGAGATACTTCTGGTGGTCGGGGATGAAGACAGATGTTACCGAGTTCGTCTTGAGGTGTCTCACATGCCAGAAGGTAAATTCGAGCACCGACGACCGGGCGGAATGGTACAGTCGATGCCAGTTCCGGAGTGGAAGTTCCATGATATCTCCATGGACTTCGTAGTTGGGCTTCCACCTGCTAGGGGAGGTCTCAACATGATATGGGTGGTGGTGGATCGCCTTACCAAAGTAGCCCGATTCATACCGATGAAGGATACTTGGAAGGTGACCAAATTAGCTGAGTTATTTGAGAAAGAAATCATGAGACATCACGGGATACCGAAGACCATAGTGTCAGATAGAGATACCAGATTCCTTTCGAGGTACTGGAGAGCTACCAGAGAAGCGTTGGGTACAGAACTCAAGCTGAGTACCGCGTTCCATCCTCAGACAGATGGTCAGACTGAGCGTACTATTCAGACACTCGAGGACATGCTGAGAGCATGTGCCTTAGACTTCCAGGGCAGTTGGATTGACATACTACATCTGATCGAGTTTTCATACAACAACAACTATCACGCTTCGATCAAGATGGCACCTTTTCAAGCGTTGTACGGTAGACCATGTCGTACACCGCTCTGCTGGGATGAGTCGAGTGAGACGGTCATTATAGGACCAGAGTACTTAGAGCAAGTTAAGGCTGAAGTTCAGCAAATCAGGGAGAACATGAAAGCTGCTCAAGATAGGCAGAAGTCGTATGCTGATGTTCGACGACGGGACCTGGAGTTCGCAGTGGGCGACCAGGTATTTCTGCGAGTTTCACCGATGAAGGGTGTATTCAGGTTTGGGCAGAAGGGCAAATTAAGCCCGAAATTTGTTGGTCCTTATGAGATTACGGAGCGGGTGGGCCCGGTTGCTTACAGGTTGAATTTACCTGCTGAGCTGGGTAAAGTGCATGATGTTTTTCATGTTTCACAGCTAAAGAAATACATGCACCACCCCTCCCATGTGTTAGAACCTGAGAGGTTGACTTTAGAACCAAATAGATCCGTGGAGACTCCTCAGAGAATCTTGGACAGTAAGACTAGGGACACTCGCCATAAGTCAGTGCGACTGGTGAAGGTTCTCTGGTCTAACCAGGATGTCGAAGAGGCCACGTGGGAATTAGAGGATAAGATGAGGGCGAAGTACCCTTCTTTGTTTACTGACTAGATCGTCTGTATAGGGTACGGGGCGTACCCCTTTTTAAGGGGGGTAGAGCTTCCTCGCTTTTGAGTTAGAAAACGATCATGTTTGTCGTTTGTTTGGTTGTTTAAGATGTGAATTTGTGTAAGTTGCTACACTTTGGTGTTAAGTTTGAGTTATGTATAATACTTATGTATTGTATTTGAGATTGACCTTTGAGTCTTGAGATGTGTGAATGTGAATATAAGATGTGGTGTTAAGATTAAGGAATTGAGTACCGTGAATGGTTAAGCACATATGTGAACTTTGAGGACAAAGTTCTTTTAAGGGGGTAGATTGAAATACCCCAAACTTAGATATGGTGTTTAAATGATAAACTAAGATATAAGGAGGCTAAATAATGCCTTAGAAACATTAAGAAACATTTCTAATCAAAGAAAATATAAGGAAACACCAAAAGAGCAGTTTAAGCAAAACGTGCTCTAAGCTTGGAGAGACTTGGGAGAGTACCCAAATATTGTTCTAAGACCTTAGTAATATCCTAATGGTCATTTTAAATCAATTACCAAAGAAAACCAAGCTTGAAAACAAGTTAAAACACAAAATGTGCTTTAAGGAGTCTTAAAGCACATTTTTGAAAAAGTCTTGTAAATGAGTTTTGAATGGCTAAATGTCCATCATTACTCTTTAATTAACATGTGTACTATATAGTATCACATTTGGAAGTCTATATCAATGGGAAATCAAAAATTTCACAACAATGTGCCTTGTTTTGTGAATAGTAACTTAATTAAGCTAGTTTATAACATAAGTCAATATAAGTGAGATATTTGGTCAACAAAGACTTAAGTACCCTTATTACTTAATGGGGCCGGTTTTCTTATAAGGTGAGTCACCACCTTTATGAGTCATTAAGCAATAAGAAAGAAATTAAAAGGATAAGCAAAGTACTTTACTTTACAATAAATATCTCATTTACTCACCTCTCTCCTCACAACCTCTTCATTCTCTCTTGTTTCCCACATTTTGAGCTGCCTCTCCCTTCTCCATTAACGTGAAGCTCATCTCCATGCTAGCTCCACCTTCTCTTGCACACAACTTACTCATTTTAGCTCCAAAACCAAAACAATTACATATTCTTCTTAGTTAGCTCAAGCTCTCTCTTTCTATCCTTTCAAAACCCAAGAGCTTTGATTTGGTGCCAAGCCAAACCACCATTAGAGGAGGAAATTCAAGTTTGGAGACTCCATTGCTTCTCCATTCTCTTAAGGTAAAGAAAGTGTAAGAAAATCTAGGTTTCATCACTTTTCTTCATAACCGAAAATTATGCTCATGAGGCTTCATTTTAATGCCTTGTTCTAGCTTGTTTTCTACTCTTCAAAGGATTGAGGAGGTCCTTCTTGCTTCATATCCAAGCTTGTCTTTGAGAAACCAAGGTAAAACAATCACCTTAATACCTTAAAGCACATTTTTAACCTAGGGTTTGTTCCTTAGGGTTAATGTATTATCTAGTACTCATTGGAGTCATTGGATATTGGTTAGAACATTGGCAAGGAGATATATATTGGTGACCGAGATTGAGCAAGGAAAAACCTAAGGAAGAAGAAAGTTTTAAAGCTTGTAAAAGAACAAGGTAAATTACTTACCTTAAGGTGTTTTATTGTTTAAGGGAATGGGATTTAGATATGTGATGAGTTTAGTGTAGAGTTTACATTAGAAAAGGGTTATATATGACCTAGGAGAAACAATGATCATGATTGTGAACTTGTGACTAAGGAGCAAATGAGAAAAGAGAGATAGTTAAGAATATCAAGGTGAATTATAAGAAGCATTTTATTTCAATGGGAGCCTTGTTGTGTGTATTCGCAGGTTGAAGGCAAATATATGTGGAAATTCAGTGGTTAAGATTATTGTCATTTAAGGGCCTAAGTGCCAAGCATTTAAGTATGCACTATAATGTGATGTGGTGTGTTTGTGTAGTTTTGGTGTAAATTGTGTGTTAAGGTGTTGTGATGAGAATTGAGTGATATTGGTTGTTTGATGGAGAAAAACCAAGTGTTAGGATGTGCTATATACTAGAGAACCCATGGCAAAATTTAAAGGAGAACTTAAGTGTTTAAGATGTTCTAAGGGAATTTAATGACTAAGGAAGTACTAGAAGTTTTAGAGGTTGTCTTGATGAAAAAGGGGTGAGATAAAGTGTTATAATGAGTTATAATGACTTAGGCATTACTATGAAGGATTTAGGAATCAAGAGAATGTATTTGAGTATTTAGGACTTAGGCAAATGTTGGTAAACAACTAGGAAGGAAATAAGTGTTGATGGATGGAAGCTTAAGCTTGTGAAGGAACTTTAAGTAAATGCATAATAAAGAGTTTTAGATGGTGAAAGATGCTTGGGAGATGATGTTATAGTGGTGGGGAAACATTTGGCATAGTGGTTACATTAGGTATGAACCACCACCTAGAAACCTAGTGGAAAAATGTTACAAGTGTTGGCATGGTTACAAGGAAAAATGCATAATGATTAAAGTGGGTGTTGGTGAGTGATTTAAAGTGTTTAGTGGTTGGCTTAAGGTGTATTTGAGGTGCCCAAATGAGGTTATAACATATTAGGATATATGAGGAGAAGTTTGGAGTTAAAAGAGAATTTAGAAACAAGGTTCTGGAGCCGACCGACCTTAGGGACCGGACCTGCAAGGTCGGTCGAGCTCAGTTTACACTACCGGAGAAAGTTTCTGGAACCGACCGAACTTGGGGACCGGACTTGCAAGTTCGGTCGGGCTTGTATTTTGTGAAGGAAATAAGTCTCTGGAATCGACCGAACATGGGACCGGACTTGGCAAGTTCGGTCGAGCTTAAATTTCCTCGGGGGAAACTCTCGGGAATGGACCGACCTTGGGGACCGGACTTGCAAGGTCGGTCGGGGTAGAATTTTCAAGCGGTAATATGTTCTGGAACGGACCAACCATGGGTAAGGTCGGTCAGAAGTTCGGTCGAGCCTAAAAAAAAAATTTTGAATTCTAAGGATGGTAATAGGTAATAAGGTATACCGTTGGTAGGGTGGTAATGATTGGGACCCTAAGAACTTAAGGGATTAAGTTAAGTTAAGTATAAATTTTAATGTCTAAAGTTAATTATGTAAGTTAAGTGGCAAAGACTTAAGAAGGTATTCAAAGGGGATCTTTAGGAATTAAGTGAGATAAGTAAGGTGCAAATAACTAATGGCCTAAAAATGAATCAATGTTTTAGGTTCGTGAATTGGGGCCCCGAAGAAGGTTAAAACAAACGACGATCGACGGTGAACGGTACAATCTTTCTTGTGACCTGCTTGCAAACGAGGTGTCCCTCGGCTTGTGTGCTATCTGTTTAATTGCTATGACTAAAACAAGATAAAGCATGCAACCGGTTATATTTGTTCTCGTTGTGTATGTGTTATCTTTACACTAACCCGCGAGACTTGAGATTGTTACTAACCAAGTTTAGTACTTACTTAGTTAAGAATAAGAGTTAAGTTTGGTGGTTGTTGGTTAATGCCCGTTAAGGCTTAGCTAGCACATGATGATTAAGATTTCTACTAACTGGAGCTTGAGTGAGGAAACCCGGGACCGATCTCCGGTCATGCATGCTAAGGAAAAAAGGGGAACGGTATCTGAATCAGATCCGCCCTCCGCTTAAGGACTTGTCTTCGGACTTGTAGCCTAGGGCCGGTTGCTGGCTCAGCTACGCTGGACTCCCGTCCAGAGTAGGTGGCATTAAGTTGGTGCGGTGGGATCACCTAAATCCCAGGTTCGAATTAAGCTACAACCATTCCCTTCCAGGAACGGTTTGTATACTGAGATTAAGTTGAGATTAAGATTAAGGTAAGGTAAGGAATTGAGATTAAGGAAATGAGGACTAAGGAGGGGGTTACTAACCCACTTAAAAAGGGAACGCTTGAGTCGTTCATTGTTGTGAACTATTTGTGTTCATTTGTGGATTATTGTTATTGCACTTCATATCATGCTTGTGTATGTAATCTATTTCCATGCTATCGACAATTAGTCGTCGTAGCCCCGTTAGCTTGGGGGCCATGAGAGGGTGTACCAGCATTCGTGTTGACCCCCTTTGGGGGCTGTTTTTACACTTGCAGGTAAGAGACCCATGAGGACGCACTACGAGAGTAGGAGCGGTTAGACTTAGGATGGGATATTATTTTGAGTTCGGGTTGTGCCTGTGCACCCGTCAGTTTATATTCAAACTGATGTAAGGTTGTGATTATGACTTAGTTACTTGTACTTGGTTGGTTGTCGGTATTATGGATGGTGATGTTTTGGGTTGGTTTTGTATTTTGGATAAGTGTTGTAATTATTAAGGCCGGTATATTCTAACGATCAGACCGTGGCAAGGTCCAGGTGTTTATTATTTCCGCTGCGACGTATTCGATTAAGTGTTCAGATTGCGATAACCACGATTGGCTTTGGATGGGGTGTTACAAAAAGTGGTATCAGAGCGTAGTTACGCTCTGATCAAGAAATACCGGACATGAGTAACCACTGAGTTAGGATATAAGTTAAGGTATAAGCGATGGGTTAAGGGTGTGAGAAGTTAGAGTGAGTAGAGTCAGATGACCACTAATAAGTGTGGATCGTCATTACCGTCTACGGACGTTATAAATTCGTTAACCGAGACAGTGGTGAATACGAATCTAATGTGAGTTATGCTTGTTGAGATGGCAGGACGTCCTAGAGGAAGCCGAGGTCGCGGCCAGGGTGAGGATACTTCAGGAATACCGGGAGGGCAGACGATCGCAGAGATCGTAGCTGCCGCCTTAGGGCATATGGGCTATTAGCCTGGCATGGGTGCACCACCTCCACCGCCACAACCCAGGGAACCAAATTAGGTGAAGAGTCTTGCAGATCTTCGACCCGCACACTTTAAGGGGGAGACCGATCCCGCCAAGCTTGAGGCGTACATCTCCGAGCTGGAGACCGCCTTTGAGACCCTTGATGTCCCTGCTGGGATCAAGGTGCGTCTGGCTGCCTTTTATCTGAAGGGGGCGGCAGGCGATTGGTGGAAGCTGGTGAGGGCCGAGCATGTGGCCAATCCAGAGTTCGGCTAGGAGCAGTACACCGCCTTGCTACGAGCAAAGTACTACCCCGCCCATGTCCAGACGAAGAAGCGCTTGCAGTTGGATGCGCTTAAGCAGACCGACAAGATGACAGTGGACGAGTATTACTCAGAGTTCACCGCCTTGCTCCGTCTTCTGCCAGGTCTTGGATATTCTGACCAGATCCTGGTGGACCGCTTCTATGGCGGGCTTAGCCATCGACTCCGCTACGGCATGGGGCCGACGAGTTATACTACCTTGCATGTAATAAGAATAATTGAGATTTGAGTAAGTAATGAGTAAGATTTAGATTATGAGAAATAAGAGTGACTAACACTGTGGAAAGCAGGAGTGCTATCATGCCGCTGCTAAGGTTGAGATAACCGTCCAGCTAAGGGACGAGGAGAATGCCAAGAGGAAGAGTGCTGGTAAGAGCTCGGAGAGTAAAGGGCAAGGAGGGTACAAGAAACAATAGTACCAGCCTCAGGCCCAGAAAAATCAGAACCCAAAGGGGAAGGAGGAAAAAGAGAAGGCTCCGGAAGAGCCATTGAAGTTGACATATGCTTATGCAGCTACACCCCTGCGATCTAGGGCGCCAAAGGGTAAGGAATTGGTATTGAATGAGTTAAGAAACAATTTAGTGACCGTTTGAGAAATGGGTACTAATATTATGAATCATCAGGATCTGAGACTGAGAAGGGAGCCGGTGGTGGCTACCAGCGACGCTTCATCTGTAGGTGGTGTCACAAGGACCACCCCGGGCTCGATTGTAAGGGGAATAAAGTGGAGTGCAACTACTGTGGGGTATACGGACACCGGGCATATGAGTGCTACCGGAACCCTGCTAGCAGAGCCTATAGGCCCGACACCAGGGGCAAGGGCAAGACCGATCAGGGAGCAGGATCTGACGGTCAGAGGAAGGTGCAGCAGGCGGCGGACAAGAACCCAAGGGTGACCTAGAAGACGGGACCCACACTACACATGGTGGACCGGGACGATGAGCCAGAACCCTCATCGAGGCCAGGTACCGCTATAACCATTTAGTAATATAAAACTACCTGCTTACCGCATTATCATGCATGTGGGGTGAATAAATGAGTTAAGTAAGAATAAGATGAGATTATAACTTAAGTAAGATATAACCTACTACCACTTTAGGAAGCTTCAACATATGCTACCCAATACCATCTACACCTAACCCGGAGCACACCGACATCGAAACCATAGACTTTCCAACCGAACAAGGTCAGGTTATCCGCCCAGGTATGATTTTGTTAAGGGGATACCTGACACCCGAAGCACAAATAGCCATCATCAAAAGATGCAATCAACTAGGAATGGGGCCGGGAGGTTTTTACACACCGGAGTACCCAGGGGGAGCAAGGATGAAATTAAGGATGATGAGCTTAGGCAAGGATTGGAATCCGAATGCCAAGAATTACCAAACCACGAGGATGCAAGATGGAGTCTCACCACCGAGAATACCCGAAGAGTTCCATCCAGTTATTACACAAGTCGTGGAAATCGCTCAGCAGTTGGAAGCTGAACCGATTCCAGACATTCAGGCAGACATTTACATTGTGAACTTCTACGAGAAGGATGGGCGACTTGGACTACACCAGGATAAGGACGAGACAACGGAGTCTCTCGAAAGAGGGATACCCGTAGTGTCTTGGTCCATTGGGGATGATGCAGAGTTTTTATACGGCGAGCAGAAGCGTGCGGACCGTGCGAATAAGTTAGTGCTTAAGTCAGGAGATGTATTAATTATGAGAGAGAATCAAGGATGTTATACCATGGGATTAAGAGAATCAAGCTGAATACAACACCCTCAGCAGTAATCAATGCGACACACATGAGACCAGGAAGATTAAACCTAACCTTTAGACAATATTAGCCATGTAACGTTAGAATGAGATGAGGAATGAGATGTAAGATTAAAGCTCATGTTGTAAACTGGATGGTTATGAATAAAATAACAGTGTTGTTCATATAAATTGTTACGACTCTTGTTATACCATAAATACTCATGAAGCTTGTGAACACAATTAGGTTATGGACTCGGTACGGAAGGTGCGTTAAGCATACTTACAGAGGCACAGGCCGACGTCAGCGGTACTATCCTCACCGGCACCTTTCCGATTAATGGGATTGAGGCATCAATTCTCTTCGACTCAGGGGCCTCGCATACCTTTGTCTCGGCATCATTCGCGAGCAGGTTGGGGCTAGACGCTGATGAGCTACCCGACTTCACGGTTACGCTCCCGTCTAAGGAGAAGGTTTGTTGCACTCGTTACTACCGAGGAGACACTGTCAGAATTAAGGGAGAAGACTTTCCAGTCAGTTTTATTGAGTTCAGTGAGCTAGGATTTGATGTTATCTTCGGGATGAACTGGTTGGAGCGGCACAAGGGACGTATCCTCTGCGCCGAGCATAGATTGCTGCTCAGGAGTCCGTCTGGGGTAACAATATCATACCGCCAGAGGCCCAGAGAGCCTTCGACCAAGATCATCACCGCCATGGCAATGTATAAGGAATTGAGGAGAAAGGAAGAAGTGTACCTCTGCTATGTACAAGACATAGAGAGAGACCCTGAGTTCGACCCCGACTTACCGGTAGTGTCGGAGTTCCCCGACTTATTTCCACGGGAACTGCCCGGCATGCCACCCACTCGGGAGGTAGAGTTCACCATCGAGCTGCTACCTGGTACCGGACCAATAGCCAAGGCACCATACCGTATTGCCCCGGCAGAAATGACTGAGTTAAAGGAACAATTGAAAGATTTGTTAGATAAGGGATTTATAAGACCAAGTGTCTCACCATGGGGAGCGCCAGTCCTCTTCGTGAAGAAGAAGGATGGTAGTCTCCGCCTCTGCATCGACTACAGAGAGCTGAATGCAGTGACAATGAAGAATAAGTACCCACTACCCCGCATTGACGATCTGTTCGATCAGTTGAAGGGAGCATCTGTGTTCTCCAAGATTGATCTCATATCGGGGTATCATCAGATAGCCATTAAGGAGGGAGACATTGAGAAGACGGCATTCCGGACACGATATGGCCACTATGAGTTTACAGTGATGCCGTTCGGTTTGTCGAACGCACCGGCGAAGTTTATGGATCTGATGAACCGCTTGTTCTGGGAACAGCTGGACAAGTCGGTTGTGGTGTTTATTGATGACATTTTGATATACTCGAAATCTAAGGTTGAACATGAGGAACATCTGAGGAGGGTATTGGAAATACTGAGGTAGAACCAGCTATATGCTAAGTTCTCCAAGTGTGAGTTTTGGCTTGACCAGGTCTCTTTCCTAGGTCATGTCATCTCAGATGCTGGGATCTCCGTGGATCCAGCGAAGATTGATGCCGAACGTACTTGGCCAAGGCCGAAGACTGTTACCGACATCCGGAGCTTTCTCGGTCTAGCAGGTTACTACAGGAGGTTTGTTAGGGATTTCAGCAAGGTCACGATACCGATGACCAGTCTGATGAAGAAGGATGCACCGTTTTTATGGACAGTTGACTGCGAGAGATCATTTCAGAGCTTGAAGGACTCACTGACCACTGCACCGGTTCTGACCATTCCAGACGGTACAGAGGGCTTTGAGGTTTACTGTGATGCATCCGGCAGAGGGCTGGGTTACGTGCTCATGCAACATGGCAAGGTGGTGGCATATGCCTCACGCCAGTTGAAGAAACATGAGGAGAACTACCCCACACATGATTTAGAGTTGGGAGCTGTAGTCTTCGCTTTGAAGATATGGCGCCACTACTTATACGGGGTTAGTGTGACGATCTACACCGTTCATAAGAGCTTAAAGTACATATTTACTCATAAGGAATTAAATCTCAGACAGAGAAGATGGTTAGAGTTCTTGAAAGACTATGACATTCACCTCCAATACAAAGAGGGAAAGGCCAATGTTGTAGCAGACGCCCTGAGCCGTCGAGCACACTCACTCCATTCGCTAGTTTCTTTCTCCAGCTTGGTTGATGAGGTGCGAGAGGCTCAGAGGATAGATGAGTACATGAGAGAGGTCAGACAGAAGCTGACAGATGGTACCTTTGAGAGTCAGAAATACGACTTCAGACTTCATGATGATGATCTGATCAGACTTAAGCGCCGGTTATGCATACCACCGGGCAACACGGATCTGAAAGACTGTATACTTAGAGAATCACACTGTTCTTCAGTTTCCATCCATCCAGGAGCCTCTAAAATGTATAAAGACATGAAGAGATACTTCTGGTGGTCGGGGATGAAGACGGATGTCACTGAGTTCGTCTTGAGGTGTCTCACATGCCAGAAGGTAAAATTCGAGCACCGACGACCGGGCGGAATGGTACAATCGATGCCAGTTCCGGAATGGAAGTTCCATGATATCTCCATGGACTTCGTAGTTGGGCTTCCACCTGCTAGGGGAGGTCTCAACATGATATGGGTGGTGGTGGATCGCCTTACCAAAGTAGCCCGATTCATACCGATGAAGGATACTTGGAAGGTGACCAAATTAGCTGAGTTATTTGAGAAACAAATCATGAGACATCACGGGATACCGAAGACCATAGTGTCAGATAGAGATACCAGATTCCTTTTGAGGTACTGGAGAGATACTAGAGAAGCGTTGGGTACAGAACCCAAGCTGAGTACCGCGTTCCATCCTCAGACTGATGGTGAGACTGAGCGTACTATTCAGACACTCCAGGACATGCTGAGAGCATGTGCCTTAGACTTCCAGGGCAGTTGGATTGACATACTACATCTGATCGAGTTTTCATACAACAACAACTATCACGCTTCGATCAAGATGGCACCTTTTCAAGCGCTGTACGGTAGACCATGTCGTACACCGCTCTGCTAGGATGAGTCGAGTAAGACGGTGATTATAGGACTAGAGTACTTAGAGCAAGTTAAGGCTGAAGTTCAGCAAATCAGGGAGAACATGAAGGCTGCCCAGGATAGGCAGAAGTCGTATGCTGATGTTCGACGACGGGACCTGGAGTTCGCAGTGGGCGACCAGGTATTTCTGCGAGTTTCACCGATGAAGGGTGTATTCAGGTTTGGGCAGAAGGGCAAATTAAGCCCGAAATTTGTTGGTCCTTATGAGATTACGGAGCGGGTGGGCCCGGTTGCTTACAAGTTGAATTTACCTGCTGAGCTGGGTAAAGTGCATGATGTTTTTCATGTTTCACAGCTAAAGAAATACATGCACCACCCCTCCCATGGGTTAGAACCTGAGAGGTTGACTTTAGAACCAAATATGAGATCCGTGGAGACTCCTCAGAGAATCTTGGACAGTAAGACTAGGGACACTCGCCATAAGTCAGTGCGACTGGTGAAGGTTCTCTGGTCTAACCAGGATGTTGAAGAGGCCACGTGGGAATTAGAGGATAAGATGAGGGCGAAGTACCCTTCTTTGTTTATTGACTAGATCATCTGTATAGGGTATGGGGCGTACCCCTTTTTAAGGGGGGTAGAGCTTCCTCGCTTTTGAGTTAGAAAACGATCATGTTTGTCGTTTGTTTGGTTGTTTAAGATGTGAATTTGTGAAAGTTGCTACACTTTGGTGTTAAGTTTGAGTTATGTATAATACTTATGTATTGTATTTGAGATTGACCTTTGAGTCTTGAGATGTGTGAATGTGAATATAAGATGTGGTGTTAAGATTAAGGGAATTAAGTACCGTGAATGGTTAAGCACATATGTGAACTTTGAGGACAAAGTTCTTTTAAGGGGGGTAGATTGAAATACCCCAAACTTAGGTATGGTGTTTAAATTTTAAACTAAGATATAAGGAGGCTAAATAATGCCTTAGAAACATTAAGAAACATTTCAAATCAAAGAAAATATAAGGAAACACCAAAAGAGCAGTTTAAGCAAAAACGTGCTCTAAGCTTGGACAGACTTGGGAGAGTACCCAAATATTGTTCTAAGACCTTAGTAATATCCTAATGGTCATTTTAAATCAATTACCAAAGAAAACCAAGCTTGAAAACAAGTTAAAACACAAAATGTGCTTTAAGGAGTCTTAAAGCACATTTTTGAAAAATTGTCTTGTAAATGAGTTTTGAATGGCTAAATGTCCATCATTACTCTTTAATTAACATGTGTACTATATAGTATCACATTTGGAAGTCTATATCAATGGGAAATCAAAAATTTCACAACAATGTGCCTTGTTTTGTGAATAGTAACTTAATTAAGCTAGTTTATAACATAAGTCAATATAAGTGAGAGATTTGGTCAACAAAGACTTAAGTACCCTTATTATTAAATGGGGCCAGTTTCTTATAAGGTGAGTCACCACCTTATGAGTCATTAAGCAAATAAGAAAGGAAATTAAAGGATAAAGCAAAAGTACTATTACTTGTAATATAACAGATCTCATTTTAACTCACCTCTCTCCTCACCTCTTCATTCTCTCTTGTTTCCCCGGTTTGAGCTGCTCTCCCCTCTCCATTAACGTGAAGCTCATCTCCAGCTAGCTCCACCTCTCTTGCACACAACTTACTCATTTTAGCTCCAAAACCAAAACAAATTACATATTCTTCTTAGTTAGCTCAAGCTCTCTCTTTCTATCCTTTCAAAACTCCAAGAGCTTTGATTTGGTGCCAAGACAAACCACCATTAGAGGAGGAAATTCAAGTTTGGAGACTCCATTGGCTTCTCCATTCTCTTAAGGTAAAGAAAGTGTAAGAAAATCTAGGTTTCCATCACTTTTCTTCATAACCGAAAATGTATGCTCATGAGGCTTCATTTTAATGCCTTGTTCTAGCTTGTTTTCTACTCTTCAAAGGATTGAGGAGGTCCTTCTTGCTTCATATCGAAGCTTGTCTTGAGACACCAAGGTAAAACAATCACCTTAATACCTTAAAGCACATTTTTTAACCTAGGGTTTGTTCCTTAGGGGTAATGTATTATCTAGCACTCATTGGAGTCATTGGATATTGGTTAGAACATTGGCAAGGAGATATATATTGGTGACCGAGATTGAGCAAGGAAAAACCTAAGGAAGAAAGTTTTTAAAGCTTGTAAAAGAACAAGGTAAATTACTTACCTTAAGGTGTTTTATTGTTTAAGGGATTGGGATTTAGATATGTGATGAGTTTAGTGAAGAGTTTACATTAGAAAAGGGTTATATATGACCTAGGAGAAACAATGATCATGATTGTGAACTTGTGACTAAGGAGCAAACGAGAAAAAGAGATAGTTTGAGTATATCAAGGTGAATTATAAGAAGCATTTTATTTCAATGGGAGCCTTGTTGTGTGTATTCGCAGGGTGAAGGCAAATATATATGGAAATTCAGTGGTTAAGATTATTGCCATTTAAGGGCCTAAGTGCCAAGCATTTAAGTTTATGCACTATATGATGATGTGGTGTAGTTTTGGTGTAAATTGTGTGTTAAGGTGTTGTGATGAGAATTTGAGTGATATTGGTTGTTTGATGGAGAAAAACCAAGTGTTAGGATGACCTATATACTAGAGAACCCATGGCAAAATTTAAAGGAGAACCTAAGTGTTTAAGATGTTCTAAGGGAATTTAATGACTAAGGATGTACTAGGAAGTTTTAGAGGTTGTCTTGATGAAAAAGGGGTGAGATAAAGTGTTATAATGAGTTATAATGACTTAGGCATTACTATGAAAGGTTTAGGAATCAAGAGAATGAATTTGTGTATTTAAGACTTAGGCAAATGTTGGTAAACGACTTGGAAGGAAATAAGGTGTTGATGAATGGAAGCTTAAGCTTGTGAAGGAACTTTAAGTAAATGCATAAAAGAGTTTTAGATGGTGAAAGATGCTTGGAAGATGATGTTATAGTGGTGGGGAAACATTTGGCATAGTGGTTACATTAGGTATGAACCACCACCTAGAAACCTAGTGGAAAATGTTACAAGTGTTGGCATGGTTACAAGGAAAAATGCATAATGATTAAAGTGGATGTTGGTGAGTGATTTAAAGTGTTTAGTGGTTGGCTTAAGGTGTATTTGAGGTGCCCAAATGAGGTTATAACATATTAGGATATATGAGGAGAAGTTTGGAGTTAAAAGAGAATTTAGAAACAAGGTTCTGGAGCCGACCGACCTTAGGGACCGGACCTGCAAGGTCGGTCGAGCTCAGTTTACACTGCCGGAGAAAGTTTCTGGAACCGACCGAACTTGGGGACCGGACTTGCAAGTTCGGTCGGGGATTTTGTGAAGGAATTAAGTCTCTGGAATGACTGAACATGGGACCGGACTTGGCAAGTTCGGTCGAGCTTAAATTTTCCTCGGGGAAACTCTCGGGAATGGACCGACCTTGGGGACCGGACTTGCAAGGTCGGTCGGGGTAGAATTTTCAAGCGGTAATATGTTCTGAAACGGACCGACATTGGGTAAGGTCGATCGGAAGTTCGGTCGAGCCTAAAAATAAAAAAAAATTAAAAAAAGAAATTTTGAATTCTAAGGATGGTAATAGGTAATAAGGTATACCTTTGGTAGGGTGGTAATGATTGGGACCCTAAGAACTTAAGGGATTAAGTTAAGTTAAGTATAAATTTGAATGTTTAAAGTTAAGTTTACAAGTTAAGTGGCAAAGACTTAAGAAGGTATTCAAAGGGGATCTTTAGGAATTAAGTGAGATAAGTAAGGTGCAAATAACTAATGGCCTAAAAATGAATCAATGTTTTAGGTTCGTGAATTGGGGCCTCGAAGAAGGTTAAAACAAACGACGATCGACGGTGAGCGGTACAATCTTTCTTGTGACCTGCTTGCTAACGAGGTGTCCCTCGGCTTGTGTGCTATCTGTTTAATTGCTATGACTAAGACAAGATAAAGCATGCAACCGGTTATATTTGTTCTCGTTGTGTATGTGTTATCTTTACACTAACCCGCGAGACTTGAGACTGTTACTAACCAAGTTTAGTACTTACTGAGTTAAGAATAAGAGTTAAGTTTGGTGGTTGTTGGTTAATGCCCGTTAAGGCTTAGCTAGCACATGATGATTAAGATTTCTACTAACTGGAGCTTGAGTGAGGAAACCCGGGACCGATCTCCGGTCATGCATGCTAAGGAAAAAAGGGGGACGGTATCTGAATCAGATCCGCCCTCCGCTTAAGGACTTGTCTTCGGACTTGTAGCCTAGGGCCGGTTGCCGGCTCAGCTACGCTGGACTCCCTTCCAGAGTAGGTGGCATTAAGTTGGTGCGGTGGGATCACCTAAATCCCAGGTTCGAATTAAGATACAACCATTCCCTTCCAGGAACGGTTTGTATACTGAGATTAAGATTAAGGTAAGGTAAGGAACTGAGATTAAGGAAATGAGGACTAAGGAGGGGGTTACTAACCCACTTAATAAGGGAACGCTTGAGTCGTTCATTGGTGTGAACTATTTGTGTTCATTTGTGGATTATTGTTATTGCACTTTATATCATGCTTGTGTATGTAATCAATTTCCATGCTATCGACAATTAGTCGTTGTAGCCCCGTTAGCTTGGGGGCCATGAGAGGGTGTACCAGCATTCGTGCTGACCCCCTTTGGGGGCTGTTTTTACACTTGCAGGTAAGAGACCCATGAGGACACACTACGAGAGTAGGAGCGGTTAGACTTAGGATGGGATATTTATTTTGAGTTCGGGTTGCGCCTGTGCACCCGTCAGTTTATATTCAAACTGATGTAAGGTTGTGATTATGACTTAGTTACTTGTACTCGGTTGGTTGTCGGTATTATGGATGGTGATGTTTTGGGTTGGTTTTGTATTTTGGATAAGTGTTGTAATTATTAAGGCCGGTATATTCTAACGATCAGACCGTGGCAAGGTCCAGGTGTTTATTATTTCCGCTGCGACGTATTCGATTAAGTGTTCAGATTGCGATAACCACGATTGGCTTTGGATGGGGTGTTACAAAAAGTGGTATCAGAGCGTAGTTACGCTCTGATCAAGAAATACCGGACATGAGTAACCACCGAGTTAGGATATAAGTTAAGGAGTAAGTGATGGGTTAAGGGTGTGAGAAGTTAGAGTGAGTAGAGTCAGATGACCACTAATAAGTGTGGATCGTCTTTACCGTCTACGGACGTTATAAATTCGTTAACCGAGACAGTGGTGAATACGAATCTAATGTGAGTTATGCTTGTTCAGATGGCAGGACGTCCTAGAGGAAGCCGAGGTCGCGGCCAGGGTGAGGATACTTCAGGAATACCGGGAGGGCAGACGATCGCAGAGATCGTAGCTGCCGCCTTAGGGCATATGGGCTATCAGCCTGGCGTGGGTGCACCACCTCCACCGCCAAAACCCAGGGAACCAAATTGGGTGAAGAGTCTTGCAGATCTTCGACCCGCACACTTTAAGGGGGAGACCGATCCCGCCAAGCTTGAGGCGTACATCTCCGAGCTGGAGACCGCCTTTGAGACCCTTGATGTCCCTGCTGGGATCAAGGTGCGTCTGGCTGCCTTTTATCTGAAGGGGGCGGCAGGCGATTGGTGGAAGCTGGTGAGGGCCGAGCATGTGGCCAATCCAGAGTTCGGCTGGGAGCAGTACACCAGCTTGCTACGAGCAAAGTACTGCCCCGCCCATGTCCAGACGAAGAAGCGCTTGCAGTTGGATGCGCTTAAGCAGACCGACAAGATGACGGTGGACGAGTATTACTCAGAGTTCACCGCCTTGCTCCGTCTTCTGCCAGAGGTCTTGGATATTCTGACCAGATCCTGGTGGACCGCTTCTATGGCGGGCTTAGCCATCGACTCCGCTACGGCATGGGGCCGACGAGTTATACTACCTTGCAGGTAATAAGAATAATTGAGATTTGAGTAAGTAATGAGTGAGATTTAGATTATGAGAAATAAGAGTGACTAACACTGTGGAAAGCAGGAGTGCTATCATGCCGCTGCTAAGGTTGAGATAACCGTCCAGCTAAGGGACGAGGAGAATGCCAAGAGGAAGAGTGCTGGTAAGAGCTTGGAGAGTCAAGGGCAAGGAGGGTACAAGAAACAAAAGTACCAGCCTCAGGCCTAGAAAAATCATAACCCAAAGGGGAAGGAGGAAAAAGAGAAGGCTCCGGAAGAGCCATTGAAGTTGACATATGCTTATGCAGCTACACCCCTGCGCTCTAGGGCGCCAAAGGGTAAGGAATTGGTATTGAATGAGTTAAGAAACAATTTAGTGACCGTTTGAGAAATGGGTACTAATATTATGAATCATCAGGATCTGAGACTGAGAAGGGAGCCGGTGGTGGCTACCAGCGACGCTTCATCTGTAGGTGGTGTCACAAGGACCACCCCGGGCTCGATTGTAAGGGGAATAAAGTGGAGTGCAACTACTGTGGGGTATACGGACACCGGGCATATGAGTGCTACTGGAACCCTGCTAGCAGAGCCTATAGGCCCGACACCAGGGGCAAGGGCAAGACCGATCAGGGAGCTGGATCTGACGGTCAGAGGAAGGTGCAGCAGGCAGCGGACAAGAACCCAAGGGTGACCCAGAAGGGGACCCACACTACACATGGTGGACCGGGACGATGAGCCAGAACCCTCATCGAGGCCAGGTACCGCTATAACCATTTAGTAATAAAACTACCTGCTTACCGCATTATCATGCATGTGGGGTGAATAAATGAGTTAAGTAAGAATAAGATGAGATTAGAACTTAAGAAAGATATAACCTACTACCACTTTAGGAAGCTTCAACATATGCTACCCAATACCATCTACACCTAACCCGGAGCACACCGACATCGAAACCATAGACTTTCCAACCGAACAAGGTCAAGTCATCCGCCCAGGTATGATTTTGTTAAGGGGATACCTGACACCCGAAGCACAAATAGCCATCATCAGAAGATGCAATCAACTAGGAATGGGGCCGGGAGGTTTTTACACACCGGAGTACCCAGGGGGAGCAAGGATGAAATTAAGGATGATGAGCTTAGGCAAGGATTGGAATCCGAATGCCAAGAATTACCAAACCACGAGGATGCAAGATGGAGTCTCACCACCGGGAATACCCGAAGAGTTCCATCCAGTTATTACACAAGTCGTGGAAATCGCTCAGCAGTTGGAAGCTGAACCGATTCCAGACATTCAGGCAGACATTTGCATTGTGAACTTCTACGAGAAGGATGGGTGACTTGGACTACACCAGGATAAGCACGAGACAACGGAGTCTCTCGAAAGAGGGATACCCGTAGTGTCTTGGTCCATTGGGGATGATGCAGAATTTTTATACGGCGAGCAGAAGCGTGCGGACCGTGCGAATAAGTTAGTGCTTAAGTTAGGAGATGTATTAATTATGGGAGGAGAATCAAGGATGTTATACTATGGGATTAAGAGAATCAAGCTGAATACAGCACCGTCAGCAGTAATCAATGCGACACACATGAGACCAGGAAGATTAAACCTAACCTTTAGACAATATTAGCCATGTAACGTTAGAATGAGATGAGGAATGAGATGTAAGATTAAAGCTCATGTTGTAAACTGGATGGTTATGAATAAAATAACAGTGTTGTTCATATAAATTGTTACGACTCTTGTTATATCATCAATACTCATGAAGCTTGTGAACACAATTAGGTTATGGACTCGGTACGGAAGGTGCGTTAAGCATACTTATAGAGGCACAGGCCGACGTCAGCGGTACTATCCTCACCGGCACCTTTCCGATTAATGGGATTGAGACATCAGTTCTCTTCGACTCAGGGGCCTCGCATACCTTTGTCTCGGCATCATTCGCGAGCAGGTTGGGGCTAGACGCTGATGAGCTACCCGACTTCACGGTTACGCTCCCGTCTAAGGAGAAGGTTCGTTGCACTCGTTACTACCGAGGAGCCACTGTCAGAATTAAGGGAGAAGACTTTCCAGTCAGTTGTATTGAGTTCAGTGAGCTAGGATTTGATGTTATCTTCGGGATGAACTGGTTGGAGCGGCACAAGGGGCGTATCCTCTGCGCCGAGCATAGATTGCTGCTCAGGAGTCCGTCTGGGGTAACAATATCATACCGCCAGAGGCCCAGAGATCCTTCGACCAAGATCATCACCGCCATGGCAATGTATAAGGAATTGAGGAGAAAGGAAGAAGTGTACCTCTGCAATGTACAGGACATAGAGAGAGACCCTGAGTTCGACCCCGACTTACTGGTAGTGTCGGAGTTCCCCGACTTATTTCCACGGGAACTGCCCGGCATGCCACCCACTCGGGAGGTAGAGTTCAGCATCGAGCTGCTACCTGGTACCGGACCAATAGCCAAGGCACCATACCGTATGGCCCCGGCAGAAATGAATGAGTTAAAGGAACAATTGAAAGATTTGTTAGATAAGGGATTTATAAGACCAAGTGTCTCACCATGGGGAGCGCCAGTCCTCTTCGTGAAGAAGAAGGATGGTAGTCTCCGCCTCTGCATCGACTACAGAGAGCTGAATGCAGTGACAGTGAAGAATAAGTACCCACTACCCCGCATTGACGATCTGTTCGATCAGTTGAAGGGAGCATCTGTGTTCTCCAAGATTGATCTCAGATCGGGGTATCATCAGATAGCCATTAAGGAGGGAGACATTGAGAAGACGGCATTCCGGACATGAAATGGCCACTATGAGTTTACAGTGATGTCGTTCAGTTTGTCGAACGCACCGGCGAAGTTTATGGATCTGATGAACCGCTTGTTCCGGGAACAACTGGACAAGTCGGTTGTGGTGTTTATTGATGACATTTTGATGTACTCGAAATCTAAGGTTGAACATGAGGAACATCTGAGGAGGGTATTGGAAATATTAAGGGAGAACCAGCTATATGCTAAGTTCTCCAAGTGTGAGTTTTGGCTTGACCAGGTCTCTTTCCTAGGTCATGTCATCTCAGATGCTGGGATCTCCGTGGATCCAGCGAAGATTGATGCCGTACGTACTTGGCCAAGGCCGAAGACTGTTACCGACATCCAGAGCTTTCTCGGTCTAGCAGGTTACTACAGGAGGTTTGTTAGGGATTACAGCAAGGTCGCGAAACCGATGACCAGTCTGATGAAGAAGGATGCACCGTTCTTGTGGACAGTTGACTGCGAGAGATCATTTCAGAGCTTGAAGGACTCACTGACCACTGCACCGGTTCTGACCATTCCAGACGGTACAGAGGGCTTTGAGGTTTACTGTGATGCATCCAGCAGAGGGCTGGGTTGCGTGCTCATGCAACATGGCAAGATGGTGGCATATGCCTCACGCCAGTTTAAGAAACATGAGGAGAACTACCCCACACATGATTTAGAGTTGGGAGCTGTAGTCTTCGCTTTGAAGATATGGCACCACTACTTATACGGGGTTAGTGTGACGATCTACAACGATCATAAGAGCTTAAAGTACATATTTACTCAGAAGGAATTAAATCTCAGAAAGAGAAGATGGTTAGAGTTCTTGAAAGACTATGACATTGACCTCCAATACAAAGAGGGAAAGGCCAATGTTGTACCAGACGCCCTGAGCCGTCGAGCACACTCACTCCATTCGCTAGTTTCTTTCTCCAGCTTGGTTGATGAGGTACGAGAGGCTCAGAGGACAGATGAGTACATGAGAGAGGTCAGACAGAAGCTGACAGATGGTACCTTTGAGAGTCAGAAATACGACTTCAGACTTCATGATGATGATCTGATCAGACTTAAGCGCCGGTTATGCATACCACGGGGCAACACGGATCTAAAAGACCGTATACTTAGAGAATCACACTGTTCTTCAGTTTCCATCCATCCGGGAGCCTCTAAAATGTATAAAGACATGAAGAGATACTTCTGGTGGTCGGGGATGAAGACAGATGTCACCAAGTTCGTCTTGAGGTGTCTCACATGCCAGAAGGTAAAATTCGAGCACCGACGACCGGGCGGAATGGTACAATCGATGCCAGTTCCGGAATGGAAGTTCCATGATATCTCCATGGACTTCATAGTTGGGCTTCCACCTGCTAGGGGAGGTCTCAACATGATATGGGTGGTGGTGGATCGCCTTACCAAAGTAGCCCGATTCATACCGATGAAGGATACTTGGAAGGTGACCAAATTAGCTGAGTTATTTGAGAAAGAAATCATGAGACATCACGGGATACCGAAGACTATAGTGTCAGATAGAAATACCAGATTCCTTTCGAGGTACTGGAGAGCTACCAGAGAAGCGTTGGGTACAGAACTCAAGCTGAGTACCGCGTTCCATCCTCAGACAGATGGTCAGACTAAGCGTACTATTCAGACACTTGAGGACATGCTGAGAGCATGTGCCTTAGACTTCCAGGGCAGTTGGATTGACAAACTACATCTGATCGAGTTTTCATACAACAACAGCTATCACGCTTCGATCAAGATGGCACATTTTCAAGCGCTGTACGGTAGACCATGTCGTACACCGCTCTGCTGGGATGAGTCGAGTGAGACGGTCATTATAGGACCAGAGTACTTAGAGCAAGTTAAGGCTGAAGTTCAGCAAATCAAGGAGAACATGAAGGCTGCCCAGGATAGGCAGAAGTCGTATGCTGATGTTCGATGACGGGACCTGGAGTTCGCAGTGGGCGACCAGGTATTTCTGCGAGTTTCACCAATGAAGGGTGTATTCAGGTTTGGGCAGAAGGGCAAATTAAGCCCGAAATTTGTTGGTCCTTATGAGATTACAGAGCGGGTGGGCCTGGTTGCTTACAGGTTGAATTTTCTGCTGAGCTGGGTAAAATGCATGATGTTTTTCATGTTTCACAGCTAAAGAAATACATGCACCACCCCTCCCATGTGTTAGAACCTGAGAGGTTGACTTTAGAACCAAATATGAGATCCGTGGAGACTCCTCAGAGAATCTTGGACAGTAAGACTCGGGACACTCGCCATAAGTCAGTGCGACTGGTGAAGGTTCTCTGGTCTAACCAGGATGTCGAAGAGGCCACGTGGGAATTAGAGGATAAGATGAGGGCGAAGTACCCTTCTTTGTTTACTGACTAGATCATCTGTATAGGGTACGGGGCGTACCCCTTTTTAAGGGGGGTAGAGCTTCCTCGCTTTTGAGTTAGGAAACGATCATGTTTGTCGTTTGTTTGGTTGTTTAAGATGTGAATTTGTGTAAGTTGCTACACTTTGGTGTTAAGTTTGAGTTATGTATAATACTTATGTGTATTTGAGATTGACCTTTGAGTCTTGAGATGTGTGAATGTGAATATAAGATGTGGTGTTAAGATTAAGGGAATTAAGTACCGTGAATGGTTAAGCACATATGTGAACTTTGAGGACAAAGTTCTTTTAAGGGGGGTAGATTGAAATACCCCAAACTTAGGTATGGTGTTTAAATGTTAAACTAAGATATAAGGAGGCTAAATAATGCCTTAGAAACATTAAGAAACATTTCTAATCAAAGAAAATATAAAGAAACACCAAAAGAGTAGTTTAAGCAAAAACGTGCTCTAAGCTTGGAGAGACTTGGGAGAGTACCCAAATATTGTTCTAAGACCTTAGTAATATCCTAATGGTCATTTTAAATCAATTACCAAAGAAAACCAAGCTTGAAAACAAGTTAAAACATAAAATGTGCTTTAAGGAGTCTTAAAGCACATTTTTGAAAAATTGTCTTGTAAATGAGTTTTGAATGGCTAAATGTCCATCATTAATCTTTAATTAATATGTGTACTATATAGTATCACATTTGGAAGTCTATAGCAATGGGAAATCAAAAATTTCACAACAATGTGCCTTATTTTGTGAATAGTAACTTAATTAAGCTAGTTTATAACATAAGTCAATATAAGTGAGAGATTTGGTCAACAAATACTTAAGTACCCTTATTATTAAATGGGGGCCGGTTTCTTATAAGGTGAGTCACCACCTTTATGAGTCATTAAGCAAATAAGAAAGGAAATTAAAGGATAAAGCAAAAGTACTATTTACTTTACAATATAAAGATCTCATTTTAACTCACCTCTCTCCTCACCTCTTCATTCTCTCTTGTTTCCCACGGTTTGAGCTGCTCTCTCCCTTCTCCATTAACGTGAAGCTCATCTCCATGCTAGCTCCACCTTCTCTTGCACACAACTTACTCATTTTAGCTCCAAAACCAAAACAAATTACATATTCTTCTTAGTTAGCTCAAGCTCTCTCTTTCTATCCTTTCAAAACTCCAAGAGCTTTGATTTGGTGCCAAGCCAAACCACCATAAGAGGAGGAAATTCAAGTTTGGAGACTCCATTGGCTTCTCCATTCTCTTAAGGTAAAGAAAGTGTAAAAAAATCTAGGTTTCCATCACTTTTCTTCATAACCGAAAATGTATGCTCATGAGGCTTCATTTTAATGCCTTGTTCTAGCTTGTTTTCTACTCTTCAAAGGATTGAGGAGGTCCTTCTTGCTTCATATCCAAGCTTGTCTTGAGCAACCAAGGTAAAACAATCACCTTAATACCTTAAAGCACATTTTTTAACCTAGGGTTTGTTCCTTAGGGTTAATGTATTATCTAGCACTCATTGGAGTCATTGGATATTGGTTAGAACATTGGCAAGGAGATATATATTGGTGACCGAGATTGAGCAAGGAAAAACCTAAGGAAGAAAGTTTTTAAAGCTTGTAAAAAAACAAGGTAAATTACTTACCTTAAGGTGTTTTATTGTTTAAAGGAATGGGATTTAGATATGTGATGAGTTTAGTGAAGAGTTTACATTATAAAAGGGTTATATATGACCTAGGAGAAATAATGATCATGATTGTGAACTTGTGACTAAGGAGAAAACGAGAAAAAGAGATAGTTTGAGTATATCAAGGTGAATTATAAGAAGCATTTTATTTCAATGGGAGCCTTGTTGTGTGTATTCGCAGGTTGAAGGCAAATATATATGGAAATTCAGTGGTTAAGATTATTGCCATTTAAGGGCCTAAGTGCCAAGCATTTAAGTTTATGCACTATATGATGATGTGGTGTAGTTTTGGTGTAAATTGTGTGTTAAGGTGTTGTGATGAGAATTTGAGTGATATTGGTTGTTTGATGGAGAAAAACCAAGTGTTATGATGAGCTATATACTAGAGAAACCATGGCAAAATTTAAAGGAGAACCTAAGTGTTTAAGATGTTCTAAGGGAATTTAATGACTAAGGATGTACTAGGAAGTTTTAGAGGTTGTCTTGATGAAAAAGGGGTAAGATAAAGTGTTATAATGATTTATAATGACTTAGGCATTACTATGAAAGGTTTAGGAATCAAGAGAATGTATTTGAGTATTTAGGACTTAGGCAAATGTTGGTAAACGACTAGGAAGGAAATAAGGTGTTGATGAATGGAAGCTTAAGCTTGTGAAGGAACTTTAAGTAAATGCATAAAAGAGTTTTAGATGGTGAAAGATGCTTGGAAGATGATGTTATAGTGGTGGGGAAACATTTGGCATAGTGGTTACATTAGGTATGAACCACCACCTAGAAACCTAGTGGAAAATGTTACAAGTGTTGGCATGGTTACAAGGAAAAATGCATAATGATTAAAGTGGATGTTGGTGAGTGATTTAAAGTGTTTAGTGGTTGGCTTAAGGTGTATTTGAGGTGCCTAAATGAGGTTATAACATATTAGGATATATGAGGAGAAGTTTGGAGTTAAAAGAGAATTTAGAAACAAGGTTCTGGAGCCGACCGACCTTAGGGACCGGACCTGCAAGGTCGGTCGAGCTCAGTTTACACTGCCGGAGAAAGTTTCTGGAACCGACCGAACTTGGGGACCGGACTTGCAAGTTCGGTCGGGCTTGTATTTTGTGAAGGAATTAAGTCTCTGGAATCGACCGAACATGGGACCGGACTTGGCAAGTTCGATCGAGCTTAAATTTTCCTCGGGGAAACTCTCGGGAATGGACCGACCTTGGGGACCGGACTTGCAAGGTCGGTCGGGGTAGAATTTTCAAGCGGTAATATGTTCTGGAACGGACCGACCTTGGGTAAGGTCGGTCGGAAGTTCGGTCGAGCCTAAAAAAAAAAAAAAGAAATTTTGAATTCTAAGGATGGTAATAGGTAATAAGGTATACCTTTGGTAGGGTGGTAATGATTGGGACCCTAAGAACTTAAGGGATTAAGTTAAGTTAAGTATAAATTTTAATGTTTGAAGTTAAGTTTGTAAGTTAAGTGGCAAAGACTTAAGAAGGTATTCGAAGGGGATCTTTAGGAATTAAGTGAGATAAGTAAGGTGCAAATAACTAATGGCCTAAAAATGAATCAATGTTTTAGGTTCGTGAATTGGGGCCCCGAAGAAGGTTAAAACAAACGACGATCGACGGTGAACGGTACAATCTTTCTTGTGACCTGCTTGCTAACGTGGTGTCCCTCGGCTTGTGTGCTATCTGTTTAATTGCTATGACTAAAACAAGATAAAGCATGCAACCGGTTATATTTGTTCTCGTTGTGTATGTGTTATCTTTACACTAACCCGCGAGACTTGAGATTGTTACTAACCAAGTTTAGTACTTACTGAGTTAAGAATAAGAGAGTTAAGTTTGGTGGTTATTGGTTAATGCCCGTTAAGGCTTAGCTAGCACATGATGATTAAGATTTCTACTAACTGGAGCTTGAGTGAGGAAACCCGGGACCGATCTCCGGTCATGCATGCTAAGGAAAAAAGGGGGACGGTATCTGAATCAGATCCGCCCTCCGCTTAAGGACTTGTAGCCTAGGGCCGGTTGCCGGCTCAGCTACGCTGGACTCCCGTCCAGAGTAGGTGGCATTAAGTTGGTGCGGTGGGATCACCTAAATCCCAGGTTCGAATTAAGCTACAACCATTCCCTTCCAGGAACGGTTTGTATACTGAGATTAAGTTGAGATTAAGATTAAGGTAAGGTAAGGAACTGAGATTAAGGAAATGAGGACTAAGGAGGGGGTTACTAACCCACTTAATAAGGGAACGCTTGAGTCGTTCATTGTTGTGAACTATTTGTGTTCATTTGTGGATTATTGTTATTGCACTTCAAATCATGCTTGTGTATGTAATCAATTTCCATGCTATCGACAATTAGTCGTCGTAGCCCCGTTAGCTTGGGGGCCATGAGAGGGGTGTACCAGCATTCGTGCTGACCCCCTTTGGGGACTGTTTTTACACTTGCAGGTAAGAGACCCATGAGGACGCACTACGAGAGTAGGAGCGGTTAGACTTAGGATGGGATATTTATTTTGAGTTCGGGTTGTGCCTGTGCACCCGTCAGTTTATATTCAAACTGATGTAAGGTTGTGATTATGACTTAGTTACTGTACTCGGTTGGTTGTCGGTATTATGGATGGTGATGTTTGGGTTGGTTTTGTATTTTGGATAAGTGTTGTAATTATTAAGGCCGGTATATTCTAACGATCAGACCGTGGCAAGGTCCAGGTGTTATTTATTTCCGCTGCGACGTATTCGATTAAGTGTTCAGATTGCGATAACCACGATTGGCTTTGGATGGGGTTGTTACAGTAAAGGTGGAGTTGAGGAACTGGAAAGACCATGTGGTGTGGTAATAGCAGGGGAAAAAATGTGGGTAGATGTATCAGGAGAGAGATGAGATGAGGAACCAGAAGATGAGTGAGACTGGATGAGGTAGGGGGGTAGTGTTTTTAGGAGTTTTGTCAAAAGGAAAAAAAAGTTTCATGAAATGATACATCCATTAAGAGATATAAGCAATCAATAGCCAAATCCATGCATAGGTGACCAGTGGAATTAGAGGAATATACAAGAAAGAGACACTCCATGGTTCTGAACTGTAGCTTGTGAGAGTTATAGGGCATAGGTTAGGATAACAACAACAACAAAAAAAACCCTTAAGTGACCTAAATTTGGAGGTTTTTTTGTGAAGTTTCGGAAAAGGAGAGAGATACCTCAGGGTTTTTGTAGGTAGTATGTATACCAAATATACATCAGTGAGGCAAGCATAAGACCAAAACAGAAGGGGCATTTTAGCTTGAGAAAGAAGACACGGTTCTCTATCAACTATGTGTCTTATGCGGGTTTCAACTAGCCATTCCGTTGGTGACTGTGAGGGCATGTGAACCTGTGAGAAATTCCATGAGCATTAGTGAAAGAGTTTAGGGCTTTGAATTCACCTCCCCTATCAGTTTGAATACTTCTAATTTTTTACTGAAATTGAGTCTCAACAAGTTTGTAAAAGGTAGTGAAAACCATAGTATCTGACCGCGACACCAGATTTCTTTCGAGATACTGGAGAGCAACACAAAGGGAAGCGCTTGGTACTGAGTTAAAGCTTAGCACTGCCTTCCATCCACAGACCGATGGTCAGACAGAAAGGACCATCCAGACACTTGAGGACATGCTTAGAGCATGTGCCTTAGACTTCCAGGGAGAGCTAGATTGATAAGCTTCATTATCGAGTTTTTGTTATAACAATAGCTACCATGCTTCGATTAAGATGTCACCATTCAAGCTTTGTATGGTAGAACCAGCCGTACCCCGTTGTGTTGGGATGAGTCAATCGAAGCGGTCATCATAGGACCGGGGTATTTAGAACAAGTACAAGCTGAAGTTCAGCAAATCCGAGCAAACATGAAAGCAGCGCAAGATAGACAGAAATCCTATGCGGATGTGCGACGACGCGACCTTGAGTTCGCCGTGGGCGACCAAGTGTTCTTGCGCATTTCGCTTATGAAGGGCGTCTTTCGATTTGGCCAGAAGTGTAAGATGAGCCTGAAATTTGTAGGCCCGTACACGATTACCGAGAGGATTGGAGCCGTAGCGTATAGGCTAGAATTACCTGAAGAATTGGGGCGTGTTCATGATGTCTTTCATGTATCACAACTCAAGAAATACATAGCCGATCCCTCTCATGTATTAGAACCCGAGAAGCTATCCCTAGAGCCGACGATGAGATATGTCGAGACTCCACTGCGAATCCTTGATACGAAGACAAGAGACACTCGCCATAAATCTGTACGAATGGTGAAGGTCTTGTGGTCTAACCACGATGTCGAGGAAGCGACTTGGGAATTAGAAGACGCCATGAAGGCGAAGTACACAAATCTATTTGTAGACTAGATGTCTAGTATCCGTATAATACGGAGGGTACGGGGCGTACCCCTTTTAAGGGGGGTAGAGCATTTTTGCTTTTGCATTGCTTCGGGTTAGCATTGCATAGTATGTATGTATTGTAATTGTATTTTGTTGACACAATGTAGTGCTAGTAGTATCCAGTATGTGGTACAATGAGTATGGTATGTGTATGGTATGTGTGTAATGAGTAATACATTTGTGTTGTACGGTATATGACACGAATGGTAATGTGGAGTGTATTGTGAATGGTATTGTGGAATGCGTAAATTGAATTGTGTATTGTGTATGGTATTTGAATTGGTGTATGCTTGTAGTGTAAGAATTGTGAACACCTTGTAAGGTGGTAGTAAAGTGCATTGTGGCAATTGGCTTGCCAAATGAGTAGAAATAGTAAACCGTAAACCATGAGCAACTTTGAGGGCAAAGTTCCTTAAGCGGGGTAGATTGAAATACCCCGTAATTAAAAATAGCAATTAATTAGGCTAACAAGTATTTTAGAGGCTTAATTACGCTTAAATAAACATGAGGAACAATCCCGAAGAAAACGGATCCTTAGAATGGATTAAAAGCATAAACGAACCTTAAAGCGCGTTTTTCAAGGAAACTGGGAAAACACGAATTTAGGCGAGTCAAATAGACTCGTAAGGATTTTGGTCAACCAAATAGTCATTAATAAACATTAATAAAGGTTGGGAACCAATAAAATTAATTAAACGAGAAAATTCCGGAAAACGGGTTCCGGTTAGTAAAAACGGTAACAACCGGGAAGTTATGGGGTGAGAATGTAAATAAGTAAAATTAATGTGTCCACGTTTGCAAATAAAAAGCAAAAATCTTTTGTGTGTGCTGTAGGTGGCCGATTGCCCCTCTCTCTCACACACTCTCTTTAATTCCCTCTTTTTTGCTAAAAGACAAGAAAATAAGTAAAAAGCAGAAATCATCCTCTCTCTCCTACTCCCCTTCTTCACTCACGGTTTCTGAAATACCCCAAACTTATTAAACATGGATTAAATATTTAATCACATTAATTAAGGCCTGAACATGCCTTATAAGTCAACTGAGAACAACAGTGGTCAACATAAAACAAGATGTTGCACCCTTTGACTGTTAAGGGTAAATAAATACCCAAATGAACTTCTTAGGACCTAAAAATTTGTCCTAAGTCTATTAACATAATATTAAACATATTATAACCGTTGGAAAACACTCCAACACAAAGAACAAGCACTTACATGCTTCAAGGTCAAATAGAGCAAAAAGGTGCTCTAAGAAACCTTAAAAATCTAATGACCTCTAAATGATATAAAATTGGATACCATGATCAAATATCATGTAAGGGACACAACAAGACCGTTGTCAAAGAAAACAAAGCTCAGAAACACCTTGCGACACAAAATGTGCACTAAAACTCCTTAAAGCACATTTTTGTGTAATCGCCTTCTAAATTGGTTTTAAATGAGCTAAAAGGTTATAAATACCTTTAAATATGATAAAATATCATATTATATGATATTAGGAATTTAATTCCTGAAATTTACGAATTTTGACAAATTTAATATTAAAATATTAATAAAACCCTAAAGTGGGGCCCGTTTGGGTCAACATTGACTAAGTTGGTCAATATTGACCATTGACCACGAAATGGACTACATGAAATCAGATAATTAAGTCTCTTAACAGACCAAGAGACAAGAGACATGTGACAATTAAATATAGTCCTTTACTTTTACATAAAAAAAAATAAGAAAAAGAATACTTTACCTAATAAAACAAAAACAAATTGTCTACACTCACCTTACCCATGTGAGCCAGCGATTTTTGGAGCCTCTTCCCCCTTGTATTTCGTGGCTCCCAAGCAGTACAAGACAAGGCAAGATGAGTCACCTTTCACTTTTGCTAAAAGTCACATTATTATCTCATTTTTGATTCAAATTTGAATCAATCAAGCCCTACCTTCTCCAATCATAAACGCCTGCCCCCTCTTCTTATCTCCACCGAATTTAGCTCAATTATTCAACTCCAATCAGCCTTGGTGAGTCATCAAGTCACTAAAACATAAAAAAATGCAAAAAAATGTGTTTTAAGGAAAAACTAGGTCATTTCTCTCATTAGCTCCATTCCAAACGTGGATCTCACTGCCAAACTCTCCCTTTGGCTCCTCTTGACCGAAGGTAAGGTTCCCAAGCTCCATTGATGAGAGCTCAAGCTCTAGGTAAGCTCTTAAGGCATAAAAATGCCCATTTTCTTCATCTTTCTTTCCTTTTTCGATTGATCTACACTCCAACATTTTCTATACATCTATGTAGAGAGTTTTGGAGGTTAAAGGAAGGTCCAATCTCGTTCATAACAAGATCTAAGGAGGAAAGTTCAAGTCTTGACCATTTAAGGTAAAAATGTGCTTTAAGCTCATAACTTTTGATTCCCTTCAAGTTCGGCTGTGAAACTTTGGTCATAGCCTCATCTTCTTCTCTTTTTCATGTGGAATCTGTTGGTTAGCCATTTGGAGCAATGGTGGCCGAGATCCAAAGGAAATACCCTCTTTTAAGGCATTTTTCCAAGGTAAAACCTAATAACAAGGTAGCTTGTTGAGATCTAGCTATTTCCTATGTCAATATGGTAGATCTAACACCTTGTGGTGTGCTTGATTCAGGTTGAAACCATCTTGAACTCTCCTTGCATTCTTAAGGTGATTTTTGCCTTAAATCTTACATTAAATTACTTCTTATGGTTAGATCTTTCTTGGAGACTAACTAGGCCTTGTTTTCTGTTTGAAAACATGTAAGAGAAGCTTTGGAGAAATTCTCCTTAAGGTGGCGAATCCAAACAAGGATTACCTAAGCTAAATCAAGGTATAAATCACTTAAACATTAACTTTGCTAAGTTAAAAATGTTCTAAGCTAATTCTAATACTATTGCCGTGAGTGAAGAAGAATAATAAGGTCTTGTTTGACCTTAAAATGTTTAAGGAATGGTTTAATAAATTTTATAACTAATTAAACAAGCATAAATGTCAAATTTAAGACTTTGTGGAAGTTTGGTAAATAAATGAAAACTATATGGTGAGGCCGAAAATTTATATGTATTTTGGGACATTTATGTGTAATTTATTTTGTGAGCAAATGTTTGTAATAAGGCCATGTATTTTAGGCCATTTTATTTATGCATTTACAAGCTTTTAATTAAGTTTAAGTAGTATAAATGCATTACCGAAAATAAATGGGGTATTAGGTGTAATTAAATTAAATTTAAGGGCTTTAGAAGAATAAAGCCGAAAATTAGAGTTAAAAAGGGATTAAAATAAAGTTTATAAGACTTTATAAAGTTTTGAGGTCAAAAGGTGATTTCTAGAAAGTTTGGGTACTAAACCGTAATTATAAGGAATTGGTGGTCAAGGAAATATTAAGGAGGTCAACATTGACCATATGCTAGGTTTTGACCAAAATAAATAAGTTAGATAACTTATTTAAGGTTTTATAATAAGTTATGTATTTAATGGTAATATTTTTATAACATATGTGGTAAATATGTTATTACTGAAAATAAAGGGTGTACAATGGTATTTTAAACACCCATGGGCTATTAGGAATTTTTAGGAATTTATTGAGTTGTTTTTGGAATTAAAATGAACTATATATGTATAATATATAGTTATTATGTCATTATGACACATTGGAGAAAATAGATGATGGAATGGTAATTACCAAGAGTATATGGGTTAATAAGGATATTATACCCTTTGGTGAAATTTGGAGATTTTTAGAATTATATAAGGTATTTGTTAAGATATGTGTATAATATGGTTTTAATGATATGGTAAGACTTATGTTATAATAGGGCCAAATGGCAATTATAGAATAGCACAAGGGCTGTTCGGAATTTACAAAAAATAACCATAGGTTATACCCTTTTTATAAGTTAGAAATGTTATATTAAATGGAATATATAACATGGTATAAATTAATGGGTGATTTTGTAATTAAGGGAAACTATGGTTTGTGAAAAAGAATATGGTTTTGATATGGTGCCCATGCGCAATAATAAATAGTTTGGTATAAAAACCATAGTTATTAATTAAAGGAAATAAGAATATCATGTCAAATGATATTAGCATATGGAATAGCATTACATAATGTTATGTGGTCAAAACAGAATTTAAATAAATTCAATCAAGGGCTTTACCGAATTGATAGAGTTTGGAAAATGAATTTTAGACTAAGGTCTATAATGTTATAAATGTTATAACAATTATTTGGTATTAAGGTGGTTTAATGAAATTAATACAAATAAGGTATTCACATTAAGTGGTGTGACAAACTATAAACGAATGGGATTTATAAACTAAGGTACTTATGGAATAAACCTTAGGAGTTGTAAACGTACAACATAAAATGTTACATAATATTAGGATAACAATCTTAATATAAGTTATATGATGTAATACAACTAATGGGAATAATCATCTAATAAAAGATGATAAAATGTAACATAAAATATAAGTTTATGAAACTCATGAGAATTACCTACGTGGTAAAAATATATACATACCCAAGAATAATGTATATAAGTGGATAATATATTTTGGTTGAAAGCCATATGATTTAATGGTGGTGGTTTTTTAAAAATATATATATATATATATATATATAGTTACGAACTATAAGTTATGAATTTTAGAATGCAATATAATATAAGATTGCATGCATACATGCAACTATAGGTTACGTACCTAAACTAGATGTGGGTAAGATTAAAAGAATATAAGGAGTTAAACTTAACAGTTGAATGTTTTGACGTACGCGTTTTAAGTAACAAAGCCGACTGTTTTAGAAAAACCTGTAACAAACAACTGTAGAAAACAGGGTGAACTGTCGGGGTTACTTATAATTCGGAAATACCGGATGTAGTTAGTCATGGAGACTAACTTATAGTTTTATTACCGTTTAGAGATATTCTGACAAGGACGCTTGACGAGCTAACGGACTACACGGAGCGTAGGATCTTGCTGATTCATACTCCACCGTAATACAGTCAAGGTGAACGGTATGTAAAGGGGTTTGATCCGAGTTGTCCTAAGGTTGCTCCTTGGGCTCGGATTTGGTTGATATAACTTGTATGTTGTTATGTGTCTCTGATTGTCCCTGAGGGCTTCCTCAGTTCAGACTGTGTGATCTGTGATAAGATTGTTTGTCTGAATGTGATAATTAATATGCATGAACTGTATATTTATAGCTGCTTATTATTTATGTTGTTGAGTTAAAGTATTGGTTCATATATATGAACCTATATATATAACGAACTAGCGGCTATGGTGCTATCTAATTGAAAATAAGGAACGTAAGTAAAACGTTGTAGCACTATGATAATAACGTATACATATTATCTGAGACTTTTGTACGGAGCATTGGCCTTTTCTATACGCCGCTCTCGTATCTAACACTGGATCCCGAGTTTACAGACTCCGGATTGGACTAATGACCTTAGTCTGCTGTGTTAGAAATTTGGTAATGCGATGCGATGGTATAATTAATTAATTAATGGAATGGAAGTAAAGCCAAGAGGATGTGGCTCTTGGTGCGCGCTGTGATCACAAAACGATACCAGGATGTCCGCGTACGGGTCCGTAAGTATCAAGAAAATTTCCCGTGAGCTAGAATGGCTCGTTGGTCGGAGACTCTACCGTTGGAGTGGCTACTACCGTGGGTGACCCGCCATAATATATGGGTAATTAGATACATGTCGTTTTAACGAGACATTGTCACTAGGTATAACTGAACAACTAAAACAATTGAGACTTATACAGTGGCAAACAATACCATGGACGAGACTTAATACTTATTTATTATTCTCGTTGTTTCGCTTTGTTGTTCATTGGTTATACTTGTGGTTATTTTATTGTGTGTTGATGGTTGGATGGAGCTTACAAGGCTAAGGTAAATTAAATATGAATGTTGTACGCTACGGCGAATGTACATTGTACATTATATTGTTATTGCTCGATACGTTCGATATATAATTGTGGATTGTGTTATTAAATGATTGTAGATTGGATGGATGGCTGAATATCTATGAATATTTGGATGGATGAATAAGTGTATTGTATATGTTTATTACAGTATTGTTTATAACTGTAAATGGTAAAGCATGAAACCGATCTAATAATAAGATGGTTAAAATGACAAGTGACCATTAGGGTCCAGGCCCGGCATACTCAGCGTCTATCGCTGATACTACACCATTTCAGGTTGTTGATCATTGTCGGAGCTGAAGAGCAGGAACAGGGTAATTGGAGATGTTGTATAGTAATGAAGATGGTGTATGGTCTTATGGTAAGGTTATGTATTTTTCAGGATTGGGTAGACGCTCACTTGTCGATGTTTATGGTTTGTGGACTTAGTATGATGTATAGGAGTTTCTCGTTATCACTGCGGTTAGCAGTTTATTTATTTTGGAAGTTGGATGTAGTTTGGCTTCGTTGCTCGCATGGGCGAGTAATGGCCGGTGACACCCGAGTGAGTTTGTAATAGTTATTTATTTTACCGCTGCGAGACGTTTTATTTATTGCTACGTGAGGGGTTATATCGTGATTATGGAGAGGGGTGTTACAAAAGTGGTATCAGAGCGGAGTACCGCTCTGATGACGAGAAAGTAGGTTAAGACAGTGAGCTTAGGACTTGGGAAATTACGGGGAACATTTGAGAGTTATGAGACGATTCGTCTTAGGAAGATATTGTGTCTAGAACGCAAATTGCGTGACAGGTTAGCCTTTAAGGCAACTTAATATTTATTGGTTGTGTACGGTAATTTTACCGAGTAATTATGTGACATACTGTACTACAGATGTCTAGTGGAACTAGAGGGCGTGGTACTGGAAGAGGTGGAGGCGGTGACCCCGGCATTCCAGGAGTTGCTGAGACGGTTGCAGCCGTTCTTGCACAGCTGGGTACTCAGATAGGAGGAGCACCAACCCACCCACACAGCCCAGGGAAACGAACTGGCTGAAGTCAGTTGGCGAGACCCGACCACCTACATATTCAGGGGAACCAGACCCCGTAGCTTTGGAGTGTTACATTGTTGAACATGAGAAGGCCTATGAAGCTTTACAAGTACCTGATGACAAGAAGGTCGCCATTGCTGCTTTCCGTCTGAAGGATGCAGCCAGTACTTGGTGGAGGTTGGTCAAGGACCAGCACCTGGCTATGCCCGACTTTTCGTGGGCTGCCTTTGTAGAGTTGCTAAGAGGGAAGTATTACCCAGCTCATCTTAAGCAGAAGAAGCGCCAGGAGTCCGAGGCACTGACCCAAGGAGGTCTGACCGTGGACGAGTACTACGCTAGATTCATTGGTCAGCTGGACTTCATTCCCGGTGTGGATTACTCAGAGACCGTGAAGGTCTAGAAGTTCCGGGGAAGACTATTATTTCGCATTCAGATGGCGATGGGTGCTACCTCTACACTACCATCCGGGTACCAACATGAAAGCCATAAGATTCTTTACTTACTACATTACCAATTAACTTTGTGAGAACTTACCAAGGAGATTCCAGGAGTGTTATGAGGCTGCCTCAAGGACGGAGCTAATGCTCCAGACTCGGGAAGAGACTCTCGGGGCCAAGAAAAGGAAGAACCTTGAGGGAGAGTCTGAGGGTGGAGGAGCGTCTTCAGGCGATAGCCAGAAAAAGGGAAAGTAAGGACTTATCCCACTCTAAATTGTTTACCATACTAAATAACTTATAAATATTGACCCGAAACATTTAAACAGAAAGTTTTTCCAAAAGAAAGGGCAACAAGGTCACCAGGGAACATAGGGAAAAGAGCCCGTCCTTCAATTGACCGGCCCAGCTATAGATGCTAAGCCTCTAAGATCTGCACCTCCTAAGGGCGAGAACACCTACCTCCTAAATTAAATTGTGACCTTAACCTTTATATCATTAGATATTGACTTAAACTTAAATACAATCATCAGGCACCGGACATCCCCAGCGCCATTTTTACTGTAAGCGTTATGGAAAGGACCATCCAGGGGTCGACTGCGAAGGCCGCAAAGTCGAATGTCGGTGCTGCCACAAAGAAGGCCATAGAGAATTTGAATGCTGGATGAACCCAGAGAGCCGTAATTACAGGCCACCAAAGAATACTCAGAAGACCTCAGCTGGAGGATCTGGAGTACCACGAGGCGGTCAGGATGGCCAGACATCTACTGATGCTAGAGCCTATAAAGGCAAGGGAGTAGATAGGGCATGAAAACCCTAAATTCCATGAGACCGCTGGTGGAAGACTTTGTTTACTTACCTTAATATGTACTTACCTTGGATGTTAAACAGACTTATGTTATTAGTATATGGGAGTGTGTTGGGGACCACTCGCCATTTGTGTATGACTTTTGAGATTATGTGTGCTCAGTACCAGTAAGCTTTAAACCTTGACGGATAATATATGTGAACAGGATGTTAATGCTTACATTACCATGTAGCGATACTCAAATGACGAAGAGTCAATGAGACCGGGAATTACTGAACCAGAATTTCCACCTGCATGGCGCACTTGCTATTGCAAGCGCTATGACAATATACTACTGAAATTTCCATCTGCCTTGCGCACTTGCTACAACAAGTGCAGCGACAGCAACAGTAACAGCTACTGCAAATACAACTGCAACAACTACTACTTTTTAACCTTTTATATATAAAAAAAAACTGTTTTTCAAACTTTTTCATACAAACCTTGAGATTAGAAACCCATGCAACGTTGGAAGGACCGTTAGTCCAACCACTGCAACTGGAGAAATTATATAGCCACTGTGATTGTAAAATACACCAATTTAAACGTTCGAGGAAGTTTCAGACAGGACTTATTAGCCAAATACCAACAGTGTATACCGGCATTTAATGCTAATCACTACCAGTGATAAATGTTTAGTCCTTATGGACAAGCATACCCTTTGTAGATACACCACCGTCAGTGAGGATGGTTGGGTTGAAGAGCCAAGTTGCTCAAGCTATTATGCAATCTGCAATGCATCCAATTACATGGATGAGGGGACGAATATGAACTATGGATGAGATATGATAAAAAAAACAGGGAGAAAAAGGAATATGTGTTGTACTCAATGAGAAAAAAAAAGGAGAAGCAAGTTTGCTAACATAGCACGGATTTTACTTACACCGAGTTGGATAATACCAGTCTATGGCACGAATTACCACGGATGCCACAAAGGCAATAGCACTTATTACAGGATAACTGATAACATGAACTATTATACAAAAAAAAGCAAGCAAAAAGGAAGAAGAGAGGAAAAAAAAGGATATCCATCAGAGGGAGGTTGACAACAGAATACTTCACAACAACCGTGTGACGGACATTACCAGTTTACTAAACGAGACATGGGACGACCACACTCCGTTAGGAGCATGTGGGCCTGACAGACTTATTTATGAGTTAGTCGGGTAAGTAGTAATGTATCAGTACGGTACCCCATGCAAGTAGACAAGTAGTGTTAGGAACATGAGAAGTAGTCAACTCCATTCTACGGACCGTAAGACGGATTACCTCGAAGATGGACGAGAAGAGCCGCAGTTGAACTAACGGGCTAAAGAAATCAAGAACCTTCAACAGAGAACAGAAGACAGTTTACAGTGAAGAGAGGGAATCAGTTTAAGGACAGGAACCCAAAAAAAAGGGGAAACAGGAAAACCCATTATGGACGAATAATATGTAGAACCCTCATAAGGATCAAGCAAATGCTTGCAATCCAGAGGAAATCTACCAGATGATATAGACATAAACGCGTGATTTCGCAAGGAGAAAAGATAAAGCTATATGATAGCAGATACCTTAAGTAAGGAACAGTGGATTTGGAATGTACCACTCACAGAATAATTCACACATCTT
Organism: Limonium bicolor; assembly: GCA_023374045.1. NCBI lineage: Eukaryota > Viridiplantae > Streptophyta > Magnoliopsida > Caryophyllales > Plumbaginaceae > Limonium > Limonium bicolor. The sequence continues at coordinate 242,265,242 of CM041777.1, forward strand.
ATCTGTTTGACTCACGAGATATTAGCTGTTGAGCGTTTACGCCTCTGCACTCTGTATGACTGAGTGTTTTGGTATTGCACTCGTGCAGTTATTAATCTAGTGGGAATGCACAAAGATAAAGTGGATATCAACAAGAGTGTGTAAAAAAAAAGAACTACAACAGTGTGTTACTCCGGAACAAACCTACCAGGAGACAAGGATGACAAACATCATCTTTATGGACATATAGGCTGGTACGTCTTAGTATTACAAAGACAAGTGCAAAGTGCACTAAGTACTAACAGTAGCCAATGTCATATTACATCTCAAACTGAATGTCAGTGAGAGAAGACACACGCATATATGCTAGTGATCCAAACCAGTGGACTCACAGCAATGAAAAAAAAAGAGGCAAATTGAGCCTTTGTTCATGGGTCTACACCTCATACGGAGCGAGTGGGCCCATAAGAATGAACTTGGGAGAGAGCACAAAAAGATCAGTGCCTCACCTTTTATATATTGTGGAACCCTGAAGGGCTAGAGTCATACCCGTCTCTCTGATATGAGGATAATCCACGAGTTGGTAAACTCTTTGAGAGCCAAGTATCCAGCGCTCCTGGTTGAGCGGCTGTTGTATACTTGTGGGGTACGGGGGCGTAACCCTTTTTAAGGGGGGTAGAGCCTCTTGGCTGTGCACTTGTGTGCACTAAATTTTGTTTGTTTGGTATGCATTGCATACAAAGAATTGGTGGTGTGCGGGGCATACGCGGTTGTTTGTTTAGTATGCATGGCATACAGTGAATTGTTTCGTATGCATGGCATACAGTGAATTGGTTTTATTGGTTATGTTTGGTACGCGGGGCGTGCGTTGTTTGGTTTGTTTGTGTGTGATGTACACTGGTATGTATGTATCTCACGAGATACTTGTTTGAATGTTGTATGTACACCATGTGTGTAACACTTTTCTTATGCTATTTGTAATATGTATTCATATTGCTTTATAGAATGATTACATATGGTATCGCCTAGATACGAATGAATCATTAGATATGGAATGTGGAACAATGGAATGTTATGGACACCTCAGGGAGGTTGTCAGGGTTGGTAGAACTGATAGGAAATGATGGTGCTGATGGATCACCTATATCCATATATGATTGAACTAACGCCACAACGTGATGGCTATGTGCTGTATAAGCACAATACGATGTGTGTAAATGATATATCATATAGATATACATTATGGGAACAATGGGTAGTTATACATTTATATACATACCTATTTGATTAAGAGACTTCGGGACGAAGTCTTTTTAAGGGGGGTAGACTGAAATACCCCAAACTTATTAAACATGGATTAAATATTTAATCACATTAATTAAGGCCTGAACATGCCTTATAAGTCAACTGAGAACAACAGTGGTCAACATAAAACAAGATGTTGCACCCTTTGACTGTTAAGGGTAAATAAATACCCAAATGAACTTCTTAGGACCTAAAAATTTGTCCTAAGTCTATTAACATAATATTAAACATATTATAACCGTTGGACAACACTCCAACACAAAGAACAAGCACTTACACGCTTCAAGGTCAAATAGAGCAAAAAGGTGCTATAAACCTTAAAAATCTAATGACCTCTAAATGATATAAAATTGGATACCATGATCAAATATCATGTAAGGGACACAACAAGACCGTTGTCAAAGAAAACCAAGCTCAGAAACACCTTGCGACACAAAATGTGCACTAAAACTCCTTAAAGCACCTTTTTGTGTAATCGCCTTTTAAATTGGTTTTAAATGAGCTAAAAGGTTATAAATACCTTTAAATATGATAAAATATCATATTATATGATATTAGGAATTTAATTCCAGAAATTTACGAATTTTTACAAATTTAATATTAAAATATTAATAAAACCCTAAAGTGGGGCCCGTTTGGGTCAACATTGACTAATTTGGTCAATGTTGACCATTGACCACGAAATGGACTACATGAAATCAGATAATTAAGTCTCTTAACAGACCAAGAGACAAGAGACATGTGACAATTAAATATAGTCCTTTACTTTTACATAAAAAAATAAGAAAAAGAATACTTTACCTAATAAAACAAAAACAAATTGTCTACACTCACCTTACCCATGTGAGCCAGCGATTTTTGGAGCCTTTTCCCCCTTGTATTTCGTGGCTCCCAAGCAGTACAAGACAGGCAAGATGAGTCACCTTTCACTTTTGCTAAAAGTCACATTATTATCTCATTTTTGATTCAAATTTGAATCAATTATATAAGAGTATTTATTAAGATATATGTAATAATATAGTTTTAATGATATTATAAAACTATATGTTATAATAGGCCAAATGGCAATTATAGAACAGTTTGGGGTCTAATCGGAATTTACAAAAAATAACCATAGGTTATACTCTTTATAAGTTAGAAATGTTATATTAAATGGTATATATAACATGGTATAATGATCAAATATCATGTAAGGGACACAACAAGACCGTTGTCAAAGAAAACCAAGCTCAGAAACACCTTGCGACACAAAAATGTGCACTAAAACTCCTTAAAGCACCTTTTTGTGTAATCGCCTTTAAATTGGTTTTAAATGAGCTAAAAGGTTATAAATACCTTTAAATATGATAAAATATCATATTATATGATATTAGGAATTTAATTCCAGAAATTTACGAATTTTTACAAATTTAATATTAAATATTAATAAACCCTAAAGTGGGGCCCGTTTGGGTCAACATTGACTAATTTGGTCAATGTTGACCATTGACCACGAAATGGACTACATGAAATCAGATAATAAGTCTCTTAACAGACCAAGAGATAAGAGACATGTGACAATTAAATATAGTCCTTTACTTTACATAAAAAAAATAAGAAAAAGAATACTTTACCTAATAAAACAAAACAAATTGTCTACACTCACCTTACCCATGTGAGCCAGCGATTTTTGGAGCCTCTTCCCCCTTGTATTTCGTGGCTCCCAAGCAGTACAAGACAAGGCAAGATGAGTCACCTTTCACTTTTGCTAAAAGTCACATTATTATCTCATTTTTGATTCAAATTTGAATCAATCAAGCCTACTCCTTCTCCAATCATACACGCTGCCCCCTCTTCTTATATCCACGAATTAGCTCAATTATTCAACTCCTCAGCCTTGGTGAGTCATCAAGTCACTAAACATAAAAAAATGCAAAAAAAATGTGTTTTAAGGAAAAATAGGTCATTTCTCTCATTAGCTCCATTCCAAACGTGGAGCTCACTGCCAAACTCTCCCTTTGGCTCCTCTTGCCGAAGTTAAGGTTCCCAAGCTCCATTGATGAGAGCTCAAGCTCTATGTAAGCTCTTAAGGCATAAAAATGCCCATTTTCTTCATCTTTCTTTCCTTTTTCGATTAATCTACACTCCAACCTTTTCTATACATCTATGTAGAGAGTTTTGGAGGTTAAAGGAAGGTCCAATCTCGTTTATAACAAGATCTAAGGAGGAAAGTTCAAGTCTTGACCATTTAAGGTAAAAATGTGCTTTAAGCTCATAACTTTTGATTCCCTTCAAGTTCGGCTGTGAAACTTTGGTCATAGCCTCATATTCTTCTCCTTTTCATGTGTAATCTGTTGGTTAGCCATTTGGACTAAAGGTTGCCGAGATCCAAAGGAAATACCCTCTTTTAAGGCAGTTTTCCAAGGTAAAACCTAATAACAAGGTAGCTTGTTGAGATCTGGTTATTTCCTATGTCAATATGGTAGATCTAACACCTTGTGGTGTGCTTGATTCAGGTCGAAACCATCTTGAACTCTCCTTGCATTCTTAAGGTGATTTTTACCTTAAATCTTACATTAAATTACTTCTTATGGTTAGATCTTTCTTGGAGACTAACTAGGCCTTGTTTTCTGTTTGAAAACATGTAAGAAAGCTTTGGAGAAATTCTCCTTAAGGTGGCGAATCCAAACAAGGATTACCTAAGCTAAATCAAGGTATAAATCACTTAAACATTAACTTTGCTAAGTTAAAAATGTTCTAAGCTAATTCTAATACTATTGCCGTGAGTGAAGAAGAATAATAAGGTCTTGTTTGACCTAAAATGTTTAAGGAATGGTTTAATAAATTTTATAACTAATTAAACAAGCATAAATGTCAAATTTAAGACATTATGTTGAAGTTGGTAAATAAATGAAACTATATGGTGAGGCCGAAAATTTATATGTATTTTGGGACATTTATGTGTAATTTATTTTGTGAGCAAATGTTTGTAATAAGGCCATGTATTTTAGGCCATTTTTTTATGCATTTACAAGCTTTTAATTAAGTTTAAGTAGTATAAATGCATTACCGAAAATAAATGGGTATTAGGTGTAATCAAATTAAATTTAAGGCTTTAGAAGAATAAAGCCGAAAATTAGAGTTAAAAAGGGATTAAAATAAAGTTTATAAGACTTTATAAAGTTTGAGGTCAAAAGGTGATTTCTAGAAAGTTTGGGTACTAAACCGTAATTATAAGGAATTGGTGGTCAAGGAAATATTAAGGAGGTCAACATTGACCATATGCTAGGTTTTGACCAAAATAAATAAGTTAGATAACTTATTTAAGGTTTTATAATAAGTTATGTATTTAATGGTAATATTTTTATAACTATGTGGTAAATATGTTATTACCGAAAATAAAGGGTGTACAATGGTATTTTAAACACCCATGGGCTATTAGGAATTTTTAGGAATTTATTGAGTTGTTTTTGGAATTAAAATGAACTATATATGTATAATAATAGTTATTATGTCATTATGACACATTGGAGAAAAATAGATGGTGGAATGGTAATTACCAAGTATATGGGTTAATAAGGATATTATAACCCTTTGGTGAAATTTGGAGATTTTTAGAATTATATAAGAGTATTTGTTAAGATATGTGTATAAGATATGGTTTTAATGATATGGTAAGACTATATGTTATAAATAGGGCCAAATGGCAATTATAGAATAGCACAAGGGCTGTTCGGAATTTACAAAAAATAACCATAGGTTATACCCTTTTTATAAGTTAGAAATGTTATATTAAATGGATATATAACATGGTATAAATTAATGGGTGATTTTGTAATTAAGGGAAACTATGGTTTGTGAAAAAGAATATGGTTTTGATATGGTGCCCATGCGGCAATAATAAATAGTTTGGTATAAAAACCATAGGTTATTAATTAAAGGAAATAAGAATATCATGTCAAATGATATTAGCATATGGAATAGCATTACATAATGTTATGTGTCAAAATAGAATTTAAATAAATTCAAGGGCTTTACCGAATTGATAGAGTTTGGAAAATGAATTTTAGACTAAGGTCTATAATGTTATAAATGTTATAACAATTATTTGGTATTAAGGTGGTTTAATGAAATTAATACAAATAAGGTATTCACATTAAATGGTGTGACAAACTATAAACGAATGGGATTTATAAACTAAGTATACTTATGGAATAAACCTTAGGAGTTGTAAACGTACAACATAAATGTTACATAATATTAGGATAACAATCTTAATATAAGTTATATGATGTAATACAAACTAATGGGAATAATCATCTAATAAAAGATGATAAAATGTAACATAAAATATAAGAGTTTATGAAACTCATGAGAATTACCTACGTGGTAAAATATATTACATACCAAGAATAATGTATATAGGTGGATAAATATATTTTGGTTGAAAGCCATATGATTTAATGGTGGTGGTTATTTAAAAAAATATATATATATATATAGTTACGAACTATAAGTTATGAATTTTAGAATGCAATATAAATAAGATTGCATGCATACATGCAACTATAGGTTACGTACCTAAACTAGATGTGGGTAAGATTAAAAGAAATATAAGGAGTTAAACTTAACAGTTGAATGTTTTGACGTACGCGTTTTAAGTAACAAAGCCGACTGTTTTAGAAAAACCTGTAACAAACAACTGTAGAAAACAGGGGTGAACTGTCGGGGTTACTTATAATTCGAAATACCGGATGTAGTTAGTCATGGAGACTGACTTATAGTTTTATTACCGTTTAGAGTATACTTCTGACAAGGACGCTTGACGAGCTAACGGACTACACGGAGCGTAGGATCTTGCTGATTCATACTCCACCTAATACAGTCAGGGTGAACGGTATGTAAAGGGGTTTGATCCGAGTTGTCCTAAGGTTGCTCCTTGGGCTCGGATTTGGTTGATATAACTTGTATGTTGTTATGTGTCTCTGATTGTCCCTGAGGGCTTCCTCAGTTCAGACATCTGTGTGATCTGTGATAAGATTGTTTGTCTGAATGTGATAATTAATATGCATGAACTGTATATTTATAGCTGCTTATTATTTACTGTTGTTGAGTTAACAGTATTGGTTCGTATATATGAACCTATATATATAAAACGAACTAGCGGCTATGGTGCTATCTTATATGAAATATAAGGAACGTAAGTAAAACGTTGTAGCACTATGATAATGACGTATACATATTATCTGAGACTTTTGTACGGAGCATTGGCCTTTTCTATACGCCGCTCTCGTATCTAACACTGGATCCCGAGTTTACAGACTCCGGATTGGACTAATGACCTTAGTCTACTGTGTTAGAAAATTTGGTAATGCGATGCGATGGTATAATTAATTAATTAATGGAATGGAAGTAAAGCCAAGAGGATGTGGCTCTTGGTGCGCGCTGTGATCACAAAAACGATACCAGGATGTCCGCGTACAGGTCCGTAAGTATCAAGAAAATTTCCCGTGAGCTAGAATGGCTCGTTGGTCGGAGACTCTACCGTTGGAGTGGCTACTGCCGTGTGTGACCCGCCATAATATATGGGTAATTAGAGACATGTCGTTTTAACGAGACATTGTCACTAGGTATAACTGAACAACTAAAACAATTGAGACTTATACAGTGGCGAACAATACCATGGACGAGACTTAATACTTGTTTATTATTCTCGTTGTTTCTCTTTGTTGTTCATTGGTTATACTTGTGGTTATTTTATTGTGTGTTGATAGTTGGATGGAGCTTACAAGGCTAAGGTAAATTAAATATGAACGCTGTACGCTACGGCGAATGTACATTGTACATTATATTGTTATTGCTCGATACGTTCGATATATAATTGTGGATTGTGTTATTAAATGATTGTAGATTGGATGGATGGCTGAATATCTATGAATATTTGGATGATGAATAAGTGTATTGTATATGTTTATTACAGTATTGTTTATAACTGTAAATGGTAAAGCATGGAACCGATCTAATAATAAGATGGTTAAAATGACAAGTGACCATTAGGGTCCAGGCCCGGCATACTCAGCGTCTATCGCTGATACTACACCATTTTAGGTTGTTGATCATTGTCGGAGCTGAAGAGCAGAACAGGGTAATTGGAGATGTTGTATAGTAATGAAGATGGTGTATGGTCTTATGGTAAGGTTATGTATTTTTCAGGATTGGGTAGACGCTCACTTGTCGATGTTTATGGTTTGTGGACTTAGTATGATGTATAGGAGTTTCTCGTTATCACTGCGGTTAGCAGTTTTATTTTTTGGAAGTTGGATGTAGTTTGGCTTCGTTGCTCGCATGGGCGAGTAATGGCCGGTGACACCCGAGTGAGTTTGTAATAGTTATTTATTTTACCGCTGCGAGACGTTTTATTTATTGCTACGTGAGGGGCTATATCGTGATTATGGAGAGGGGTGTTACAGTTTCCCCCCTCCCTCTCTATTTCTCTTCTTCCTCCTTGGGCGACAGCAATGGAGACCTGAAGAAACCCACACAAAACTCACCTTCTCTCATCTTGTTCAAGCCCAATCCTTGTCCAAATACAACAAAAATTGTACCATTGAAATCCTCTCATCAAGGAGAACATCTCTCTCCTTTCAAAAATCGAAAACACCCATTTTCATCTCCATGGGTGTGCTGAATTTGGAGCTTGAAGACCACCATTAGAAGCACCTTCACCTCCTTGTTATTTTGAGGTAAAATTAATCTTGAAAACTCATCTTCTTCTAGCCCTTGTTGATAAAACGAAAATTCAAACTAAACCCTTGTTTGGTTCATTGTATTCTAGCCGATTTAGGCTTCTTCTTTGGGCTAGAAATCTTGCTCTCTTGCTAGTCAAGAACCTCATTCATTGGTTGGAAGGTAATGCTCTTTTCCAAACCCTAAAAACATCTAAATTCTAGGGTTAGTTAAAATGGATGCTATGTAGTTGTTGTGTATTGGTATGGTGGCTGTAGCATTGTTTGTTGTGTGAGGAAGAACAAGGAAGAAGGAAAGAAGGAAGGAGAAGGCAAGAAAGAAAGGAGAAACTAGAAACACAAGGTAATTACCCTTACCTTGGGCTAGTTTTTGTTTGCTTAATGTAACAGTTTTTGAGTATTAAAAATGAGTAATATAAATGGTAATGATTAATAAGTATGTTGTAGTATAACGAGGAAAGGTAATGTATCAGTTTTGAAGTTTTTAAATGATGTTTAAAATCTTGGGAAAACATTGGGTATTGAATGTGTATGTGCAGGAATTTTATTGTGTTGTAGTAGAGTTGAAATGTGAGTATAATGCATTGGATAAACAGTTGTAGGAATGAGCATTTGTGAGCTGAAACAATGTGTGGGTAATGTTAAAAATATAGGGGAGACTATGTCCAAATTTGTCTAGAAACTAAAGGACTTAGTTGTGTAAGAAGAGGGAATAACCTAGGCAGTGACTAGGTCTATTTGGAGAGTTTAAAAGTGAGTAGTTTAGTATCTTGGAACAGATTTGGAGAGAACCTAGATAATTGGGAGAATTAGGATGTGAAGTAATATATTTAGAATGCTAGGAGTAGCAATTGTCGAGGAAGTATTGAAAGGTAGAAGAGAGTTTACAAATCTGTAGCATTAAAGAAATAAAAACTGATGTGAGTGCTGAAATGAGGTGAGAAAAATTGTGTAAGTTGATTTAGGAAAGAGTAAGGAGTTTGGTGTATGAACTAAGATGATTTAGAGGGTTTAATTTATGCTAAATCATGTGGGAATGTATTGGTAAAGGTTAGGGAAGCAATGGGAAAGTAAAGAACTGAAAACAAATTTTAAAACTAAAGTACTGGGCCGGACAGACCTTGGGACCGAACTTGCAAGGTCAGTCGAGCCTTGAATTTCAAAGACGGGAAGTCTACTGACTTCGACCGACCTTGGGACTGGACTTGGCAAGGTCGGTCGAAGCATAAATTTCGAGCCCAGAAACCCACTGACTTGGACTGACCTTGGGACCTACCTTGCAAGGTCGGTCGGGTCTTAAATTTTCGAAACCAGAACTTACTGACTTGGACCGACCTTGGTGACCGGACTTGCAAGGTCGGTCGGGTCTGAATTTTTCAGCGATGAAACTTACTGACTTCGACTGACCTTGGGTCCGACCTTGGGTAAGGTCAGTCGAGTCAAAACAATATATATATATGATTATAGTAATCATATGTGTGTGTATATATATATATAATATATGCCTATACACATATGCATAGTATATATAGTAGTACATCATTCATGGTATAAAAATGGTAAGAACGTATACACATGAGTAAGAAAGCAAGTTTAGGAAGTAATAAGAAAAGAATGGTTTTTATAATCAAGTATGAATGTAAAGAAGTAGTAAGTATACATTATCTATATTAATGAAGGAATAAGTTGGATCAATAATAGATCATTGATCGTACAACTTCATGCATGTATAGGAATTGAATAGTTAAACACCGAAGGAACCCGGTAGTACGAATACGACGGTGTACGGTATGATTTCCTCATGTCCTGTATCCTAACTTGGTTACCCCGATTTGTGTGCTTATGTGATCACTCAAATAAGATAAATGCACGAATCAGACTTTTATTGCACTTAATTGTGTTTGAGCTATTTTGTTCTAGTCATATTCTCTTGAACATTTAGTTTGTATAATTCATGAAATGAATGAATGAGAATGAAGTGTATGTGTACATGATGAGTACTTGTGTAGTGTATTGACCTATGGTATGGAAGTAATGACTTCTACTAATTCCTAACCATCTAACTCCTAACTTGAGTAATGAGTAAAATGAAATGAGTAGAAGTCCGATATAGTTTCGGCCACGCGTGAGGATAAGGAGACACAAGAGGTTGGATCCAAATCCTGGCTGTAATCTTTTCCATGGACCAAACACCTTTAATGGGTTGCATCCTGGATTAGTGGGCCACCCTAAAGCCCGGTGGTGGGATGTAGTAGTCCCTGCCCGGAGGTCATACCGACTTGACTTGAGTAAATTAAGTAAGAAAGTAAAGTATTGTATGAGTATTGGCCTTGACTAGTGTAAGTCATTGACCTTGAGTAAAAGAGTAAAGAACACCCGATTAACCCGGGTGGGTAAAGAATGCTAACAAGCCTTATGTATGTATTGGAGAAGCGTATCTCCGTAATGGTTAGTATGATCGGTTGACCTGTAATGCCTTCTTGTATGCAATGAATGTATGTATGTTGTGAAGTGTATGTTGTAACACCCCTCTCAAATAAACGCGTAATAGTCAGTCACGTTAACAGAAAAATAAAACATCTTACAGCGGAAGAATAAACCACGACATTAAAACTTACTCGGGTGTCACCTGCCATTACTCGCCCATGCGAGTAACGAAGCAGAAACTAAATCCAACACTAAAAACAACCACACTACTAAACCGTTGTGACAACGAGATATCTCCTATACATCATACTAAGTCCACATCCATAACAGTCGACAAGTGAGCGTCTACCCAAATCTCAAATAGATACAACCGTACCCACATACATCCACAGACTGATATCGTTATACAATAAATTTCTTATGCAGCAACTAAAGTAACCCTAGCTACCCTGTTCCCGCACTTCGGCTTCAGCGGAGATCAACAACCTGCACAAGAAGTGTAGTCTCAGCGATAGACGCTGAGTATGCCGGGCCTGGACCCTATTGGTCACTTGTCATTTTTAACCATCTTGATATTAGGTTGATTTCATGCTTTACCATTTTACTGACATAGTAAATACTGTAACAACATGCATGATTATATAACCATCCATCCAATCCAAACAGTCATATATAAATATACGCAGCACTGTCACACATCATACAATACAATAACATTGATAACTCATTCGTCGTACGTTAACATCATCACGTATTACATCATTCGGCCCCCCGGGCCCTCACATATCATTTGATTTGGTTAGCACTGTCGGGCGTCAATTAGGACAACCCGAGATATACTCACTTGGACAGTAGTCCCACGTACATACAAGGTGCTCACTGCCCTGATCATCCGAAGACTCCGAGACTATTTCACTTTGCCTTTGTAAAGGCGTCCATTTAGGTGGCCAAGGGCCTGTTGCCAACGGTAGCACACTCCGCCTGACGATCTATCTAGGTTCGTTCAGGATTAACTAGGGTAAACCTGATACGGGATAACCCAAGAGATCTCTACGCGTGACTAGCAGCCAGTGACTGTATGGATTAAGGTACATCATCACATTCATTCACACTCCACTGTTAACTATATGAGTTAGGTAGTCAGTTACAGTTTTTATTATGGTGAACATCATTTATTTTGTTGGCTGCCCCGTGGGTCTTACGCATGCGTAGAATGATTCTAGCTAGTATTTATGTTCGAGTCGAAGCTCTAGGGATCGACAATGTTGTGTCCCGTTCCTAAGTGTTTTTCTTAGGTTGTAACTACATACTTGTACTACATAGCGTATTAGGTCAGGCAACGGTAATTCCAATCACACGTCTCGCATATGTAGTTTTATATAAGTCGATCTATAGTCGACGTAGTATTAGTCCCGTAGGACGTTCGTGCATGAATAGATAATGCAGTAAACACAGATATCCATCACACACATAATCACATACATACATCCACACAAGTTATTTATCAAACAAATCCGAGCCCGAGGAATCCCTCAGGACAACCCGGATCAAACCCCTTTACATACCGTACACCGTGTCAAGGTCGCGCAGTGTAGACCGCTAAGGCTATCAAGCGCGCACGTCTGAAGGGCGATCTAGAAATACAAGGAACGCTAAGTGTCAATCCACATGACAATATGATTCGGTATTTCTGAATAACGTCTGTAATCCCAGTACTACGCCCCCGGATTTTCAACTGGGGCTTGTTAAAGTATAGTTATCTTAAAAATTCCTTACTCGTAGTAAGTATTAATATTCGGTTTAGCAAAGACATCGATCTCTATACGAACGTCGTCATTAACGTTTTCTAACATAGGAATTATATTTTTCTACTCAAAGTATTTTATAAGCGTTACGCTTCATATACCTCCGTTCGTTCTCGTATATTTAATTCAACTGTTATATTGCGTGCATTCCATGCAACATTACTTTACAAGGTATGTTAGATTATTTTCTTGATATACCTCATGTTATATAACTTCTCATCTATGTGACAAGTAGTATTTGTGTAAAACCTTATGACTTAATAGCATATAATTATACTAATAGTGAAATACCCATAATTAATTAAAGAGTGATTAAATGTTTAATCAATTAAATTAAGGCCTAAATATGCCTTAAAATCAATTTAAAAACAACAATGATCAACATAAAGCAAATATTGCACCCTTTGACCATTTAGGGTAAATATATACCCAAACGAACCTAAAATTTTGTCCTAAGCACTATAACACATAAATGAACGTAATAGAATTATTGGAAGACACCCCAACACAAAGAACAAGCATTAACATGCTTAAAAGTTCATTTAGGGCAAAATGTGCTCTAAGAAGTTTTAAAGGTCATGTGACCTCCGTTGGATTCCAAATCAAATTTCTGAGTTTAGTAATCACGTAATGGGTATAATAAAACCATTACCAAAGAAAAATAAGCTCAGAAACAAGCTTTAACACAAAATGTGCACTAAAACACCTTAAAGCACGTTTTTGTGTATAACTCCAAAAGTATTGGTTTTATGCCACTTTAAGGACCATATTACATTCTTTATAACATTAATGTGTCACCCTAGACTATATTATAAAGTCTAAATCAAGGTTTTAAAATAAAATCAAAATGAGTAATTTTGAGTGAATAGTACCCAAAATGCCACCTAAGTTCCTAAAGTAAATCATGGTCAATGGTCATCCTTTGACCTTGACCATCATATGCGTTAAATGGCAGCTCTCTCCTCATCTAATTTCCGGTCACACACATCTCTACATAATGACTCAAAGTTACTTTATTTAAAGTAACATTACTACTACTTTATAAAATAAGTAAAGCAAACCTCACGTTTCCACCTTGGTTATTTGTTTCCGCCTGCCTGTATGTCGTTCTTATCCATACGAAGCTCTGAGCACCTACCAAATAAGTCATCAACTGCCACACGTAAAGTGATAGCCTAATGACCTGTGTACACCATTATATACTAATCTAAATCAATTTGTCCAACCCACTGTTGTGCTCCTTCCGCCTGTATATTGTGGTGTCCTTATCCAGTAGCAGACTTAAAAGGCCTACAAAAGAGTCATAAATTACTATATTATAACATAAGCCTATTTACATAATCTACACTTGATATATAATACAATAAATCAAACGGTGGCTACCATTATTCCCCCCAGCCGGATTGAATATGTTCAGAAGCTCCATTTCCTCTCTTCCACCGTGAGTAAACAGCCAACTTCAGGCATGGACTCACCATGGGTTAGGTAAGCTTAATAGTCATGGTATATACCATTTTCTTCCTCATTTCTTCCTCTTCCTAGTGGTGTAATCTATTCCCATTTCTATCCTCTATTCCAGCGTGTGTTTATGCTCAAAGAAGGATGGAATTCACGGTTGAAAAATCAGAAAGGAGAGGAGAAGTTAGCTTAAGTATTAAATAAGGTAAAACATGCTCTAACCTTGCTTACCTCCTTCTAAGTATTTCCGGTTTCTTTTCTGCATTTCCCCAGCTCATTCACTCCATTTATACGTGTGCTTCCAGTCATTATGCCTATACCTTCAAGATCTGTCAAGATCTAAGCCAAAACACTCCATTTACGTCATCTTTCTCTGTTACAGTATATGTTCCCCTATTATTGTTTTACAGTTTATGTTTTCTTATACTTCTAAATAATCCCGTCTTAGTATTGGGTCTGCTTCTGTTTTCTTTCGTTTTCTGTTATCAGAGTATATATACTCTTCTATTCTTGGCTGGCTTCATTAGTCGAGACACTCTAATAAAACAGTACTAATATTCATCGTCTCTCTTCTCTCGACAATGCTACCATTTGCGTTTCCTTCCTAGTCAAATTTAACATGGTATCAGAGCATCAATCTAGAAAGATTGATCGATCGTTTCACTCCACAAAACTGTCTCTCTTCTTTCTGTTCTAGGTCTTCCTTTATCGATTTGAAATTCCTTCGCCATGACGGAAGTGACTGAAACGTCTTCTACCAGCAGTTTCGAAAAATTCATCGAAACCCTCAATAATGTTCGTACCGGCTCCGATTCCTCAGATCCCCTCTACATCCACAATGCGGAACATCCAGGCATGATAATCGCGCCTAAGTTCAACGGCACCGGTTTTCAGACCTGGAAGCGCACGGTGATGATTTCTCTTGTTTCAAAAAACAAGATTGGGATGATAGACGGTAACTTTACTAGGCCAACTGACGATGTCGTCAAAGCAGCTGCGTGGGACAGATGTAATGGCTTGGTTATGGCGTGGCTCCTTAACGCCTTGGAGAAGGAGATCTGCGAGACATTTATTTTTCATTCGACGGCAAGGGAGATCTGGAAGGGGCTTCTTGCCAGATACGATCGCGTCGATGGAACGCGCAGGTTCAACCTGAAAAAGGATCTCTATAGCCTTGAACAAGGCACCGACTCAGTGAGTGTTTATTTCAACAGATTTAAGCGAATTTGGGATGAATTAACCTCTGTAATAAACATCAATTCGTGTGACTGTTGTAAATGCGGTCAAGTTGAGAAGGTTAATAAGATGCTGGAGGAGGATAAGGTTCTGGATTTTCTCATGGGATTAGGGAGTCAGTTTCTGAATATAAGAGGCAATATTCTTATGATGAAGCCTTTGCCTAGTTTAGAAACTGCCTATTCTTTGATTCTCTCAGAAGAACGACAGAGAGAGACAGGAAAAGGAAGGAAATCTGAAACAAGTTCTGAAGGTTTTGCTAGTTTGGTTGATAAAGGTTATCGGCCACAACAGACTATCAAGTGGCAAAACAATGACAAAAAGGTGAAGAGAGTTTGTAACTACTGTGGGAAACCTGGTCACTTGGAAGAAAATTGCTTTCAGAAGCATGGATTCCCGGGAAAAGTTTTATGTAAGCACTGTGAAAAACCTGGTCATACTGAGGAGAACTGTTATGTCAAAAACGGTTATCCAGCAGGATGGAAGTTTGGTAAGAATAAGAAGGTTATTGCTAACCTTGTCGACGACAACTCTGGTAGTTCTGTTGATAGAACTGGAGATGAACAAACAGGAAAAGGAATAAGTCAGGAGCAAATCGGTCTTCTCATCACTTGTCTGCAGAATATGTCTTCTGCCAATAGATCTGTCAGTTGTCATTTTGCAGGTATGAAATCTATTCATTGTCTTAGTGCTAATATCAGCAGAGATAACGACATAGATAGCATCAGTAGTAAATGGATTATAGACACTGGTGCCACTGATCATTTGAGTGGGAATCGAAATTGTTTCTCTAATATCAGCAGTGATTCGTGTGGACAAACTGTCTGTATGCCGGATGGAAGAGTTCAGCAGATTGAGATTTCTGGCACAGTTCGTTTAGGAGAAGATTTTTACTTGCAGAATGTTCTTCTAGTGCCAAGTTTTCAGTACAACTTGTTGTCAGTTAACAAGTTTGTCAAACAACATGATTGCCAGATCTGTTTTGACAATAAGCTTTGTGTGATACAGGACCAGATATCCAAAGCTGAAGGCATCATAGGCAGAGAACAGAAGGGATTATATTGGCTCGACATCGAGGCACTTGCAAGTTTCTTTAACAACAGACAGCAACAGAAACTCATTTGTAATTCTCTAACAGAGAATAAGGCTTTGTACTGGCATAAAAGGCTGGGCCACACTCCTTTACAGAATCTAATATCTTTAGGTCTCATCGTCAATAAAGATATTGCTCCTGATTTTGTTTGTGAAGACTGTAATAGAGCAAAGGGGCATAGATTACCATTTTCTCGTTCAGAGTCTGTTAGTAAAGATTTCTTTGATATTTTACATGTTGATGTTTGGGGGCCGCTTTCCACTCCTACCTATGATGGCTTTTACTACTTTCTTAGCATTCTTGATGATAAAAGTAGATGTTTGTGGACCAGATTGCTTAAGAATAAATCTGATTCATTTGATTGTATCAAGGATTTTATTGCTCTTGTTGAAAGACAGTTTTCGAAGAAAGTTAAAGTTCTTAGGTCGGACAATGCCTATGAACTGGGTGCTTCCAAAGAGGGAGTTCAGTTTTTCCAAACAGAAGGGATTATCCATCAACGATCTTGTCCTTATACTCCCCATCAAAATGGTAGGGTGGAAAGGAAACACCGACACATTTTGGATACTGCCAGGGCTTTGTTTTATCACAGTGGGGCACCGTTGAAGTATTGGGGAGATGCTATTCAGTTTGCTACCTTTGTCATCAACAGAATTCCTACAGATGTTCTTTCCGGTCAGTCTCCTTATGAGGTTTTGTATGGGAAGAAACCAGAATTTGATTGTCTTCATACCTTTGGTTGTATGGCTTATGCAACAGTTGTTAAGCCTCACAAACACAAGTTCGAAGAAAGAGCAACCAAGTGTGTTTATTTGGGGCCCAGCCTGATAAGCAAAGGACACAAATTGTTGAGACTATCGGATAAGGCTATTATCCATAGTCGAGATGTGAAATTTCATGAGTTTCTTTTCCCGTTTAAAGAGAACCTCAGCAGTGTTGAAAGTTTCTCTTTGTTTCCTCCGGGACCTCAAGACATATTTCCTATCATTGACGATGAAGTTTGTCCTATTGTTCTCTCTCAGACCGATATGAACGTTACTCCGGAGCCCATCAGAGAAACTACAGAAGATCGTTTCGATTCTGACCATTTTTCTCTAGAGTCACCTGATAACTGTTCCACAGAAACACCACCAACTGATCTCTGTAGAGAAGAGGCCACAGAATCCGAAAATGGTGTTATTGAAGAGAACGTTCGTGAATCTCCTCGGTTACCTGTCCCACGCAGATCATCCAGGACACATAATCCCCCTTCCCATCTTCGTGATTATTTTGTTGGGCATTCTACCTCGTTACCACCAGAGGAAATTTTTACAGATTTGTTGGCTGCAAGACTAAGTTTCACGGATAAACCCATATCCAACACACTTGCCCTCTGTTGCTTAACTGATGTTCGCGCTCCTCCTGTCCAGTTCCCCTCTTCATCGACGTTTGGTTTTACCAGTGCTAAACTCCCCGCAAGCCACATTCTATCTGAGCCTTTCTCTTTTCAAGAAGCCAACCAATTTCCAGAATGGAGAAGAGCTATGCAGTTGGAACTGGAAGCGTTGCATAGAAACCATACTTGGGACATTGTTTCTTTACCCAAAGGAGCCAAACCCATCAGTTGTAAGTGGGTATACAAAATTAAGTTGAAGGCTGACGGGACGTTGGAACGTTACAAAGCTCGCTTGGTGGTCCGAGGATTTACCCAGAAATATGGAGTGGACTATTCGGAGACGTTTTCTCCAGTGGTAAAGATGACGACAATACGAACCCTAATTGCAGTCGCGGCTAAACGAGGTTGGCGGCTGCATCAATTGGACGTTAATAACGCCTTTCTCCATGGCGATTTGCATGAGAATATCTATATGAAATTACCAGAAGGATTATCGGTTGCCCAAGGGAATAAAGTCTGCCATCTGAAGCGCTCCTTATATGGCCTAAAACAGGCTTCTAGGCAATGGTATGCTAAACTCGCCAGTTTCCTTCGATCGAATGGCTTTGTGAGTTCATATAATGACTATTCTTTATTCAGCAAGCATGTTTCTGGTCTTGTCATTCACGTTGGTGTTTATGTTGATGATCTGGTAATCTGTGGGAACGATGAAGTTGGGATTCAAGCTCTCAAAAATAGTCTTCATACAGAGTTCCAGATTAAAGACCTTGGTGGATTGTGTTACTTTTTGGGGATGGAGTTTCTCAGAACTTCTGCTGGTATAATAGTAACGCAGAGGAAATACAGCAGACAACTTCTTGAAGAATTTGATCTCTCTGATAGTCATGTCGTTGCTAGCCCTCTGGAGCTAGGACTAAAGCTCCTTCCAGGCGACAGTGCTCCCTTTCCTGATGTCGAGAAATACAGAAGAATTGTTGGGAAATTGAATTATCTTACCCACACTGGACCAGATCTCTGTTTTAGTGTACAGCTACTTAGCCAATTTCTCAACAAGCCTTGCATCAGCCATTATACTGCTGCTTTACATGTCCTACGGTTTGTTAAAGGGACAGTTGAAACAGGTATTATGCTCAACAATTCTCCATCTCAGCAACTCATTGCTTACTGTGACTCAGATTGGGCTTCTTGCCCAATCTCTCGTCGGTCTGTGAGTGGTTTTTACATTCAGCTTGGAGGCTCTCCCATCTCCTGGAAGTCGAAGAAACAGCCACGCGTTTCTTTGTCTTCAGCAGAAGCTGAGTACCGATCGCTGCGCAAAGTCACTGCGGAATTAGCCTGGTTGAGCAGGTTACTTCAGGAACTTGGTGTTACTGATAATATTCCCATTCCCGTCAAGTGCGATAACAGAGCTGCTGTCTTCATTGCTCGTAACCCTGTTCTTCATGAGCGAACTAAACATATTGAGGTTGACTGTCACTACGTTCGCGATCAACTACAACAGGGTCTGATCACTGTTTCTCATATTCCAAGCTCCTTCCAGATGGCTGATATGTTAACTAAAAATCTCTCTGGCAAGCAGTACCGTTCACAGTATGAGTCTATGGGCATCACACGGCAGTAACTTCTTTTCAGCAAGTCAAGAATGGGTTATCACCATTCTTGTCTTGTGGGGGGGTGTTACAGTATATGTTCCCCTATTATTGTTTTACAGTTTATGTTTTCTTATACTTCTAAATAATCCCGTCTTAGTATTGGGTCTTCTTCTGTTTTCTTTCTTTTTCTGTTATCAGAGTATATATACTCTTCTATTCTTGGCTGGCTTCATTAGTCGAGACACTCTAATAAAACAGTACTAATATTCATCGTCTCTCTTCTCTCGACAATGCTACCATTTGCGTTTCCTTCCTAGTCAAATTTAACATTCTCAAGGTAAAATCTAGCTAATCCCCACCTTGTTATTACCCGTGGTACATGCTGGTGTTTTTAACACCTTGATTATACTCAATTTTGTAGGCGTGAAACAGCCCTTAAATAGTCCATAATATTAAGGTTAGTCATGCTTGGATTAAGCTTATAATATACCCTAATTAATGGTTAATGCTACTAGACTAACACATGTAAATTTCCCTTGTAAAAATGCTGCCGAATGGGTGTTATAAGCATGGGAACATTCTGCCTAAAATGGTGAGGAACAAGGTTGTAAGGAGGCTTGACAAACCGTGAGCTTGGGTGGCTGTTTGGCCAATTTAAATGCCCAAAAAAAATCAAGTAAGTATGCCAAATATATATAGTATAAAGTTTGTATATCATTCTGAAACGTATTAGATGAAAACCGTGAGCTACAAGAAATTTTATGGCCAAATTATGTGTCATAAGGTATTATAACATGTTTAGTAAATTAACCTAAGATTTATGTGACATATAATGTCATAGAAATTAATTAAATGAATAAAACACAATTTATAAAATATTATTTCAAGTAGAAACCAAAACCGTGAGTAATAATGTCTTTATGACATTTATAAGTGATTTATATTATATATTAAGGTTTGGAATAAAGCCATGTATTTTGGCTATTTAGTTTATGTTATATTAAGTTTAAAATGAATTTAAAATAAAAATTAATATTACCGTATGTGATTTGGGGTTAGATTTGAAATTAAATTAAATTTAGAAGCTAAACTATGATTATAGCCGAAAACTAAGCCTTGAAAACTATTAAAATGAATTTTCTAAAGTAATATTAAATTTGGGGTCAAAATGCAATTTCTGAAAATATTGGGTCAAAACTGTAATTTATTGAAATTATGGTCAAACTGGTGGTCAATGGGTTAATATAGACCATGTTAGAAGCTTTGACCAAAATTAATTACATAAGTAATTAAATTGTGAACTTATAATAATGTTATAAGTTAAATATGGAATTTATAAACTAATGGGGTAGAAAAGGTAATTACCAAAAATAATGGGTCAATATGGCTAACATAATAATTTATATCATAAGTATAAAGTTTGGGAATTTTTGGAGTTATATAAATGATTTTATAAAGGAAAGTGTTATATATAGTTTTGTGACATTTAAGAAGTGTAAAATATAAAGTGGGGTTATTATATAATAAGAGATGTCGGTGGGCGGAAAAGAAATTAAAAACAACCAGTGGGCTGTTCAGGAATAAAATAACACAAAACAATAGGTTATATAAATAATACATGTTAAAACCACATAATATAACCTATATGTAACATTATATAATATGTGTGGTAATTGTGTAAATAAAGAAAGTATAATGTGCTGGAAAAAAAAATAAACCAAAACAGCAATGTGGCTGTTCGGTAATTATACAAGAATAAACCATATGTTATAATGAATTAATGGAATAAAATGATATAGTACATAGTGTGTATAACATTATATAAAATATCTGGCAAGATTGTAATTAAAAGAAAATGAGTGTGTTGGAGATGGGATTTAAAAACAGACCTAGGGTTTGTTTGTAATAACCGAAAATTATAAAACTATATGATAAAAAAATATAAGTGTAACATTGTAAGATTTCATGTGGTCAAAACGTAGTTTATTAAACAATATGCTAAAACCGCATGTGTTAACATTTAAGAATGAATTTATAAACTATGGGTTACAATGTCATGATACTATATATATTATATGAGTAAATCAAATAAAAACAACATATATAAATCTATATGTAAAACTGAGAATATATGTATATATATATATATATAAGTATATACAATATGGTTTTAAATGTCATGGATTAATAAATGACAAGTGTTATGACATTAGTTTAAATATATATACTATAAGTCATGTAAATATAGATCAAAGTATGAGTTTATTAAGATGAATAATGAGATGTATAATATATGGTACAATATTAATTGGTTAAATAATAATGCCATAAAACAAAAGTGCATATGCATTATATGCGGTGCGAATTAACGTTGCATGCACACATGCAACCATACAATAACAATGTATACTCGAATACCGAACCCGAGTGATTAAACTGATACTTAAGTATTAACGGGAATAAGTATTCGTATACTTGTAACTTAAGGAATAAATCCTAACGTTGGAAAAACGCTACAAACTAAGACCTTTTTCATGACCGACTCATTTAAATAAACCCGGGCATTGGTAAATAATATGTACTACGAGTAACGAGTTCGTATAACGATACCTTAACAAATAATTGTTGAAATCCGGGGATGAAAGGTCGGGATTATTTGTGCTGTTCGGATTTACCGAGCTTAAAAAAAATCATGTGGATTGACTTATGTTATGCTTGATATTTAGACCGTATCACTGACGAAGGCGCTTGACGAGCTAGTGGTCTACTGCGCAACCTAGGTCTTTGGTGAACGGTATGTGAAGAAGGGTTTGATCCGGGTTGACCTAAGAAAGGGCCCGGAATTGTTTGATGACTTGTATGTTGTCATGTGTCTCTGATTGTCTCTGAGGACTTCCTCGGGTCAGACTTATGTGTGAAATCTGTGATAAGATTGTTTGTCTGAGTGTGTGAATTAATATGCGTGAACTGTATATTTAAGCTGCTTATTATTTACTGTTTTTGCGATAACAGAATTGGTTCGTATATATGAACCTATATATAAAACGAACTAGCGGCTACGGTGCTATCTTATATGTGTAATATAAGGAATGTTAGAAAGACGTTGTAGCACTAGGATAATAAGATATGTATATTATCCAAGACTTTATTACAGAGCATTAGCCTTTTCTAAACGCCGCTTTCGTATCTAACACTGGATCCCAAGTTTACATACTCCGGATTGGACTAATGACCTCAATCTGCTGTGTTAGAAAAATTGGTAATGCGATGCGATGGTATAATTAATTAACATAACAAAGCCAAGAGGATGTGGCTCTTGGTGCGCGCTGTGATCACAAAAATGATACCAGGATGTCCGCGTACGGGTCCGTAAGTATCAAGAAATTTTCCGCGAACTAGAATGGTTCGTTGGTCGGAGACTCTACCGCTGGAGTGGCTACTGCCGTGGGTGACCCGCCATAATATATGGGTAATTTAGAGACACGTCGTTTTAATGAGACGTTGTCACCAGGTATAACTGAACAATTACGAACATCTTGTTAGCTCGTACATTTGGTGAACAATATTTGACTCTTATACCAAAGACGGGAATTAATACTCTTTTATTATTCTTGTTGTTACGCCTTGTTGTTCATTGGTTATACTGTATGGTGTTATGTTGTGTGGAATATGTTATGAGTGTTAATGGTTGTGTTTTATTGTATGGTTATTACTGTTAATTGTTTTATAGTTTAATTATATTCGTAAACTGGTATAGCATGAAATCAATCTAATATTAAGATGGTTAAAATGACAAGTGACCATTAGGGTCCAGGCCCGCATACTCAGCGTTTATCGCTGAGCCTTTATGGCATGTTGCAGGTTGTTGATCATCGTCGAAGCCGAAGTGCGGGATTGGGTAGATGCTCACTTGTCGACGGTCATGTTTTTGGGCTTAGTATGATGTATAGGATTTATCTTGTTGTCACAGCGGTGTAGTAGTGTTGTTTATTTTGGTTGTTGGATTTAGTTCTGCTTCGTTACTCGCATGAGCGAGTAATGGCAGGTGACACCCGAGTGAGAGTTAATGTTGTTTATTCTTCCGCTGTAAGACGTCTTTAATTTTGCTACATGAGGGATTATTACGTGTTTATCGAGAGGGGTGTTACAAAAGTGGTATCAGAGCGAAGTACCGCTCTGATGACGAGATGATAGGATTTAAGACAGTGAGCCTAGGACTTGGGAATACGGGAAACGTTTGTGAGGTACGAAACGTCTTCATTGAAGTGAAATTATGCGATAGCAAGGCCTTTGGCTTGCAAGTGTTAGCCTCGAGGCACTCAAAGGAGTTGGCTGTAATATGAGGAGTCATCGAGTAACGAGAAGATGAACGGTAATACCGACGTTTAGTGGTGGTGCGGGCCACGAAGTTGGCCAAGGGCATAAAGGCCCAGGAACATTACCCCGTTATGAACCTGCTGAGAGCTCAGTCAGGAGGAGACATACGAACGTCGTGAGTAAATTGGCGACAATCCACCTTCAAATGGAAGTCCAGTATGGACTACCGCCGACAGTACCCCTCCCGCCACAACCCAATGAGTATCATATAACTGGAAAGTACAATCCCCGAGTTAGGGAAGAGGGCAACTAAGCCCAATGGACCGTCTAAACGACTTCATACTGAAAGTATTAAAAATTATACTCTTATAACGATAATATAAATTCAATACCCTACCTTTCTTACGAATGACCAAGCGTCAGTGATAGGCACCGTCGGGGGCGAGCGCAGTTGCTACGGTAAACGTTGTGGAAAGGATCACCCAAGACATCAGGGCAAGCGGACCGGGAGCATTTTGAGCTCTGCGAGGCCGTCGCCGTAAGGGGGACCTTTAACCACCATACCATTGTATTGTAATACCGAACTGTAAACTGAGAAAATATTGAGAGTGTGGAGAATTTTGTAAGTTCGCTTGCCCTGTCATATTCAATTCCAGTCCAGATCTCGTGTACAAACAATATTGTAACACTAGAACCTTGTCGTGACGGCACTTATGGGGAAACAAAATTCCGAGCGTTTGGGCTGTCATAAATCTACTGAGTGGTAGAACTTAGTAAATCTAACGACAATGTGGTCAGGAAAATTTTCCAATCTAAATACCGCCTTTTTCATGAACAATCATTCTAACGGTACTTAAGCAACCAATGTGGTAGTAAGACGGACAAGTCTGAAACCGACAACTCTACTTGCATGGCGCGCTTGCCACTGCAAGCGCTGAATTAAGCAATGTACTGATAATTCCGTCTACCCCGCGTACTTGCTACTGCAAGTGCTGCAGACAACTACGATTGTAGTTACCATTGCTATTACCGTTACAAACGAAGTCTGTAAACTGTGTAGACCAATGGTACAACGTCATGGCTACCGATAACCACCAAACGATTGTACAATTCAAATATAAACTACAGGAATACAATTGTTGCCATACGAATAATAAACCGTTAAGATACGAGGCTTATAACCTCAGAAGGACCTGATGAGTCTGACTAATCATAACGAAAAGGGGCATACATCAGCCCATAACAAACTACCCTCATTATACAGTGATGAATCAATAACAACGGCTTACGAGCCAAGTACGATGACAGATTTGTAAACTACTTAATGGCTTGTTATGGACGTGGGAGGTGGAACTTGATCCGGTACAGGTCAAGGGAAGCTGAACACAAATTGGGGTGGAAGGATAGTTCGACGCTGGTGCTGATCACATCAGGGTCGGACGACTCCTGAGACTCTTCACAAGTTGCCACAATTAATTACAGTGAGAATAAATACAAACTGCAGTACTCTAACAACAAACACTAATAATAATAATCCAACCATAAGGTATTAAATAAGAATCCGTGACTAACAGCTCACATTAGTATATATTAAATCATACAGAGAGTTATAGAGGAAATACGATCATATAACGATCAATACAAACTTTTGATGTACCAGAAAAAAAAATTGTAAAACATAACAGTCCACAGTTGGACCAAAATTAAAAAGAACAATTATACCGTAACACGGTTATTACCAATACAATTCGCATTAATAAATGCAAATCTATGTGTAACGCATGAATAATCACCACCCCTGGGCACTACCTTTACCAAGGAATGCCATAAACAATATTGAACGAACAAACGTCAAAACTAAATTCTATGTATATTGTTACCGATCATACCGATCAATAAATGGGTTCTAAGAAAAAGAATGCCTACCGCCATTGGCGTTCTGCCATGTAGAATGTTAAGTACTAACATGTGTTAAAGACATGTCGTTTACTAATGTGACGACTGTCAGTGACGAATGAATGTATAAATTAAAACAATGGCAAACAGCCTAATCGATAATACAGAACACTTAAACCAAACGCTAAATAGCGCAAGTAAGCAAGTACCTAGTGCTCTATAAAGGGCATGAGCCCAGGAGATCGGGAACATCGACTCCGATTACCTTTCGAGGTATATTACTAAGATAACAATGTCTAAGTAAATATGACGAAGTCAAGAGAACTACGGTGCATACCGTAAGCAACGTGAATAACATGATGATTAATTAATAGGCGCCAAACCGCGCCCCTGAAGTCTAAATAACAACAGTTACAAGTAACCATCACTAAACATTAAATAATGAGCAAGAAGACACTCAATGGTTAAAAATCATTACCCGTAAACGGGGCAAAGAGAGAACTACTCTCCAAATACAAGTATGTACTACAATGTTGAATAGTATGAAAATCATGTATGTCCAAATTAAGGACAGTGATACGTTCTTAACCAGGAAGAGGTTGAACACAAGTACATTATTGTTTAATATGCAGTAAAGGCGAAGCTAGTACACTAGCGGATGCCCTGAACTTTAAAGAAAATACCACAATAAATATACAACCGTCAAATTGACTGAAATATGGTACGCGCGGAAGCGATCATTACAAACTACTAGGTGAATATATACTTCTCCAAACACAGACGAGCAAAGCTCGCATGGGAAACAATAATGAGAAGAAAATGCAAGAATGGCTATACAAAAGCCTGGACAATTAAAGGAAATGTTCCAAATAAATACTGAGTTCAAAACTATAACTCACTCAGGAACTTATAAATAATGAGTACAATTGCAATCCTTGTAAACAATGTGAGAATTCAATGATACAAATATACCAGAGGAAAATACCCCAACGGCCAAGAACATAACCGCACGGGATGTCAAACAGTGCAGGACACAAATGTGACTACAACAATGTGTTGCCCTATATACGGGATAAGCCATACTATGAATGTTGCGAAACCGCCACGCGGGAAGCATATATATACCAACGAGAAATACATAATAAATATTACAAATAAATATCTTACTCCGGAACAAAACAACCGGGAGACACGGGATTACAAAAATTCTCCTCGTGCAGTATAAACATGTGTTTTAAAGAAATTATTACGACTAGTGCAAACAGCACTGAATACAAATGGCTATTAACATCATACTTCACCTCAACATTTTACCGACGAGTGAAGGTAATAGCGACTTCAATCATATTGCGCACTAGCAATCCAAAATATCGATATACAATATTGATCCAGTCATGTGCACATACAACTAATGTTACCGCACCGACTGAGATACCTCTGTTCCAGTTACAAAGACTGTGAACGACACCGTCATAATGGAACGACGACATCAATAAACCGCTGCAAATAAACCATCCAAGATAACAATAGAACGAAGGGCATATTAGCCCATATCCGTGGGTCTGCACCTCAATACGGAGTGAGTGGGCCCAATATAACGTGGTTGAGTCAGCACACCAAGTACTCCATGCCTTTGGCTGGTAATGTACGCGCCTCACCTTTCATACAATTTCTTGTATAATCGAATGGCTAAGTCGACCCGTCTCTCAATATGGGAAAAACTCCACTCCGAAGTCTAAAAGACAAGAGCGAGAAAGAATTCCATGAGAGCCAAGTAACCAGCGCTCTTTGTATAGCTGCTGTTGAATACTTATGGGGTACGGGGGCGTAACCCTTTTTAAGGGGGGTAGAGCCTCTTGGCTGTGCACAGTGTGTGCACCAATTTTAATGAGTCGTATGCTGGGCATACAATAAATTGTTGTTTTTTGTGATTTTTGGTTGTTTGTTTGTCATGCGGGGCATGCTTTGTTGGATTATTTGTGCATTGCACACTTGTGAATGTATGTGCTGTTACGTATCCTATGAGATACTGGTATGATTATGTGATGAAGTATCTGTAAAGGTACATGTGATATATACATGTTTATGATATGTTTTTACAATCCTTCGTATAGTATCACCTAGATACTGAATGGATAATGACTATGGAACAATGAAATATGGAATGTGGGAATTTAATGGACACCTCGGGGAGGTTGTCAAGATGGTTAGAACTGATAGGAAACGATGGTGCTGATGGATCACCTATATCCATATATTTGAATTAACTCCACACTTGAGGGCTATGTGCAATATGAGCACAACACTTATGCGTGAGTGCTACATCACATAGATGTACATTATGGGAATCATGGGTAAACACACATTATATACCTATTTATGAAAGACGACTTCGGGACGAAGTCTTTTTAAGGGGGGTAGATTGAAATACCCATAATTAATTAAAGAGTGATTAAATGTTTAATCAATTAAATTAAGGCCTAAATATCAATTTAAAAAAAACAATGATCAACATAAAGCAAATATTGCACCCTTTGACCATTTAGGGTAAATATATACCCAAACGAACCTAAAATTTTGTCCTAAGCACTATAACACATAAATGAACGTAATAGAATTATTGGAAGACACCCCAACAAAAGAACAAGCATTAACATGCTTAAAAGTTCATTTAGGGCAAAATGTGCTCTAAGAAGTTTTAAAGGTCATGTGACCTCCGTTGGATTCCAATTCAAATTTCTGGGTTTAGTAATCAGTCATGGGTATAATAAAACCATTACCAAAGAAAAATAAGCTCAGAAACAAGCTTTAACACAAAATGTGCACTAAAACACCTTAAAGCACGTTTTTGTGTATAACTCCAAAAGTATTGGTTTTATGCCACTTTAAGGACCATATTACATTCTTTATAACATTAATGTGTCACCCTAGACTATATTATAAAGTCTAAATCAAGGTTTTAAAATAAAATCAAAATGAGTAATTTTGAGTGAATAGTACCCAAAATGCCACCTAAGTTCCTAAAGTAAATCATGGTCAATGGTCATCCTTTGACCTTGACCATCATATGCGTTAAATGGCAGCTCTCTCCTCATCTAATTTCCGGTCACACACATCTCTACATAATGACTCAAAGTTACTTTATTTAAAGTAACATTACTACTACTTTATAAAATAAGTAAAGCAAACCTCACGTTTCCACCTTGGTTATTTGTTTCCGCCTGCCTGTATGTCGTTCTTATCCATACGAAGCTCTGAGCACCTACCAAATAAGTCATCAACTGCCACACGTAAAGTGATAGCCTAATGACCTGTGTACACCATTATATACTAATCTAAATCAATTTGTCCAACCCACTGTTGTGCTCCTTCCGCCTGTATATTGTGGTGTCCTTATCCAGTAGCAGACTTAAAAGGCCTACAAAAGAGTCATAAATTACTATATTATAACATAAGCCTATTTACATAATCTACACTTGATATATAATACAATAAATCAAACGGTGGCTACCATTATTCCCCCCAGCCGGATTGAATATGTTCAGAAGCTCCATTTCCTCTCTTCCACCGTGAGTAAACAGCCAACTTCAGGCATGGACTCACCATGGGTTAGGTAAGCTTAATAGTCATGGTATATACCATTTTCTTCCTCATTTCTTCCTCTTCCTAGTGGTGTAATCTATTCCCATTTCTATCCTCTATTCCAGCGTGTGTTTATGCTCAAAGAAGGATGGAATTCACGGTTGAAAAATCAGAAAGGAGAGGAGAAGTTAGCTTAAGTATTAAATAAGGTAAAACATGCTCTAACCTTGCTTACCTCCTTCTAAGTATTTCCGGTTTCTTTTCTGCATTTCCCCAGCTCATTCACTCCATTTATACGTGTGCTTCCAGTCATTATGCCTATACCTTCAAGATCTGTCAAGATCTAAGCCAAAACACTCCATTTACGTCATCTTTCTCAAGGTAAAATCTAGCTAATCCCCACCTTGTTATTACCGGTGGTACATGCTGGTGTTTTTAACACCTTGATTATACTCAATTTTGTAGGCGTGAAACAGCCCTTAAATAGTCCATAATATTAAGGTTAGTCATGCTTGGATTAAGCTTATAATATACCCTAATTAATGGTTAATGCTACTAGACTAACACATGTAAATTTCCCTTGTAAAAATGCTGCCGAATGGGTGTTATAAGCATGGGAACATTCTGCCTAAAATGGTGAGGAACAAGGTTGTAAGGAGGCTTGACAAACCGTGAGCTTGGGTGGCTGTTTGGCCAATTTAAATGCCCAAAAAAAATCAAGTAAGTATGCCAAATATATATAGTATAAAGTTTGTATATCATTCTGAAACGTATTAGATGAAACCGTGAGCTACAAGAAATTTTATGGCCAAATTATGTGTCATAAGGTATTATAACATGTTTAGTAAATTAACCTAAGATTTATGTGACATATAATGTCATAGAAATTAATTAATGAAATAAAACACAATTTATAAAATATTATTTCAAGTAGAAA
Organism: Limonium bicolor; assembly: GCA_023374045.1. Taxonomy (NCBI): domain Eukaryota; kingdom Viridiplantae; phylum Streptophyta; class Magnoliopsida; order Caryophyllales; family Plumbaginaceae; genus Limonium; species Limonium bicolor. Next base: position 242,294,969 of record CM041777.1, read on the forward strand.
CCAAAACCGTGAGTAATAATGTCTTTATGACATTTATAAGGGATTTATATTATATTAAGGTTTGGAATAAAGCCATGTATTTTGGCTATTTAGTTTATGTTATATTAAGTTTAAAATGAATTTAAAATAAAAATTAATATTACCGTATGTGATTTGGGGTTAGATTTGAAATTAAATTAAATTTAGAAGGTAAACTATGATTATAGCCGAAAACTAAGCCTTGAAAACTATTAAAATGAATTTTCTAAAGTAATATTAAATTTGGGGTCAAAATGCAATTTCTGAAAATATTGGGTCAAAACTGTAATTTATTGAAATTATGGTCAAACTGGTGGTCAATGGGTTAATATAGACCATGTTAGAAGCTTTGACCAAAATTAATTACATAAATAATTAAATTGTGAACTTATAATAATGTTATAAGTTAAATATGGAATTTATAAAACTAATGGGGTGGTAGAAAAGGTAATTACCAAAAATAATGGGTCAATATGGCTAACATAATAATTTATATCATAAGTATAAAGTTTGGGAATTTTTGGAGTTATATAAATGATTTTATAAAGGAAAGTGTATAATATATAGTTTTGTGACATTTAAGAAGTGTAAAATATAAAGTGGGGTTATGTAACACCCCAACCACCACCGTACACTTAACATCAAACTGCAGCGGAAACCTCAACTCATCACATTACTTAATTCAATGGTGTTACACGCCGTTAACCACCCACGTGGCTAACAAGGCTAATACATGTACATTGTATCGGTCTGATGGACTAGATTCCCGAGCACTGCACAATACAATCCTTATCCCATTTCCAACAATTATTACACACAAACACTCCCACTGTACCGAGTATTTACAAACTAATGCCGATAACAATTTCGGTCTTACTACGCCTACAGTACATACTCAATTTAAATGGCTACCCATGTACAGTCAGCTACCCCGTCCTACTCTCGAACGGCTTCCAGCTCCTTGTACCTGAAATAGAAAAGGAGAGAAAGGGTGGCCCCCAAGGGGCTCAGCACCTTTGCTGGTATGGTAATCCCGCAGCCCACATGCTACCGGGCCACGCACAACTAATTGTCGTCTTAGCATGTAGTTGATTATATTTAAATCATGCATACAAGCCATAAACATACAACACATAACATTTCGCCTCAATGGGCTCAATCTATAACCAACACATCCACACTTAACCAACCATCCAATGATTCCTTAAACCCTAGAGTGGCTCTCCTCTGAAACGGAGCTACTTCCATAACGAACGACATGTACCCATTAATCGGGTTATCCTTAAACGCCTCTTGTCACAAACTAGGATTCATTTCCATGATCCACACACTCCATATCCTACAACATATCTCATTCCTCACATAACAAAACATAACAAACCTTTCTTGTTTCGACGTACACATGATAACATCACAATCATTTTAAACATCCAATGTATATATATATATACCATAGCATAGCAAGGGAATTTGCATAGCACCATAACATTACATAACACCATAAAATCGGTTCTCACAAGGAACCTTCCACCATAGTTAGTATACCAGTGAGCCTAGAGATTATTACCAATCCCATGTTAAGCTCGTTACCAACCTCGTTACCGTCCGGTTATATTGAACGGTTAACTTATACCCAAGGTGTGTCGGATATAGTAATCCCAAGCACACCGAAACAACATTCGTATGCCCCTGTGGCCCGACGTGAGTCAGTAATTAGCTTTGGATAAGCTAAGGGAAGGTGGAAACCAAATTGGAATACAACCTATACATACACCAAGAGAGCCGAACCGGATATGACATCGACTCCCGTCCATCACACGCGTGGCCGGAACAACCGGACTCCTCACCCCCCATTAGTACATATACACTTATAAATAAGTAGTTAGAGATCCATTATGGAGCCTACCACATCCACACACCATACGGTATCATAACCGAGTTAAGCACACAAGGGAGGTTCACACACTTGCATACAACAACAATGTCCAACTATCTCACACATAGCCGTGGTTAGCACGTTCCCAAGGTTTGGGCCGTCAACTCCGAATACCGATCACTCATGTGTTCCTAGATTTGGTTAGCTAAGGTTTAACACATATTTGAGGTTAGATGGTATCGGAGGCCAAATTCGCTACATAAATGAATTACTATAAACTCATTACATGTTTTATCTTACAAGGTGGCAAACACTCAGTAAAACATATTGGCATACAAGCCGGTGTAATCCGGTAGGACACATGTTGCAAGAAAACCATACCTGTCACCGGAGTCCACTTTACCACGTCCACCTATGTTCCTCGAGCAATTCTCGAATAACTGATGACATTACATGTACTTTATTAACATCGGGGTAGCATGGTAGCATGATTATTAATGTCTAATGCTTATAACTTTTTCCCCGTTAACTTAGTTACATTTCTTCACTTTTAATTTGTTTTACTTTTACCTTTCAATACAACTTTTCACCCACTTATTGTCATTAAAACTCACCTAACATGTCCTTAACAACCTTATAACAGCATTACTTATCAATCCCCATCATTACATATCATTTCATAACCTTAACCCATGTTTTGGTCCGACCGGACTTACCGACCGGACTTGTCCATGTCCGGTCGATTCCAGAACATTTCTGCCAAAAATTTCTACTCCGACCGACCTTGTAAGTCGGTCCTATGTCCGGTCCATTCCAGAAACTAATTCTCGCAGGGTAAACTGGGCCCGACCGAACTTGCAAGTCCGGTCGCAAGTCCGGTCTGCCCCAGATCTTTGTTTTCCTTTACATTCAACTCCAAACTTCACCCCATATATCCTAGTATACCCTAACCTCATTGGGCACTTCAAACACACCTTAAGATACTTAAACACTCACAAAACTCTTTTCTAATTCCTTAAACCTTTACTTATATCTTCACAAAATTTCTAACACTACAATGTTTTCTCTAGTTAAGTTTCTCCTAATAACCTGTACAAGTGTTTCATCACCATCATAACATCATCTCCCAAGCATCTTCTCTTACTAACCAAATCTTCTCTTTCACAACTCCTTAAAGTTCCTTTCTCAAAACCTTATCTATACATTATTCCCACCTTGCACATCACATAACCTAAACCTTAAACAAACTTCTTCAAGACTTTAATACATTCTCAAAACACACATTGAATTCCTAGAACTTCCAAGATAACACCTAAATCCTTGCATCACTCTAAATCACCTTAATACTTGTTTTCTTCTCAAGTAAACATTTATTCACCTTTAACACTTCCTAGTTCATCAAAACCATTTAAAACACTTAGATCTTCTTACACATTTTTCCCAAATTTGGCCATAGCTTCTCTTGTATATACTCACATCCAACCACTTAGGTTTTTACCTTATTTCATTCAAGAACACCTAAAATCCATCAAACACATTTTTATACACAAGACTTCACACATTTAGCACTACATCACAATATAGTGCATAACTTAAATTGCTTGGCACTTAGGCCCTTAAACAACATGGCTCTTAGGCCCTTAAACAACATAAACCTTAAACACTGAATCTCCACAATACATAAGCCTTTGACCTGCAATTACACACACCAAACATATGTTCCTTTACTAGTCTCCTTGAGAAACACCTTACTAAGTCATTCACCATTTGCTCTTTAGGTAGTTTTAGCAAGCATTATAAGCTCATTTCTCCTAAGGCATTAAACCACATTGAGATAGTATGTTTACCTCTTTTCCACTCAAACTTCTTTCTTGTTTCCTCTTAAAACCGGTAGGGCATTTCACTCCTTGTCAACTACTTAACAATATACAAACATCATAATGAGTTTTCAAGCTTTAAGCTCCATCTCATTGTAAACCCTAATTACATATATTGTTTTAACACATCAAGGTAATTGTTTTACCTTTGAATGGAAAGAGAGCTTGAATGAGTATCAAGAGAGGACTCCTCCTAGCCCTTGGAAGATTTAAATGAAGCTAAAACAAGACAAGAGAAGACACCATTACAAGGTGCATTTTCGGTCAACACCAAAAATGAAGGAAATGGAGTTTTCTTTGGTTTTTCCTTACCTTGAAGCAAAGGTGATCAACAAGGCATAAAAATATTAGCTCAAGCTCCTTCCATGGAAGTTCTCCTTGGCACCGAAATGGTGGTTTTGATGATTTGAAAAGACAATGTTGTAGAGCTTGCTCCAACTAAGAGAACGGTAGTCTCGGAATTAAATTCGGAGCATGGAGTCATAAGTTACAAGTGAAGAAGGATGAAGAATGGTATGGTTCTGTTGGAAACCGATGGAGAGAGGAGGAAGAAGATGGCCATCGTGGGAAATGAAAGGAAAGAAGAGAATGAAGAGATAAGTTTGCTTTTGTTAAGATATTTATTCTTATAAAGCAAATAGTACATTAATTAGTCATTCTTTCTTTTCTTAGTAAACTAACAAGGGTGGTGAGTCACCACACCTTAAAAACCGGCCCCCAACAGTACCTAGGGGTGTTTTAGACTTTATTAATCAATTGTCTCACTTATAGTAACATATGTTACAAACTAGCTTATAAAAACCACTATTCACCAAAAACAAGGCACATAGAAGTGAAATTTTTGATTTCCCATTGATATAGCCACCCAAATGTGATACTATATAGTACACATGTTAATTAAAGAGTAATGATGGACATTTAGCCATTCAAAACTCATTTACAAGACAATTTTTCAAAAACGTGCTTTAAGACTCCTTAAAGCACATTTTGCGTTTTAACTTGTTTTCAAGCTTGGTTTTCTTTAGTAATTGATTTAATATGTTCATTAACATATAAATAAGGCATAGGTATGACCATTAGGCCTTATACACATTTATCCCAAGCTTAGAGCACATTTTAGCCCATATTGACCTTAAGGTATTTATTTGTGTTTTGTTTGGTTTCATTGTCTACCAAAGTTTCCTAAGGACTTAATTAGCCTTATAAAGTCATAATTAAACATTATCAAGTCTTGGTAGGCTCTTTGGGTCCTAACCAAGTTCACTCCAAGCTTAGAGCATGTTTTTGCTCAAACCGTGTCTTAGTGTTTTATTGTGTTTTACCATGGTTTAAATGTTTCATTTATGTTTCTAAGGCACTTTTTAGCCTTTAAATACCATAGTTTAACATTTACACAACATACCAAGGTTTGGGGTATTTCAATCTACCCCCCTTAAAAGAACTTCGTCCTCGAAGTTCACATTTCCTCGCATCATTGGATTAGAATACGGGAATTACTTATAGCCATAAAACTTCCATTACCAACCACCCTTTACATCCAACCTCGGACTTAATGTTCCGGGCAACATATCCACATTATACATAAAATATCATACTCACATGGTAACCTCGGACTTAATGGTCCGGGTACCTTCACCACACTTGCACCTATACAATATCCCTCAGACTCTTAGGTCTGGGTGACATAACCACATTTGGACTCGTAGGCCCGGGTAACACAATCAATTCAGAACCCACTCACATTAGAACTCAAGGTCTAACATAATATTTATTACTTATTCCACACAACATGTCTTAGCATGTATATCAAACAGAAATACCTTTTCCATCTCTCCATGGGTTCGAATCCCACGTTGAGTACATATACACTGTGATCCCGCAGAACCCGGTCGCGATGGACACCTTCTGGTCCCCGTTCCTTTGGGAGATCAAAACATTCACTTAATTTTTAACATATATACTTCTCATGTCACCGGTCCGAAGACAAAGGCTCATACGTCCTCAGCTCGTGAGCAAGTACTACCAAAAATATTCTTTACTAGGTTAAGTATAAGAAGATCTTTTATTCAAAATATTAATCGATTGTTTGAAAACACCAATTGAAAATCCTTTTGAAAACACCACACAACTCCAAGTCCAATTTATGCTCCTTGTATTTTTCTTAACATGGTTGTTTGTGACCACTTACAGGGAGCTTCAAGAGTCATCCAACCCTGATGTGATCAGCATCAGTGTTGAACTATCTTTCCACCCCAATTTGTGTTCGGCTTCCCTTGATCTCATGATAATCAAGTTTCACCTCCCACTTCTTTTTCAACCAACAATTAATTCAAGCATATCCCATTTTCCATCTTTAAATCCTTCTAGTCATAATCATTACATCTCCAAGGGATAGAACTCCGTCTATCAATCTTCACCCAAATCCAACTTAATTCAAGTTACCTAGGAAATTTAATTCTCACTAGGTTCTATGTCGGTCTTATACCCCTCATAAATCACAACACTGTATATATATACATATTTTTTTATCAAAATACAATACATGGTTTACATTTATGCACCGTCGGGGTTTTAGTTCCCCGGGAGTTTCTTTACTCCCTTCCATTTGTACTCTCACACACCACTGTTAACAAGATAAACACACTTCCCACAATGGTATTCGCATCTTCTGTGCGCAATTACCACAATTTAACCACAAATAAATGCGTATGTTTATATAACACACGCGCCAACCATCATAACAAATCATTTTGTGCTATGCACAACCCCGTTCACGTACACTTGTACGGTAAAACACACTAAGTGGTTTTGCGCTCTACCCCCCTTAAAAGGGATTACGCCCACGTAATCAATCACTGAGCATTAGCTTAAAATGTTCTGCCGTCGTGAAGTGTTTTAACTTCCACGCGGTCTATTACACAATGGATTCTGATTAGAGGATCTTAACCATATTAGCGGTTTAGTTCCTAAACCAAGAATTCGCATTGGAGTTGTAACTCATAACCGGTTTCGGTCCTGGCCTGTAAGGCTTCTAGGCATTGATGACTAGCCATCCATTCATATTCACAATGTATATTCGGCATTTGATGCATGGGCTCACTGGCCTCTGCTGCGCCATTCTGATAATTATAGGGCTAGTTTGTCCCATTCGTTACTGTTACTGTATTGTACATCTCCAATGTATTACCCTTATCTTGGGAAGGATGGTTTCTCAACCGACGCATGGTATCTCTTACCCTGAGCGAATTCGGTGAGTTTCAAAACTTTCCATCCACTTCTCCAATAGCTTACAGCGTAAACTACTATGTAATTCACAATGATTGACTTGCTTCTACCGACTTACTGTCGGTTGAGATTGAGCTACTACTTAGTGTGTAGTGCTCTCTCAGCTAATTACAACATTTGGGGTATATTCCATACCGATATTTGGCATTTAGTGTTACTATTGTTATTTACTGTTAATCATGTCTCCACCTTTGGTTTTGTACATGTATTCTTTCATTCCTGCGGCCTTGCATTACCTATGCATCGGCCATTATAATATTATTCCTCCACAATTACCATGCCTCTGATTCCTAGCTATCTCACTTGATCATTACTGCGCAAGAGCAATACCAAAACACTCAGTCATACAGAGTGCAGAGGCGTAAACTCTTGACAGTAAATCTCTCATGCGATTGCGATAGGAATTTTCACTGTGTTTCACTGAAATCCTTATCACCTAACACTTGCCACCGGCTTACTGCTCGGTTCGTTTGCTATCACTTACTGTTGTATCTCCACTGGGGTTAACTCACAACTCTGCTTATTTGTCATACCATCACTTAGCAATACTTATACAACGGTCGCTTATTGCACACCGTATCCTCTTCCATTATATAGCATCAACTTATACTGTATCCGCTATTATATTAGCTTCCGCTATTACGCTAGGTTTATCTGGCCACTTATTTGGCTGATTTTTGAATATATTACTATTTTTCCCCTTGAGCGTTGTTCGCTACACATTTAGCTTCACACACCTACGGTGATTGCTACCAAACTTATTACTCTTCCTGTGTACACAACTGGTACGAGCACTTCTTTTCGTGTTATTTTATTCCAATCATCCTGGGGTAATAACAACGTGGTCCATACTCCACATATTTCTTGTACTTGATTCACATAACTACCGCTTCTGCGGTCTCACAATATCGAGAGGTATCCCCACTCTTAATGCAGTGGTTCGCTTACCACTTTAACCACTTATACAACATAAACTTCTACAATCAATCGAATTTATATAACATATCTTGCTTATGGCTTATAAGCCTTATTTGCCTTGAGCTGGGCTCATTGTAGGCTGTCCACACATATGTACTTCTCTGTACCACATTACATGTTTAGAGGTTGTAGTGGGCTCCATGACAAGGTCGTTGCATTCCGTTTCCTTTCATGGGATGCCCCTTAGGTTTGTCAGTCCGTCTCCTGACAACTTATGTCTAAACTGGGTGTTAATTTCAACCCTTGCATTTCTGTCATGTATTTCGTTCAACAATTGTTGATGCGCACACCCTTCAAGGATTTCTCCTGGGTGTTGTTAAGTTATGCCTTTACATCTGGTTCACAGTTATTGGTACATTCAGTTAGCCACGCCTTTTTGCGTTCTTCACTGGTTATTATCTTCTTCTGTGAAGGTCATCATTTCCTAATAATGTAGGTACTCATTCTGGGAATTTCATCCCGTCCATTGCACTTTACTGTGTCTACACTAGGCATCTGCCTTGCCCTGCTTTCCAGCTATCATGTTAATCCCTGGGGATCCTTAAGTCATATAAGCTGTCTTTACATTCAGTTAGTGCACTTCGCACCTCCTGACTCTTAAACATTTCCTTGAAAGGAATTCACTAATTCCTTTAGTCTCGTTAACTTAACTGAGTTCCTTAACTTCAACCATTCCTTGTAATCCTTAGCTCTTGTTTGATTTACACTGCTGACCGTAGACGGAGTCGACTACTTCCCGTGTTTCGGACTCTACTCGTATACATATATGGGGTATCATACTGATACATTACTACTTACCCAACTAACCTATAAGTAGGTCTGTCAGGCCCACATGCTCCTATCGGAGTGCGGTCGTCCCACAACACAGTTGGTACACTTGTAGTGTCCGTCACACGCCTAGGTGAAGTTTCTGTTGTCAACTCCCTTATTTGTCCCGTGAAATATTCATTCCTTGCTTCCCGAACTTAATCGAGGGAAGGTTTATCCACTGTTGTATCCTTGTCAATTGCCCCTGGTTTCACTGGTTGGTTTAAAAGAAGGTTGGAAAGAAGTGTTGGTTTGAAAGAAAATCTGGTTTTGAAAAGGGGTTTGAATAAATTTGGGTTTGAAAGAAAATTTTCATGGTTTCACAACATCTTCTTACCTTAGCCAAGTCTAGCTTCTTGTTGACTGGTGTATTTCCAATTGCAGAGGTTAGGCTAACAGGCCCTTCCACTGTTATGACAATCACATTTAACTTTATGGTACTTTTCCAAGTACTTTGTAGTGGTTATGAATTCCCAACAGCCCTGTTATAGCAGCACTTGCTATGGCAAGTGCGCCATGCTAACTGGCTATCGGTTTGACACATACCGATTGTGGTATTGTTTTGACCCATATTGTCATCAGTGGCCTTGTTGGCCCTCACTGATCTTACTCTGCCTTGATAATACTCCTCTAGGTGACTTCTCACTGTTTTCACATGATAATCATTAACTAGGGTGTTTCCCATTCTGGGAGACCCCTTTTTCTTAGTATTGTATTCTCTTTGTAGCCCGTTCCACGTATTTGGGCACTACGTTGTAGTTCCCTTGTCGGTTGATCGTTGGTGTATTATTTATCAACTGTGGTCCCATAGACACTCGTCTCGGGTTTTATTAATCCATTCTTGCCTGTTGCACGGTTGGTGCGTTGCAAGCTGGTTATTCTCGACTGCTCGCATGTCGACCCAGGTTGCCGAAATTTTATCCTCTTATACACAAGATTCTTATTCCTCGCTATGAAATGCGGTTAACACTGTTTAGTGGAAACCGTCTCCGGGATTCCCAGTTTTCGGGATCTACCGTATGACAGGTTCTCCGTACTCTAAGGTATTTAATAACAGCCAGATCGGGTATTCCCGAGTAAGAGTGGACTTCCATCTCTCTGGCGTTGTTTCCCAAGTTATATACAGGGATTGTGGAGGGTGGGATGGAGAGTAGGTTCCAGTACACACTGGTATTCCTATCTAGCGTATCTCTCACGCTATCACTCAACCCTTAACCCAAAGTACTTAAATCTTAACTCGGTACTTCCTAAGCTCGGTAATCCAGTCATCAGAGCGATACTTCGCTCTGATACCACTTTTTGTAACACCCCAACCACCACCGTACACTTAACATCAAACTGCAGCGGAAACCTCAACTCATCACATTACTTAATTCAATGGTGTTACACGCCGTTAACCACCCACGTGGCTAACAAGGCTAATACATGTACATTGTATCGGTCTGATGGACTAGATTCCCAAGCACTGCACAATACAATCCTTATCCCATTTCCAACAATTATTACACACAAACACTCCCACTGTACCGAGTATTTACAAACTAATGCCGATAACAATTTCGGTCTTACTACGCCTACAGTACATACTCAATTTAAATGGCTACCCATGTACAGTCAGCTACCCCGTCCTACTCTCGAACGGCTTCCAGCTCCTTGTACCTGAAATAGAAAAGGAGAGAAAGGGTGGCCCCCAAGGGGCTCAGCACCTTTGCTGGTATGGTAATCCCGCAGCCCACATGCTACCGGGCCACGCACAACTAATTGTCGTCTTAGCATGCAGTTGATTATATTTAAATCATGCATACAAGCCATAAACATACAACACATAACATTTCGCCTCAATGGGCTCAATCTATAACCAACACATCCACACTTAACCAACCATCCAATGATTCCTTAAACCCTAGAGTGGCTCTCCTCTGAAACGGAGCTACTTCCATAACGAACGACATGTACCCATTAATCGGGTTATCCTTAAACGCCTCTTGTCACAAACTGGGATTCATTTCCATGATCCACACACTCCATATCCTACAACATATCTCATTCCTCACATAACAAAACATAACAAACCTTTCTTGTTTCGACGTACACATGATAACATCACAATCATTTTAAACATCCAATGTATATATATATACCATAGCATAGCAAGGGAATTTGCATAGCACCATAACATTACATAACACCATAAAATCGGTTCTCACAAGGAACCTTCCACCATAGTTAGTATAACAGTGAGCCTAGAGATTATTACCAATCCCATGTTAAGCTCGTTACCAACCTCGTTACCGTCCGGTTATATTGAACGGTTAACTTATACCCAAGGTGTGTCGGATATAGTAATCCCAAGCACACCGAAACAACATTCGTATGCCCCTATGGCCCGACGTGAGTCAGTAATTAGCTTTGGATAAGCTAAGGGAAGGTGGAAACCAAATTGGAATACAACCTATACATACACCAAGAGAGCCGAACCGGATATGACATCGACTCCCGTCCATCACACGCGTGGCCGGAACAACCGGACTCCTCACCCCCCATTAGTACATATACACTTATAAATAAGTAGTTAGAGATCCATTATGGAGCCTACCACATCCACACACCATACGGTATCATAACCGAGTTAAGCACACAAGGGAGGTTCACACACTTGCATACAACAACAATGTCCAACTATCTCACACATAGCCGTGGTAAGCACGTTCCCAAGGTTTGGGCCGTCAACTCCGAATACCGATCACTCATGTGTTCCTAGATTTGGTTAGCTAAGGTTTAACACATATTTGAGGTTAGATGGTATCGGAGGCCAAATTCGCTACATAAATGAATTACTATAAACTCATTACATGTTTTATCTTACAAGGTGGCAAACACTCAGTAAAACATATTGGCATACAAGCCGGTGTAATCCGGTAGGACACAGGTTGCAAGAAAACCATACCTGTCACCGGAGTCCACTTTACCACGTCCACCTATGTTCCTCGAGCAATTCTCGAATAACTGATGACATTACATGTACTTTTATTAACATCGGGGTAGCATGATTATTTAATGTCTAATGCTTATAACTTTTTCCCCGTTAACTTAGTTACATTTCTTCACTTTTAATTTGTTTTACTTTTACCTTTCAATACAACTTTTCACCCACTTATTGTCATTAAAACTCACCTAACATGTCCTTAACAACCTTATAACAGCATTACTAATCAATCCCCATCATTACATATCATTTCATAACCTTAACCCATGTTTTTGGTCCGACCGGACTTACCGACCGGACTTGTCCATGTCCGGTCGATTCCAGAACACATTTCCGCCAAAAATTTCTACTCCGACCGACCTTGTAAGTCCGGTCCTATGTCCGGTCCATTCCAGAAACTAATTCTCGCAGGGTAAACTGGGCCCGACCGAACTTGCAAGTCCGGTCGCAAGTCCGGTCTGCCCCAGATCTTTGTTTTCCTTTTTACATTCAACTCCAAACTTCACCCCATATATCCTAGTATACCCTAACCTCATTTGGGCACTTCAAACACACCTTAAGATATCCTTAAACACTCACAAAACTCTTTTTCTAATTCCTTAAACCTTTACTTATATCTTCACAAAATTTCTAACACTTACAATGTTTTCTCCTAGTTTTTCAAGTGGTGTTTCATCCTTAATAACCTTTATACCAAAGTGTTTCCTCACCATCATAACATCATCTCCCAAGCATCTTCTCTTACTAACCAAATCTTCTCTTTCACAACTCCTTAAAGTTCCTTTCTCAAAACCTTATCTATACATTATTCCCACCTTGCACATCACATAACCTAAACCTTAAACAAACTTCTTCAAGACTTTAATACATTCTCAAAACACACATTGAATTCCTAGAACTTCCAAGATAACACCTAAATCCTTGCATCACTCTAAATCACCTTAATACTTGTTTTCTTCTCAAGTAAACATTTATTCACCTTTAACACTTCCTAGTTCATCAAAACCATTTAAAACACTTAGATCTTCTTACACATTTTTCCCAAATTTGGCCATAGCTTCTCTTGTATATACTCACATCCAACCACTTAGGTTTTTACCTTATTTCATTCAAGAACACCTAAAATCCATCAAACACATTTTTATACACAAGACTTCACACATTTAGCACTACATCACAATATAGTGCATAACTTAAATTGCTTGGCACTTAGGCCCTTAAACAACATGGCTCTTAGGCCCTTAAACAACATAAACCTTAAACACTGAATCTCCACAATACATAAGCCTTTGACCTGCAATTACACACACCAAGACATATGTTCCTTTACTAGTCTCCTTGAGAAACACCTTACTAAGTCATTCACCATTTGCTCTTTAGGTAGTTTTAGCAAGCATTATAAGCTCATTTCTCCTAAGGCATTAAACCACATTGAGATAGTATGTTTACCTCTTTTCCACTCAAACTTCTTTCTTGTTTCCTCTTAAAACCGGTAGGGCATTTCACTCCTTGTCAACTACTTAACAATATACAAACATCATAATGAGTTTTCAAGCTTTAAGCTCCATCTCATTGTAAACCCTAATTACATATATTGTTTTAACACATCAAGGTAATTGTTTTACCTTTGAATGGAAAGAGAGCTTGAATGAGTATCAAGAGAGGACTCCTCCTAGCCCTTGGAAGATTTAAATGAAGCTAAAACAAGACAAGAGAAGACACCATTACAAGGTGCATTTTCGGTCAACACCAAAAATGAAGGAAATGGAGTTTTCTTTGGTTTTTCCTTACCTTGAAGCAAAGGTGATCAACAAGGCATAAAAATATTAGCTCAAGCTCCTTCCATGGAAGTTCTCCTTGGCACCGAAATGGTGGTTTTGATGATTTGAAAAGACAATGTTGTAGAGCTTGCTCCAACTAAGAGAACGGTAGTCTCGGAATTAAATTCGGAGCATGGAGTCATAAGTTACAAGTGAAGAAGGATGAAGAATGGTATGGTTCTGTTGGAAACCGATGGAGAGAGGAGGAAGAAGATGGCCATCGTGGGAAATGAAAGGAGAAGAGAATGAAGAGATAAGTTTGCTTTTGTTAAGATATTTATTCTTATAAAGCAAATAGTACATTAATTAGTCATTCTTTCTTTTCTTAGTAAACTAACAAGGGTGGTGAGTCACCACACCTTAAAAACCGGCCCCCAACAGTACCTAGGGGTGTTTTAGACTTTATTAATCAATTGTCTCACTTATAGTAACATATGTTACAAACTAGCTTATAAAAACCACTATTCACCAAAAACAAGGCACATAGAAGTGAAATTTTTGATTTCCCATTGATATAGCCACCCAAATGTGATACTATATAGTACACATGTTAATTAAAGAGTAATGATGGATATTTAGCCATTCAAAACTCATTTACAAGACAATTTTTCAAAAACGTGCTTTAAGACTCCTTAAAGCACATTTTGCGTTTTAACTTGTTTTCAAGCTTGGTTTTCTTTAGTAATTGATTTAATATGTTCATTAACATATAAATAAGGCATAGGTATGACCATTAGGCCTTATACACATTTATCCCAAGCTTAGAGCACATTTTAGCCCATATTGACCTTAAGGTATTTATTTGTGTTTTGTTTGGTTTCATTGTCTACCAAAGTTTCCTAAGGACTTAATTAGCCTTATAAAGTCATAATTAAACATTATCAAGTCTTGGTAGGCTCTTTGGGTCCTAACCAAGTTCACTCCAAGCTTAGAGCATGTTTTTGCTCAAACCGTGTCTTAGTGTTTTATTGTGTTTTACCATGGTTTAAATGTTTCATTTATGTTTCTAAGGCACTTTTTAGCCTTTAAATACCATAGTTTAACATTTACACAACATACCAAGGTTTGGGGTATTTCAGGTTATTATATAAATAAGAGATGTCGGTGGGCGGAAAAGAAATTAAAAACAACCAGTGGGCTGTTCGGGAATAAAATAACACAAAACAATAGGTTATATAAATAATACATGTTAAAACCACATAATATAACCTATATGTAACATTATATAATATGTGTGGTAATTGTGTAAATAAAGAAAGTATAATGTGCTGGAAAAAAAATAAACCAAAACAGCAATGTGGCTGTTCGGTAATTATACAAGAATAAACCATATGTTATAATGAATTAATGGAATAAAATGATATAGTACATAGTGTGTATAACATTATATAAAATATCTGGCAAGATTGTAATTAAAAGAAAATGAGTGTGTTGGAGATGGGATTTAAAAACAGACCTAGGGTTTGTTTGTAATAACCGAAAATTATAAAACTATATGATAAAAAAATATAAGTGTAACATTGTAAGATTTCATGTGGTCAAAACGTAGTTTATTAAACAATATGCTAAAACCGCATGTGTTAACATTTAAGAATGAATTTATAAACTATGGGTTACAATGTCATGATACTATATATATTATATGAGTAAATCAAATAAAAACAACATATATAAATCTATATGTAAAACTGAGAATATATGTATATATATATAAGTATATACAATATGGTTTTAAATGTCATGGATTAATAAATGACAAGTGTTATGACATTAGTTTAAATATATATACTATAAGTCATGTAACTATAGATCAAAGTATGAGTTTATTAAGATGAATAATGAGATGTATAATATATGGTACAATATTAATTGGTTAAATAATAATGCCATAAAACAAAAGTGCATATGCATTATATGCGGTGCGAATTAACGTTGCATGCACACATGCAACCATACAATAACAATGTATACTCGAATACCGAACCCGAGTGATTAAACTGATACTTAAGTATTAACGGGAATAAGTATTCGTATACTGGTAACTTAAGGAATAAATCCTAACGTTGGAAAAACGCTACAAACTAAGACCTTTTTCATGACCGACTCATTTAAATAAACCCGGGCATTGGTAAATAATATGTACTACGAGTAACGAGTTCGTATAACGATACCTTAACAAATAATTGTTGAAATCCGGGGATGAAAGGTCGGGATTATTTGTGCTGTTCGGATTTACCGAGCTTAAAAAAAAATCATGTGGATTGACTTATGTTATGCTTGATATTTAGACCGTATCATTGACGAAGGCGCTTGACGAGCTAGTGGTCTACTGCGCAACCTAGGTCTTTGGTGAACGGTATGTGAAGAAGGGTTTGATCCGGGTTGACCTAAGAAAGGGCCCGGAATTGTTTGATGACTTGTATGTTGTCATGTGTCTCTGATTGTCTCTGAGGACTTCCTCGGGTCAGACTTATGTGTGAAATCTGTGATAAGATTGTTTGTCTGAGTGTGTGAATTAATATGCGTGAACTGTATATTTAAGCTGCTTATTATTTACTGTTTTTGCGATAACAGAATTGGTTCGTATATATGAACCTATATATAAAACGAACTAGCGGCTACGGTGCTATCTTATATGTGTAATATAAGGAATGTTAGAAAGACGTTGTAGCACTAGGATAATAAGATATGTATATTATCCAAGACTTTATTACGGAGCATTAGCCTTTTCTAAACGCCGCTTTCGTATCTAACACTGGATCCCAAGTTTACATACTCCGGATTGGACTAATGACCTCAGTCTGCTGTGTTAGAAAAATTGGTAATGCGATGCGATGGTATAATTAATTAACATAACAAAGCCAAGAGGATGTGGCTCTTGGTGCGCGCTGTGATCACAAAAACGATACCAGGATGTCCGCGTACGGGTCCGTAAGTATCAAGAAATTTTCCGCGAACTAGAATGGTTCGTTGGTCGGAGACTCTACCGCTGGAGTGGCTACTGCCGTGGGTGAGCCGCCATAAATATATGGGTAATTTAGAGACACGTCGTTTTAACGAGACGTTGTCACCAGGTATAACTAAACAATTACGAACATCTTGTTAGCTCGTACATTTGGTGAACAATATTGGTCTCTTATACCAAAGACGGGAATTAATACTCTTTTATTATTCTTGTTGTTACGCCTTGTTGTTCATTGGTTATACTGTATGGTGTTATGTTGTGTGGAATATGTTATGAGTGTTAATGGTTGTGTTTTATTGTATGGTTATTACTGTTAATTGTTTTATAGTTTAATTATATTCGTAAACTGGTATAGCATGAAATAAATCTAATATTAAGATGGTTAAAATGACAAGTGACCATTAGGCTCCAGGCCCGCATACTCAGCGTTTATCGCTGAGCCTTTATGGCATGTTGCAGGTTGTTGATCATCGTCGAAGCCGAAGTGCGGGATTGGGTAGATGCTCACTTGTCGACGGTCATGTTTTTGGGCTTAGTGTGAGCCTCGATTTTAAACCCTATCCTATGTTGATTAAAGCTGATTAGGATCTGATTGGGTTTTAGGTCCACTTATAGCCTAAGATTAATAACAATGTCATAAAACAATAATTATTAAAACCTAAGCTAGCTCACTCGAACCTATTATGAGTCGCCACCTAATTTTAACCTAGATCAAATTAGGAAAGGAGAGTTCGGGTTCGGGGGCTTGATATTCGACTTAATTAGGGTTCAATTACTTTCATTACCCCTAGAAGTCGTTTTCCTCTACTTAGTTTAATTACGGCTTATTACGAGCCGTTTTAACCTAAGTGCGCAAGCTTCTGTTTTTTTTGTGTTTTTAGCATTTTTTGACAGAAAATTAAAGTGAAAAGTGAAATTACCTAAACTAGGGTTTCGGAGGCAGAATTAGGTCAAATTTCATTTCCGTCCGTAGCCACGGACCTAATGTCCGAAACCACGGACCCCAGTTAACCTAAATACACAGAAAAGTCGAAATTAAAGGAAAACAAAAATTTGCAAGTCCGGGGCCACGGACAGCTGTCCGTGGGCCCGGACATCATTAGAAAAAACCTAAATTTTGAATTTTTAAAATCCCGCCGCCGTCCGTGGGTGTCCGTGGTCTCGGACAACGCGTCCGAGGTCC
The DNA here is from genome assembly GCA_023374045.1 of Limonium bicolor. Classification (NCBI taxonomy): domain Eukaryota; kingdom Viridiplantae; phylum Streptophyta; class Magnoliopsida; order Caryophyllales; family Plumbaginaceae; genus Limonium; species Limonium bicolor. The sequence continues at coordinate 242,312,764 of CM041777.1, forward strand.
CGGACCATAGGTCCGAGGTCACGGACCACCCACGGACAGGGGTTTTCAGAAGGTTCCCGAGGGTGTTTTGAGCTCAAATTTTAAGGGTGTGTAGCCTGAAAGATGTACAAGACGTTAGTGATTGAAAGTTTTCAATTTGAATTCGAATTAAGCACGAAACTTAGCAAACAAGTTATCTGACAGAGGCTTAAACAAACAGCAATACAGAAGCCCACGAAGGTTAGTTTGAGCTCAAATTTCGAGGCAAGACAGATAATACCGTGGAGAATTAGGGAGGCTGAGTTTCTACCTGTTTTACCTTCGGATTCACAACGTTCTTCACACCGGGATTCGTCAAGTGCTTCGTTGATGGTAGACCCGAAGGGACTTCGAACCAGGCTTCTGGTTGTTGGTTGTTCTTGCTGTTCTTCACGTTTTGGTGGTGTTTTTGTGGGGTTTTGATGATTATTGGTGCCTTGGGAATTGGAAAACGTGTTTAGATGATGATTTCGGGGGATTTTCGGTATGATTTGGGTGGCCGGGTGTTGGAAAACGTGAGAGAGAGAGAGGAGGCCGCCTTTTCTGACTCTCTAGGGTTCTTGAGTATGTGAGGTTCTCCTTTTATCCAAAAACCTATCCCCTTATATAGACTTTCTTAAAGATAAAGAGAATCTAGTAAAAGTAAGATTTTTCGATACTTTAACTAAGTAACTTCCCAAAGGAATTTTGCTATGAAATTTTAACCACATGTCAAGAATGGATATTATGAATTTTCTGAGGTGGAAACGAATTTTTTAAATGCTGGAGCATTTTTAAATTGAATTTCTCGTCAGATTCAATCAGAAATTGCTAGAAAATTATTGGAAATTCGAAAAATCAAAATTCCAACGCCATTATGCTTAAAATGTCATCCTCTATCATGGGTTAAAATATCAAAGCATTTCGAGCTGATTTGGGCACCCTTTGGAGAAGAGAGAAAGCCTATAGGAGAACTCAGAAGCCTTAAAAATTACGAAAACGCCCCTGACAATGACGAAACTGCTCCTCAGGCCCTGGAACACGCCGATCGGGCCGGAGTCTCTTACTGTTTTGATGGAGATGGCTCTCACAACCTCGTAGACCTTAACCAGGGGGTCAAAATTTTGGGTATAATATGATTGCCCCCCGTCAACTGGACTTTGTAACGAATGTGAAAAGTCTGGTTGATGCTTGAGTGGTGCCCCAAAATTTTGGACTCCACAGAATCCTCCACGTTGTATGAAACCGGGTTAACGATGCCCAGCTACTCGGAGGCGCTAACTACCAAAGCTACAAAGCATTGTCGAGCTATTCTAAGGCGCTGACTACCTAAGCTACAAAGCATTGTCGAGCTATTCTAAGGCGCTGACTACCTAAGCTACAAAGCATTGTCGAGCTATTCTAAGGCGCTGACTACCTAAAATGATGAAAATGATGTCAAGCTATTCTAAGGCGTTGACTACCTGAAATGATGATATGCTGTCGAGCTATTCTAAGGCGCTGACTACCTAAAGTGATGAAAATGATGTCAAGCTATTCTAAGGCGTTGACTACCTGAAATGATGATATGTTGTCGAGCTATTCTAAAGCGCTGACCACCTAAAGTGATGAAAATGATGTCAAGCTATTCTAAGGCGTTGACTACCTAGAATGTGAAAACTGGATGCAAATGCAAGAATGCTGAAATGCTAATGATGCAAATGATGCTGATGCTGATGATAATGCCGATGGTGTTGAGGATGCTGATGATGCTGATGATGCTGATGATGCTGATGATGCTGATGATGCTGATGATGCTGATGATGCTCGGATGCTGATGATGCTCGGATGCTGATGATGCTCGGATGCTTCTGGGGGACCGAAACCCGTGCCGATGCTCCTGGCTGGACCCAATGTGGACTTATTGCCATCGCCCCCCAAGCCGGTGTGTGCAGGGATAACTCCTGGTAAAAACCCTGGGGACTTATTGCCTTTGCCCACCATTCGTTGATCCCAAAAATAAGTTGACATCGCAAAAGGAGGATTTATTGCCATCACCTCGCCAACTTTCTGTCGCCAGGTCTTGTGACGCGCCTGGGTAATGCAGCTAGGTCTTATGACGAGCCCATATGAATGAGATGAATGCAATTTGTTTAATGAGAGTGGGTAAGCTAAAAGGTAATGCTAGGTCTTACTACGAGCCTAAGGGAATGCAACTAGGTCTTATGACGAGCCTAAAGGGAGGTTCTAGGTCTTATGACGAGCCTAAAGGAATGCAACTAGGTCTTATGACGAGCCTAAAGGAATGCAACTAGGTCTTATGACGAGCCTAAAGGATAGTTCTAGGTCTTATGACGAGCCTAAAGGAATGCAACTAGGTCTTATGACGAGCCTAAAGGGAGGTTCTAGGTCTCATGACGAGCCTAAAGGAATGCAACTAGGTCTTATGACGAGCCTAAAGGATAGTTCTAGGTCTTATGACGAGCCTAAAGGAATGCAACTAGGTCTTATGACGAGCCTAAAGGGTAGTTCTAGGTCTTATGACGAGCCTAAAGGAATGCAACTAGGTCTTATGACGAGCCTAAAGGGTAGTTCTAGGTCTTATGACGAGCCTAAAGATGAATCTAAGTGAACGTGAGTAAGATGTATGATGGGTCTAAACAGATGTAGAAGGATTAGGGTTTATGTCAAACTTGGAAACGGTGGGGCTCAAGACGGGCCTGCGGGTGTTTGAGTTGTGAAGGTAGGGCTTAGGACGGGCCTGCAGATGTCTGAATGTGAAGGTAAGGCTCAAGGCGGGCCTGCGGGTGTTTGAGTGTGAAGGTAGGGCTTAGGACGGGCCTGCGGGTGTTTGAGTGTGAAGGTAGGGCTTAGGACGGGCCTGCGGATGTTTGAGTGTGAAGGTAGGGCTTAGGACGGGCCTGCGGGTGTTTGAGTGTGAAGGTAGGGCTTAGGACGGGCCTGAGGAAATTTGATGTGGAGGTAGGGCTCGAGAACGGGCCTGTGTGATATGAAGAGGGTTTGACCCTTTGGGTTTTGGATTTTTGGGACTCAATCGGTGTCTTTGTTGCAATTGTTGGGACCAACAATTGCCCCCAGTATTTTTCCTTAAGGCAATCCGAGTTTTTTAGGATTTTATGGCATTCGATCGGAACGATCGATTGCCCCCAGTATTTTCTTTGATTAACTGCACAAAACAAGTCTCACTCTCACAAGGTCAGGGTTTATCTTGATGTGGTGCTTTCTATCTACACTCAAAGTATTTGATGCTTGCGCTCGTACTCTCCTTTTGGGTCAAGACATCTCAACCATTGAATTTGACATTTGTTCGATTTACGCGTTCAACCTGTTACTTTCACGTGATTGGATACACAACTACTAAGTCGGAAGTCTTTTGAGCTTATAACATGGCTATAGGGTGTAATGAAAGACAATGGGACGATGGAGGAATGTTTAGGATATGTGGAGCTATAAGGGTGACCAAAGCTGCAACTTGCACCTTCTCTCGGACTTGCTTTCTTTGTCCTGAAGTCGTTCTGGCTACTTCGTGATGACTTCGCTTGGGACTCTGGATTTTTGAATTGTTTCTTGCATCCTTTCTCCTTCTTCCAATTTTGGGTTTCTTCAAGGCTTTTCAGGTTTGCCTTTCTTTGGATTTCTTTCCTCTCGGGGTTCTTGTGTTTCCCGGTTTTGAACCTTGGGAGCTGTTTTTGATGTTAGCTCATTTTGGATCCTGTGTCACTTTGGGACCATTTGCGGATCGCCTCGTCACGCTGGTAGCGGCTTTGCTTCTTTGAACTTGTGAAGTTGTTGTTCAAAAGTCGGGCTCCTTGCTTCCTTTGGTCACCGGGTCGGTTATTCATCATTGGCTAGCTTGTTTGTGGAGCTTGCAATATTGTGAAAGAGGTCATATATGAAAAGCTCAGCGGGGGTGCCTAGGGTTTAATGCCTGGGTTTATAGGCTTTTGGCTGTGTGGTGCCGTACCTAGGTGCTTCGTCATCCCTAATAGTTGTGTATCCTTTCTTTGTTACTTTTTACAGGTTTAAGCGTAAATTTACAAATTATCTCCTTCGGTCGGAGTCATGCCGCTTGCCTTACCTTTGAATGTGACCTCTCTGGAGCCGTGTAAAAATGACACGCTCTTTCGCTCTTGGTTTTACCGCTCAAGGCACTCTCGCGAAATGTTCACTCAGAGACTTGTTTGCGCATAAACATTATCGCTCCTTAACTCAGATTGCCCCCAGTATTGTTGCGGGGTTTCCTTGACAAACTTTAGAATGCCCAAGTTTTTGTGGAGGGTGACCGCATGTGCGGTGAACAATGGTGGTGAGTGGTGATGGGGTGATTGCCGAGTGATTTATATTTTGTGTTTTCCTGGTGGCAGCAGTTTTGTTTTTATGTATCAGGTGGAATAGCAAAAATAAAGTGATGTGATATACGTGGTGGCTGCAATGGAGGTGATGAATGTCTGGACGGGAAAGTGGTCCTGTACAAGGCACATGAGAGCAAAAGCTCTGTTTCTAACGCCTAAGGTACACCCCATAAAGGAATTTCGCGCTAGGTGTTCGGACGATGGTTTAATTCTCTCAGCCTAAAGAAGAAAGCACAGCAAAGAACAAGAACCTCTTTTTTATTAATGTTTCCTAGAGTGTTACAAAATGAGACAATGATTGTCATGAGGACAAACCTAGCAATGAAAATATGCTTATGCATAGAACTTCTTGAGCTTATCCAAATTGACTAATCCCGGGAGTTCTTCTCCGGTACTTGCTAGGACTAAACTTGCTGCACCATATGAGAACAGTTGTCTCACCAAGTATGGCCCCGACCATTTGGGTCTGAATTTCCCCCTCGGATCTAGTAGATCAGCCCTAAGTTGCTTTAGCACAAGATCACCCTCTTGAATTCCCCGCTGTTTGACTCGTCTGTTGAAAACTCGGGCCATTTGCTTCTGGTAGACCTGGATACATTCAAGGGCTCGTAATCTTTTCTCATCCAAGAAAGCCAAACTGTCGAGCCTTTCTCCTCCCACTCAGACTCGGGTATTTCAGCTCGCTCATTACCCGTAGGGCCTTGATCTTATCTAGTAATGGCTGTCTTTACAGTAGCCATGACCAGTCCCGGAAACCAGGGAATAGGGAGTAACCCCAGTGGCTGTCTTTACTGATGTCCTGTAACCCCAAAGAGCCATTGGTAATTTGAATGACCAGTCCCGGTAGGTGTCGACCATCTTGGCTAGAATCCTCTTGATGGTCTTATTTGCCGCCTCAACGGCTCCGTTTGCCTGTGGGCGGTAGGGTGAGGAATGATGATGTCGAATTCCATATTTCCTCATGAGTTGCTCGGTTTCAGCCTTGAACTGAACGCCATTGTCTGTAACAATTTCGAAAGGTACACCATATCTGCAGATAATCTCACTTTCAATAAACCGTGCTGTTTGCTTGGCTCCCAATTGGGCAAAAGATTTAGCCTCTACCCACTTGCTGAAATAATCAATCGCCACTAGGATGTAACGATGGCCATTCGATGCCTTGGGATGTATTTCCCCGATGATATCGACTCCCCATGAAGCAAAGGGCCAGGGCGATGCCATATGGTGCAAGGGGAGAGCTGGGAGGTGTTTTAAATCTGCATGGATTTGACACTTCTGGCATCTTTTGACGTATTGTTGACAGTCGTTTTCCATGGTCGTCCAATAATATCCGTGTCTCAGAATCTTGCGTGCCAAGGTGTGTCCACTCATATGAGTCCCACATACTCCAGCATGGACTTCGTCCATTGCCATTCTTGCCTCAATTTGCGAAAGGCACCTGTGAAGGGCCCCAGACGGCATCCTTTTGAATAGCCGCCCTGCCACTATCGTGTAACCGAGAGCCAGTTTTCGAATTGCCAAACGATCCTGCTTGCTGGCATCCTCTGGGTATACTCCCTTTTCTACGAATTTCTTGATGTCCTGAAACCATGGCTCTTCGTCCACCGATATCGCACTTATTTGAAAAGAAGGTTCATGCCGAAGGGTTACTTGGAAAAGGATATGCTGCGCATCTTCTGGCATTTCAAGAGAAGAGGCGAGGGACGCCAGGGAATCCGCAAAGGCATTTCGTGATCTGGGAACATGGGTGAAGCTGATGTTTCTGAAGGCCTTTTCAGCTGTACTAGATGGCGGTGATACGGCACTAGCTTCTCATCCCTAACTTCCCACTCGTTGTTGATGTGACACACAACCAAGAAAGAATCACCAAAGACTTCAATATCCACTACCCCCAAACCCAGTGCCGTCTCGAGGCCCAGGATGCAGGCTTCATACTCAGCCATATTGTTAGTTACTTTGTAGCCTAACTTGATAGAGGTTGGCAATTGCAAACCCTCCGGTGAGATGAGCAGAATACCCACTCCATAACCATTCTTATTGGCAGATCCATCAAAATATAACTTCCACATCCCTTTTTTTTGTCATCACGTGTTCATCAGGAAAATCATCGTTGCAAAGCGACTCTTCAGCAATTGGATTATCAGCCAAATGCTCCGCTATTACCGACCCCTTAATAGCTTTTTGCACGCAAAATTTGATGTCGAACTCTGACAGCAAAAGGGACCACCGTGACAACCGGCCGGTTAGAACCGGTTTTTCTATCATGTACTTGATTGGATCCATTCGAGAGATCAAGTGAATTTCAACCCCTAACAAGTAATGTCGAAGTTTCTTTACTGCCCACACGAGTGCTGCACAGGTTTTGTCGATGGAGGAGTACCGAGTCTCTGCATCCACCCATTTCTTGCTAAGGTAATAGATGGCGTATTCACGAGGCGGGTCACCCTGGTTTTGAGCCAACATAAGCCCCATGGAGAACTCATGAGCTGCCAAGTAGAGGATCAAAGGCTTCCCTTCGATCGGCGGCACCAAAACAGGTGGCTCCTGTAAATATTCTTTAACCCTCTCGAATGCCTGTTGGCTTTGTTCATTCCATCTTTTCGGAGCATCTTTCTTCAAGAGTTTGAAGATCGGCTCGCATATCTCAGTCAGGTTTCGGATGAAACGACTAATGTACTGCACCCGTCCCAGAAAGCTTCTAACCTCTTTTTCAGTTTTTGGTGGCTGCATGTCCCTGATTGCTGCGAGTTTGTCCGGGTCAACCTCAATGCCCTTTGGCGTTATCATGAAACCAAGCAACTTCCCACCAGTTACCCCAAAGCTACACTTTTCCGGATTCAGGCGCATCTTGTACTGTCGGATGCGTTCAAAGAACTTCCTGAGGTTAACTAAATGATCGCTTCTCCGTTTAGCTTTCACAATCATGTCGTCCACATAGACCTCAACTTCTTTATGCATCATATCATGAAGGATTGTGGTTGCAGCTCTTTGATAAGTGGCACCCGCATTCTTCAGACCAAAAGGCATTACATTCCAACAATAAGTTCCCCACTGTGTGGTGAAAGATGTTTTGTCCTGATCCTCCCTCGCCATTCTTACCTGATTGTACCCGGAGAATCCATCCATGAATGAGAAAAGCTGATGTCCCGAAGCTCCGTCGACCATGACGTCAATGTGTGGTAATGGGAAGCTGTCTTTTGGGCTGGCCTTATTAAGGTCTCTATAATCAATGCAGACCCTAATTTTCCCATTTTTCTTCATTACCACAACAATATTGGCGAGCCAGAGGGGATACTTGACAACTTTAATGAAACCGACCCGGAGCAGCTTTTCTATCTCCTCTTTTACCTTAACCTGCAGCTCTGGCTTCAAACGTCGCAACTTTTGAATTTTAGGTGCCACATCAGGATATGTCGGGATATGGTGTTCTGCTATTTCTGGGTCTATCCCTGGCATATCGGCGTAACTCCAAGCGAAGACATCTTCAAATTCCCTAAGCAGACCTATCAGCTCATCTTTTTCATCTTTGCTCAAAGACACACCCAATTTAACCATCCTGGGGCTATCAGATGTCCCCAGATTAACTTCGGTGGTGTCTTCTATGGGCTGTGCCTTAGGGACCTTTGTTTCTAGTTCACTCAAAATTCCCTCATCATCAAGATCTATGGGAGCTTCCGGAGATTCACTACTGGCATGGTTGAATTCTTCAAGAGGGTTGACCACTGGAGGGGCTTCTGGTGAATTGACCTGGGCTTCCAAACCTTCCACCGCAAAAGCATGTTTTGCCTCAAGCCTTATGAGGTCGCTACTGGAATTTGCTGAATTAGACATATCGAAGTCCCCGGGTTTGCCCCTGGTTACCTATTTTAATTTTCCTCTGGTTAGCAAAGGTTTGCGCAAGGGTCGGTGTCCATCAATATTCTAGGTTTGATAATGGCCTTACGGATCATACAAGTTCAACATGTCCTCGCTTGACGTTCTAACCGACTTGGGTATGGATCGATCCGGAGAAGTGCTTGGGGGTGCAGGCCCAGGTCACCACAAGGAATAGGGCTTGCACGCTATTCTCTTTGGGCTTCCTCACTTTTTTCACATCACCTAAAAGGTGTGCGTCTACGGTCGGGTCTTTGACTGACCAAACAATGGGCTTGGTAAGGGTACTGCCAGGAAAATGCTTGGGGCTAAAGCCCAGGTATTAAGGGGGTGTGGTTAGGCGACACCCTCCTCTTTTCCCCCACTTATTCACATCACCTAAAAGGTGTGAGTCCCTGACAGGGGACCCTCAAACGGGTCCCAGAGTGGAATTGGTTTGCGTGGACCCTCGCTCTCATATGATGCAAGGGTGCAAAAATTAAAGTGCGCACAGAAGTAAACAAACAGAGTAATAAAGCCATAAATAAACATTTTCAGTTAAACCCTCTTTCTTAAAATTAAACAAGTTAAATTAAGAAGTTGTCCCCAGCAGAGTCGCCAGTCTGTGAGCCTCGATTTTAAACCCTATCCTATGTTGATTAAAGTGATTAGGATCTGATTGGGTTTTAGGTCCACTTATAGCCTAAGATTAATAACTATGTCATAAACAATAATTATTAAAACCTAAGCTAGCTCACTGGAACCTATTATGAGTCGCCACCTAATTTTAACCTAGATCAAATTAGGAAAGGAGAGTTCGGGTTCGGGGGCTTGATATTCGACTTAATTAGGGTTCAATTACTTTCATTACCCCTAGGTCGTTTTTCCTCTACTTAGTTTATTACGGCTTATTACGAGTCGTTTTAACCTAAGTGCGCAGCTTCTGTTTTTTTTGTTTTTAGCATTTTTTGACAGAAATTAAAGTGAAATTAAATACCTAAACTAGGGTTTCGGAGGCAGAATTAGGTCAAATTTTGCTTACGTCCGTAGCCACGGACCAAACGTCCGAGACCACGGACCCCAGTTAACCTAAATACAGAAAAGTCGAAATTAAAGGAAAACAAAAATTTGCAAAGTCCGGGGCCACGGACAGGCTGTCCGTGGGCCCGGACATTATTAGAAAAACCTAAATTTTGAATTTTTAAAATCCCGCCGCCGTCCGTGGGTGTCCGTGGTCTCGGACAACGCGTCCGAGGTCCCGGACCATAGGTCCGAGGTCACGGACCACCCACGGACAGGGGTTTTCAGAAGGTTCCCGAGGGTGTTTTGAGCTCAAATTTTATGGGTGTGTAGCCTGAAAGATGTACAAGACGTTAGTGATTGAAAGTTTTCAATTTGAATTCGAATTAAGCACGAAACTTAGCAAACAAGTTATCTGACAGAGGCTTAAAAAACAGCAATACAGAAGCCTACGAAGGTTAGTTTGAGCCCAAATTTTGAGGCAAGACAGATAATACCGTGGTGAATCAGGGAAGTGAGTTTCTACCTGTTTTACCTTCGGATTCACAACGTTTCTTCACACCGGGATTCGTCGAGTGCTCCGTTGATGGCAGACCCGAGAGGATTTCGACCAAGCTTCTGGTTGTTGGTTGTTCTTGCTGTTCTTCACGTTTTGGTGGTGTTTTTGTGGGTTTTGATGATTATTGGTGCTTTGGGGATTGGAAAACGTGTTTAGATGGTGATTTCGGGGGATTTTCAGTATGATTTGGGTGGCCGGGTGTTGGAAAACGTGAGAGAGAGAGAGGAGGCCGCCTTTTCTGACTCTCTAGGGTTCTTGAGTATGTGAGGTTCTGATTTTATCCAAAAACCTATCCCCTTATATAGACTTTCTTAAAGATAAAGAGAATCTAGTAAAAGTAAGATTTTTCGATATTTTAACTAAGTAACTTCCCAAAGGAATTTTGCTATGAAATTTTAACCACATGTCAAGAATGGATATTATGAATTTTCTGAGGTGGAAACGAATTTTTTAAATGCTGGAGCATTTTTAAATTGAATTTCTCGTCAGATTCAATCAGAAATTGCTAGAAAATTATTGGAAATTCGAAAAATCAAAATTCCAACGCCATTATGCTTAAAATGTCATCCTCTATCATGGGTTAAAATATCAAAGCATTTCGAGCTGATTTGGGCACCCTTTGGAGGAGAGAGAAAGCCTATAGGAGAACTCAGAAGCCTTAAAAATTACGAAAACGCCCCTGACAATGACGAAACTGCTCCTCAGGCCCTGGAACACGCCGATCGGGCCGGAGTCTCTTACTGTTTGATGGAGATGGCTCTCACAACCTCGTAGACCTTAACCAGGGGGTCAAAATTTTGGGTATAACACTTAGTATGATGTATAGGATTTATCTTGTTGTCACAGCGGTGTAGTAGTGTTGTTTATTTTGGTTGTTGGATTTAGTTCTGCTTCGTTACTCGCATGAGCGAGTAATGGCAGGTGACACCCGAGTGAGAGTTAATGTTGTTTATTCTTCCGCTGTAAGACGTCTTTAATTTTGCTACATGAGGGATTATTACGTGTTTATCGAGAGGGGTGTTACATTAACATTTATTATTTTCCATTATATGGTTTGTAAACCGTAATATATATGTGCCTATATTTGCGCCAGCACATATACATACATATATATATATATACTCATTAATTTATGATGAAATACGGAACTTATATTATGTACGTATTATTCCTCATTCAGGGTTTATTTAACCATTCCAAAAATCGTAGATTAACCATACCATTTATGTCATTGTATACTATACTTTATATCCTCTCTTTTTTTATTATTCATATGTATACATGTGCACGCGCTAGTAAGATAGTTTTAAGAAACTATACTTTTAACCACACAATATTATCTAGTGTTACCCTTATATCATGTTATCATATAGTGTGGTATTTTATATGTCATTAACTAATAACATATAGTTTTAACAAGTATATATGAGTACCGAAAACAACATACACATATTATACACTTGTACTCTTTATTCACATAGCTTTCCTTAATTACAATATACCCACGTAATTTATATCATGCTATAAATACCTTGTTTTATAACATCAAAACTTTGTAATAAGATATAACCTATGGTTTTAATACCTCCTTATTCATTGTTGCCGAAAAGGCATGTATATTCCATTTCATTTCATTTCAAATCCTATACTTTCCAAACACTACAATTTCACTACAATTTTTATCACATGCTTAACTTACCATATACTATAACATTTAAATCATATAATATGTATATACTATGGTTTTAAATTTCCGGAAACACTAAACAGTCCCTTAGGTTCTGTTTGTTATTGTTTTAACCCTTCAACTTTTCTTATTTATTCTTTTACCACAAATCTCATAATATTTTTACATAACATATGCTATATCCTCCAAACATTACAATAATTATAACATATAGTTTTTATATGTTATTTCTTATATATTACCGAACAGTCCATAGCTGTTTGGTATATTTTTATTTTCCAACCACAATATTTTCCTTATTTACATAATAACCACATACATTGTAACAAGTTATATACATATAGGTTATATTATATGGTTTTAATACTTGTTGTTGATATAACCTATAGTTTCTTGTTACTTTATTTCAAACAGGCCCCATGTTGTTTCTAAATTCTCTTTCCGCCCACATTTTCTTCTTATTTACATATTGACCCAAATTTATATTATATACTCTTATATGTCACAAAAATCATATATTATACTCTTTTATCAATATACCCACTTATATAACTCCAAAAATTCCCAATTTTTATACATAGGATATAAATCTCTATATTAACCAAACCAACCCATTACTTTCGGTATTTACACTCTACACCCCAAAATTTCAAAAACTTGACATTTAATCTCTAGGGTTACCATAAATTAATTATTTATGTTATAAATTTTTGGTCAAGGCTTTTATTTTGGTCAATGCTGACCCAACATGCACTAGTTTGACCATATATTTATGTATTTACGGTTTGACCACATTTCCTCAAAAATTACAATTTGACCCCCCTTATTTTATAAAACTTAATAAAATTAATAAGATCACTCTTTTAACATATAGTTTTCGGTTTTATTTATTTTCAGCCTTTAAAATTTACTTAAATTGCAAAATCAACCCCAATCTATTTCGGTAATATTTATTTTTGTTCTAAATTCATTTTAAATCCATTTTTAACTTAATATAGAAATTAAATTAAATGGCATAAAATGCTCGGCCTTGTTACATTAATTAACATTGGATAAAATTAACATAAATGTCATAAAAACTATATTGCTTGCGGCTTAATGTATAGTTTTTCTTTAATGTTTCCTAAAATCATTTAATTAATCTTTATGACATAATATGTCATCCAAACTTTATATTATCAACTAAAAATGACATAAAACGTTATTATACATAGTTTAGTCATTTAACACCATGTTTGGTCTCGGTTTTACTTCCCTTGCCACCATATATTTTAATAAATTATATTTTTGACCCATAATTAATTTCCTTGACCTTATAGGTCATTAATACTCTAAGTAAACAACCCAAAATGTTATTAAACATTTTAATACACAATTAAGTTATAAAATCCTATCTAAACCCACGGCTTGTATATTTATACCACTAAATGACATATAAACTATATAGTATACTAGGTGTAGTATACTTACAATGGTTTTCAAGCAATGCAAACTAGCCAAAGCTCTCCAAGGCTCACGGCTAGGTTAACAAAATCCCTTAAGTTAGTTTTTAATATAAACTAACGCATAAGCTTGATTTATACAGCATTTAGAAGTTGGTTTATACTTACTTTGCTAGCTTTTAGTCACACCCTTGGCTACTGAAAGTTTTTTAGAATTTTTCCCATGGTTAGAATGACCTTGCGCCAGCCTCACATGCAAGGAAACAACCTTGTGTTAGCCTTGTAGTATTAACAATTTAATTAAGGTATAATCTTAGTTCAAACTATCATTAATTTACCTTGGTAATGGTAGGCTTTAGTGGAGTTCTCACGCCTGGTTTGCACATAAAAATTGTGTTAAGACACCATTAGAACCATGGAATCAAACCGGTAAGGACAAGGCAATGGAGTCTAGATTTCTACCTTGTGAAAATAACTTTTAGTGAGTTATCCAGCACCAAATGAAGTAGCACCACAAGGAGTTGATTTCTCTACAGATTTGCACGAAGAGAGCAAAAGAATAAGCTATGAAGATCAGGGAACACAACCGGTAGTAAGGTTTTTTTTTCTTACCGAAGCTGCTAGCAATGGAGCTTCTTCCATGGACTTGTTCTCTCACAAGGATGGGTGTTCTCGTCTGATTTTTTTGTACGTGAAGAAAGAAAAGAAAGAGCTTATAAGAAGTTGGGAAAAACTGGAAGAAAACGGTAATATAATGCATGGATGTTACCTTTGTTTAGCTAGTATGACACTTCCTTCTCTTTCTGATTTTTTTACACGTAAGGAGAGTAAGAAAAGAGTTGAGAACCCTCTATTTCTAGTGCGTGAAGAGGAAAAGTTTGAGCTAGGAAACTGAGAGTATATTACCGGTAATACAAGAGGAGAATGGCATGGTTTTTTTTCCTTACCGAAAAGGGTGAAGATGGAGCTTTCACTTAGATCTTCTCCTTCACTAAGTGTTGGGCATTCTTCTCTGTTTGTACGTGAAAGTAGTAGTGAACAGGCTGGGGAACTTCTACTAGTATTTACGTGAAGAAAAGCAGAAGGAGAAGCATGTTACAAGCTGGGAAAAACTGGAAATAAACGGTAATGTAGTAGAGATAGAGAGGCTGGTTTCTAGCATGGGTTTCTTTTTTTCTTACCGTTGTTTGATAGTATGATGCTTCCCTTTCCTTCTCTGATTTTCCACCGTATAACACTCCTCTTCTTGTCCCCAACACAGTAATAAGTTCTATAGCTCCAATGGTTTGTCTTTGTAGCTGGGCATTGTTCTTGGTGGAAGAACAGCATGGGGAGGCAGGGACTTACGACTGGAGGAGGAGAATGGGTATTTTTGAGTCGAAAATACTCGCCCACTGCAAGTAGCAGCAGCCATGGAGGATGGCGTTTCTCTCGGTTATGGAGCAGCAGAGAAGAGTTGGAATGCTTGCGCCTGAAGTATGAAGAAGAGTACTACATCATGGGAAAGAAGCCAACCGATAGTTGTGGTAGGTGTAGGTTGGTAAGAGAGTCAAGACCATTTTCTATCTATGTGGGAAGCTCCCTATGATTGAAATACTACTTTAGCTAGCAGGAGTTGTCGGGTCAAGGGGGTAGGAATAGGTACGGTGGAAATTTGTTTTGCCAATATATATTATATGTCTATGCATATCATGGACTGAGTGGTAACGGTGGCTCTTGCCTCCTCACGTCTGCAATGGATGAGGTGGCTAAAGAGGCAGGCGGCAATAGGTGGGGGAAGTAGATAGATAGATAGCTTAGTTAATATTATAACAAAAATATGCTTATGTTACTTTACTAAAGTGGGAATAATGGGTGATATATACTAGCCATTGGTAACGGTAATATGCTGGGAGGACAAATCTTAAACCGGTAGAAGTAGGTAGTAGTAGTACGGTAGATAGGATACTTATTTTAGTTATTCTATTATATGTTACATGTGAGCATGAAATGAAGCTCATATATGTGTACTAATCGGTGGCTTTTTTTTACAGGCGATCAGAATTTGGAAGTGGAAAAGAACAATAGTCCAAATGGTGGAAATAGGTAACCAAGGTGAGAAGAATATATTCATTTTTTTGATGTAGTAAAGGTGTTATGAACTTACTTTAATAAAGTAAGTATAGTGAGTCACATATACTTATAATTGGAAATGTTAACGTGCCCGGTTACAAGTCTTAAACTGGCAGAATATATATTAGCCAAGGTCAAGGGAATATATTGACCATAGACTAGATTAAGTGGTTAAATGTTATTTTTGCACTATTTGGTTATTATTCAGAAAACAATGCACATATATTTTGGCTTTTTGAAAAACTTTGAGTTAGGCATTTTAATGTGGTACATTATGTCACATTAGTATTTTTAAGGGGATTCAAGACCCTAAAATTAAATAGAACTCATTTTGGAGACAATCTCACAAAATGTGTTTTAAGGAAGCTTAGTGCACGTTTTATGTTCTAGTGCGTTTATGAGCTTGGTTTCCCATGGAAACAGTTTTAATGTGTTCGTTTATGAGTTATAAGGCTCTAGTTAAAATTTTAGGTCAAACAGAGTTCGTTTGGATATTTAATCACCCTAAAAGGTCAAAGGGTGTAATTCTTGCTTTGTGTTAAACTTTGTTGTGTTTAATTTATTTTTAAGGCATGTTTAGGCCTTAATTTAATTGATTATATGTTTAATCAATATTTAATTAAGTAGGGGTATTTCAATCTACCCCCTTTAATAAAAAGACTTCGTCAGTGTATTAATAACTACCCATATAATCCCATAATGTATATCTATATGATATATCATTTACACACATCGTGTTGTGTTAATACCACACATATCCATCATTTGTGGCGTTAATTCAAACATATATGGATATAGGTGATCCATCAGCACCATCATTTCCTATCAGTTCTACCAACCCTGACAACCTCCCCGAGGTGTCCATAACCTACCATCGTTCCACATTCCATAACTAATGATTCATTCTGTATCTAGGCGATACCATACGTAATCAATCTACAAGGTACTATAAATATATATCACAGTATCATAAAGAAAAGTACTACACTTGGGTGTGTAAACACATCATTCAAACAAGTATTATATAAGATTCATACATACAAGTGCACATCTCACACAAACAATTCAACAACGTACGCCCGCGTACCAAAAAACACCATCAAAACAACCAGACAACAGCAACAAATAACGTATGCCCCGCATTGAAACAACAAACAACAAACATCATATGCCCGCATACCAACAAACCACTGTATGCCCCGCATATGAAACAACAAAATTCAGTGCAAACATGTGCACAGCCAAGAGGCTCTACCCCCTTAAAAAGGGTTACGCCCCGTACCCCATAAGTATACAACAACCGCTCAACAAGGAACGCTGGATACTTGGCTCTCATGGAGTTCTCTAACTCTCATGTGGCGTCTTCAGCCTTTGGAGTCGATTATCCTCATATCAGAGAGATGGGTATGGCTCTAGCCCCTCCGGGCTCCTAAATATATAAAGGGTGAGGCACGGGTTTTGCTCTCTCCCGAATTCGTTCTAATGGGCCCACTCGCTCCGTACGGAGGTGCAAACCCATGGACATAGGCTTAGTTTGCCTCTTTTCCTTTCGTTTGGGTTAGTAGCATACATGCGTGTGTATCTTCTCTTACTGATTCTCAGCTTGAGGTGTCATAGACATTGGCTATTATTAGTACTTAGTGCTTATTTGCACTTGTCTTTCTAATATTGAGACATACTAGCCTTCATGTTCACTTAGATAAAGATTGCCATTCGTGTCTATGGAGGGTGATTTTTCGGTATGAGGGGGGTCTATCTAAATATGGTCTGACTGAAAAGCCAAGATCCTAAAAAATGCCATTTTGTGGAGGGTGAAAACCCGTTATTATGGCAGCCCTCAAATACCTACTCTATCGTCTGTCTTTCCCAGAAAGCGTAAGGTGGATGCTAGTAAGCACTACACCCGCTCTCAATGGGCCACGCGGACTTATACCTCTATAAGGCGGAAATGACTAGAATCGCAACCTAGTTTGACCTAAAGAACTAGGAAGGGAGGAGAAGAAGGGTTCTAAGAACCGTTAATTGACTCTGATGATTTGTTGCCTATGGATAGGACTTATCTGATCATACTAGAGATTCTATGTGGGTTCGCATTGGGTTACACCCCTTAGAAGTGGCAACGACCATGACTTTGGATTGGTGCCCGAGGAAACCTCGGTCTCCAATTGTCGGGATTACCTTCTTTCAAAACCTTATTTAAAGAGATTCATCTAAAAGCCAAAGATAGGATTAGGATGGGAAGAGAGAGTGTGGATGAAGTGAGCTTTTCTGCCAAGCCAACGCCTATAAGAGGGAATTAGGGAATTCGGATGAGTATATAATGAAGATTTGGGAAAAGTCTTGGGTTGAGTGAATAAACAAGACTAAGAGTTTGATGGTTTGAAGTTTGTGAGAGCCGAAGAAGGTTTGAGTGTCTTGAGAGATATGAGAACACCTTAGAAGGGGAAAAGGATTTTTTGTTTGGAATGGGGTTGCACCCTGGATGGGCTGCCTACGTACTCAGCTCCCTGCTGAGATCAGACCTTATGTAGTTCACGATCTTTGGGATGGTTGAGTTTTTGAGGTAATCGAGGATTGAAAGTGCATGGGGTTATTTGAAGGTGAGATGGTTGAGTGCAAAAATGTATTTTGAATGATGTGAGGTCGCACCCTGTGTGGGTTGCCTACGTACTCAACTCCATGTTGAGATCAGACCTTACGTAGTTCACTTCATTTTGGAGGTTTTAGAGATTTTTCGAGATGTTTGAGGTTTCGGGAAGTTTCGGATTTGAAAGGTTAGTCTGTGAGACGCTCGGATCTATGAGACATTTAGGATGTTCAAATGATGAAAGGAATGGGATATCGAAGTCTGTGAGACGCTTGGGTCTATGAGACGCTTGAAACCTTGAGAAGTCAAAGTCTGTGAGATGCTTGGGTCTATGAGACGCTCGGGTCTGTGAGACGCACAGGTCTGTAAGACATTTGAATCATTGGGATAACAAAGTCTATGAGACGCTCGGGTTTGTGAGACGTTTGAATCTTAAAATGGAGAAGAGATTGAGATGTTCGAGTCTGTGTGGCGCTCGGGCCCTATGAGACATTTAGGATATTCAGATGGTGGAACAAATGAGGTATTGAAGTCTGTGAGACACTCGGGTCTATGAGAAGTTTGAAATCTTGAGATTACGAAGTCTGTGAGATGTTTGGGTCTGTGAGGCGCTCGGGCCTATGAGACGCTCGAGTCTGTGAGACGTTTGAAATTTTGGGATGACAAAGTCTGTGAGATGCTCGGGTCTGTGAGACATTCGCATGTGCGGGGGTAATTGAATTTTAGGGGATGATTCAATGAGATATTTGGAGTTTGGGGTACTTGAGACTTTGAGGAGTTTGAAATTTATGAGATTTGGAATTATTTGGGATTAGATTGAAATCGGAATTGAATTTGAATTGAAATTTAATTGATTTTTGGATTGGAATTGAAGAATTGAGATGGAATAGAAGTTGTACTGGGCAGGGCTGATTTTAAACTGGAGTTAGGCTAGACTGATTTTTGAAGTCGAACTGGTCCGGGTTTGAAAATGGGCCGGATTTGGGCCTTTTGATTTAGGACTCAAATTGGGTTTTGATCAGGACTTCAAATTGGGCCTGAAATTTGGACTGAAATGGGCCTTGAAATGCAGGTCGAATTTGACATGATTGGGTTTCTAAAATTGGAATGAATTTTATGCCTCATATTGAATTGGTTTGTAATGATTTTGGAGTGGAATTGATTTTATTTAAGGGTGATTTATGAAATGAATTACGGGCTTATACATAAATGGGGGTTGGAATTGGGCCAGGTTTGGAAGTGGAAATTGAGCCAGATTTGGGCTTTTGAAATTGGGCCAGGTTCGAAGGTGGGCCGAGTTTGAAAGTGGGCCAATTTGGACTTTTTGATTTGAGCCTTGATTTGGGCTTCTAATTGAGCTGATTTGGGCCTCGAATTAGGCTTCTGATATAGCCTTGAATTGGGCTGATTTCTGGGCTTTAAATGAATTAATTGTTGGGCCTTAGAATTGGGCCTTATTTTTGGTTGATTTTGAAGTAGAATTTCACATTATTTTGACTTCAGAAATTGAATGAATTTTTAAACAAGTCTCCTTTTTAATGATTTTAATATAGAAACAATGAATTTTGATTTTTGAATTAGATTTTTATTGATTGTAAATTTTATTTTGATAATTATGGATGGTTTGGAAAGTTTATTTTTACTAGGAGAGATGTCATCCATAAACAGGTACTACGACCCTTGGGTACTATGACCTTAATATGGGACAACATCTGTGAATGGTCCTAGGGCTTTTCTAAAGAGACCCGCAGAAAATTGTGGGCTCCAGCTGGACTAATCGATCCAAAAAATTAAATAGGTAAACTAGAGACCCCTAGGGTCACCCATACTTGGCCAGAAGATACATAAAACAGCGAAGTAATTGAGAGCAGTGACGACAAATGAAGCTAGCATTGAA
The DNA here is from genome assembly GCA_023374045.1 of Limonium bicolor. Taxonomy (NCBI): domain Eukaryota; kingdom Viridiplantae; phylum Streptophyta; class Magnoliopsida; order Caryophyllales; family Plumbaginaceae; genus Limonium; species Limonium bicolor. Next base: position 242,332,269 of record CM041777.1, read on the forward strand.
CCGAAACAAAGCTCAAAAGTAAGAAATATTTACTTAAGCATGCTTTCTTGGAGTTGTAAAAAAAATGATGATTACCGGTGGTGATTAACTTTTATTTCGTACCAAGGGTGGTGACAAATTGAGCTAGCACATCAGTCTAAACATCTTAGTTAATCGTCCTTTATTGCACTATCATACAAAACTGAAATGCGCAATATCTAAGCGGTAATTCTCCAAGTCATTACCACCGTGCTACACCAGAAATAAAACAACTAGATTATACAGAAATATCAATGCCTAAATCTAAAGCCATCAGTCAAGTATTCAAATCGAACACTGAACTTCTTCTGAAAGAAACAATAGCATCCCCAAACGCAGAAAAACATTATATACGCCAATGAATTCTATCAAAGACACACATACATATTTGCCAAGTAAAGACAAACGACATTGAAAGAATGGAAGTAGCAGGCGCTTTCAAACTAAATCATACCAACCCATTTGTGCATACCGGACCCGAATAATCTCCTCTATTTCAAAATAGGTCTCGGTTCTGCACATGAATATGCTTAACCCACGCTGGTTCGTTTGAAATTCAGAAACAACAGGTAGTCACAAGACTTATCACCAAACAGATCCACAAACACCTGAGCGACCAGCATATGTCGAGACGCCATATTTGCCCCGGACTAAATGATGTAGATGCATTCCATTTTCAGAGAAGGGTACATCGCACAACGTATTAATACATGGTTAAACATGTTTCCAAGGCAAATAAACTAAATGAAAATAAAATGTTAGCTAACCTCTGGACTGTTGATCAACATACAACCAAAATTAAATTCGAGTGCGATAAGGCAGTCTGTCTTCGAATTCGAACGGGTAAATGATATACAAACTCAGAAGCACTAAGCCCCATCTCAAAGTCGACTCCAATTGAGGTAGAAAAGCACCGAACAAACTCACGAAGCTACCAAAGAAAAGAAAAAGGAAAGGGCTTACCTCTCGTGAACACACTGTTGATTCATCTTCTAGAACTGGTCTCTGACTTGGATTCGAACACGAAAGGGGTGACGATTATTCGAAGGATTTTCTTCTGACCACCGACGGGGGATAATCGCAGAAAAGAGAATAGAGGATGGTTTAAACCTTTTCGGTTTTTATTCCTTTTGAGATGAAGATCGAAAGGAGAACTGGCGGAGTGAGAGCGAGAAATGAGGGTAGATCTAGGGTTTTGCCAATTCTCTTTGTTGTTGTCGGTTTTTGAAGATCGAAGCGGGGAAGGATGACCGGCGATGGAAATCAGTGATGGAGCGTGAGGTTTGGGAGAACGAGAGATGAGGGCAGACCATGGATGTCTCTTGTTCGCAAGTTGGGGTTGCAATTACCGATGAAGATAATGAAGAAGGGTGGTGTTCTGATGAAGAGTATAAAAAACGGTACTACGGTGAAGAGAAGGTTTTTGGTTTCTGGGCATTAGCGTTTTCTACTGGGTTCTTCGGATTTGGAATCGAGGATCTGATGGAGTAAAATGAGAGAGAATGATGAAGGTGGTGGAATGGTGGTTCGAAGGATCAGAGGTGATGTGTTCTGGGTTTTCATTTTTGGGAGATTGATCTAAGGATGGGGATGAAGAAAACGATTCTCAGACCGGTGGCTACTGTAGTCCAGGGTTTCTTTGTTTTTGCAATATTTATAAGTGTAGAGTGGCTTTTAGGTTTTTTTTTTGGTTATGGATCGGGTTTGACCCACGGTCAAATGCGGAACAGGGATTACAACAAAACAAAGCCAAAAATAAAAAAATACGAGAGACGGCATGGCAGGGATTTGAACCCTAGACCCCTGATTTTCCAATGGCGTGCACGCACCAGTTAAGCTGGTACTAACTAATGACATGAATATGCAAAGATGAGCTTAATACCAAATGGTCCGAAATAATATAGGAAGAAAGAAAACCAGCACTACAATATGCTTATAATCAGGTTTGAACTCCAAACGCATGGCATCCTCCATCCTCATACTAACCAGTTATGCTACAACAGAATTCAATAATAAAATATGAGAAGAATTACTAGTGCTCTAATTTGAACCGAATGATATCTTTGATAAGTGCAAAACATATAGACTTATTAAAGTTTAATCACCTTATAATTTGCAGCATTTTTAGTAATGTTTCTCACTTATCTTGGGTTTTTCCTATAATTATGTTGTCATATTAACTGATGTATTATATGTGTTATATGTAGGAAAAATGCCAAATAAACACACATATTAAAAGGGATTAAAAGAGTCACACGAGATGCACGCAAGTAGGGCGTGTCCGCCCCTGTGTCCACGTAAAACAAGGGGGACAGGAAAAGAGATGGGAAATCGCCCCTGTGTCCGCGTGATATTAGGCGGACAAGACTGTGGTAACCGCCCCTGTGTCCGCATAAAACAAGGCGGACAGGAAAAGAGAAGGTGGACAACGTGTGAGACGTCCGCATAACTGAAGGCGGACATCTACACGGACAGGGAGGAGGACCGTGAGACAACCGGGTAAACAAAGGCGGACAGCACACGGACGCGTGTAAATGTTAACGCAACTGGTTTTCTTCTTCCCCGACTGTCTTCTCCAACTTGCTTCTTCCTTTCGGCGCGCCTGCAACATATCCATCTACTCCATTTAACATATCAGGCACCTGCCTTAAATTACTCACGCGGTGTTCCCTCTCTTCTTCCTTTTTTCTTCTATAAAACCCACGCTCCATTCATCTTCTCCAGGGTCCTTTCGGAGGTTCCTTCCGTGGTTCCTTCCGGAGTTCCAATCCATCCCATCGATCCATCTTCGATCCACTACACCACCATTCACTCGTTCATTCCATTTCTATTCTCCCGTCTTCTCCATTTGTTTTTCTTTCATTTCGCCAGTCTCACCTCTAGTCTCACGTATTCAAATAGCGGATCACTATTTAATATGCTAGGCTAGTTTACGTATACTCTGGGAATGATTATTATGTATTTGTATTAATTATGCAATATGTTTTACTGGTTTTAATTTAATGCAGTTTGTTACGCTTAAAGATTATCTCGCACCTTTTTAATAAACCTCATGAATTTATTAAATTGCTTTACTAAATCTATTTCTAATCTGATCGGTGACAAATAGATAGGTTAATTAAGCCGTAAATCTGGAGGAAACTTGTTTTCATCGGATAAGTTAGTACTCAGATGCATAAATAATTTCTCATATCTAAACCATCCTTTTACACGTATTTTGCTTGAGTTTTCATCGGACCTTGCATTTTCAGGTAAACGAGTTCTTATGAGTTTTCATCGGGCCTTAAGATAATTAAAGGAATTGTGCCAAACAATTATAATTAAACCAGTAGACCTAGCATGAAAGAGCAGATATTATATTAACCTGAACCAGAGTCCCATTTAGTTTATCTATTAACTTAGTTTATTTTATCTTTCCATTTTATTTATAAAAACAAGTCAATTAATCCCCCCTTTTTGTGACATGCTTAGGTATTATATAATTCCCATTAGTCCCGCGTTTGATATCCGGTCGCTTACACTTTACTATACTATTACGACCGGGATTTGTTTGCAGCCCGACGTTTATTTTGAGTTTTAATTTCTTTTCTTTTATTTTAATTACTCCAGTTCTAAACACTCACGATTACACGTCTGCAAAATGGCGCCGTTGCCGGGGACTAGATTTATTCTAGTCCCTAAGCCCCGGATTATTCACCTGTTATATTATAAATATTCTGTTCTCTTTATTCTGTTAATATTATGTCTATAATATTTTGTTTATTGTTAATATTAATTATCTACTATATTTTGTTTATATTATTATATTTGTCGTTTAATCTAACTTCTAACATTTAAATTTTCTGTACACTAATTACTAACATTTAATTTTCTGTAAATTAACTTCTAACATTTAATTTCCAGCAATCTAACTACTAACTTATAATTTCATGTCATTTTATTTGTTGTTGTTTCTTACTGTTTAATTAAAATAAATTAAAAAAAAAGAGAACGGAGGAAGCAAAACGTGTCCGCCCAGGCCGTGTCCGCCTAACTTTACGCGGATAGAGCCGTGTCCGCCTAACTTTATGCAGACAGACATGCAGAGATGCCACGTCCGCCTAAAACGACACGGACAGACGCCACGTCCCCTAAAACGACGCGGACAGAGGGGCGGACGAGGCAAATCAGGAAATAAGCGACGCGTTTTCAATCTGTTCTTCCCAATTCCTCAACTCAATCAACCCGACGAACAGAAAGAAGAGCAGCGCGCGACCAAGCGACTAGCCTCTTCTTCAAATTTGCTCCAGTTCCTTCAAATCTCCGAATCAATCACGCAAGGTTAGTACCAAAATCTTCGTTTTTCAATTCTCTACATTTCTATAGCTTCAAATCCACAAATCATCAACCACACAAGGAGAAATTTGCATCTGAATTTTCAAAACCTAGAAGAACAAATTCAAGAATTTAAGCTTGTTCTTGCGGTTTGTTTGAATCAATTCTTCTTCTATAATCATATAATACATGCACAAGGTTAAATCTATGCTTTTTGCACTTAATTTTGGTGTTTTTGATGAATTCCAAATTTAGGTATAGGAAGTTACGAAAATTGCTTGTTAAAATTTGCATTTTTCAATTCTATAATGCCTTGTTATATTAACCGAATAGTTTTATGATTATATGATATTGTGTGAGGATTTGTGTGATAACGATATTGAATTACCTTGAGTGTGATTGAACTTAGTTGTGGAGAATCGAAGATTTTTAGGGGAGGTTCTGTCAAATTTTCGGTAGAATTTGCGTTGTTTATTTTATTTTTGTTTTTGTTTGTATTTCACATTTTTTGTTCTACTTGTTTTCTATTTTTGCTAATTCGCTAAGTTGTTTATGTCAAATATTAATGCTCTGTTTGATATTAATTTTTATGTTGTTATTGTTTGTTAATTTTTACGTTGTTGTTGATATTAATTTTTATGTTGTTATTACTCTGTTTAATATTAATTGTTATGCTGTTAATGTTTGTTTACTTTAATTTTAAATTTATTAGTATGCCTCGTATGCGTGGTGGACTTTCTGATTCTGGTCCTGCTAGGGGCAACTGCCCCCCCGGTGCATCTTCTTCTTGCACCTCCTCGTCATCCGGATCTTCGGGATGACGGTTTCATTTCAGCAGAGGCCCGAGCCTGGTACGATCTGGGTAAGGATTTCGTGATAGAGAGGCGAGTTGCGCCTGAGGTGATAGAGGCTACAGGGGTGGACACCCTGTTCGCTGGTTTTGGACTTTCACAGGTCCTAAAGGTGGGTAGGGGAAAATTTATGCCAGAGTTAGTTAGAGAGTTCTATGCGAATGCGAAGCCCAGGCGGGCAATCTGAGCATCACTTCTTTCGTCCGCCATCACCCCATTGAGATCACACCGGCGACCTTCTCTTTTCTCCTACAGATCCCGGATAGTCCTAACCATATCCGAGGATTCTCAGAGGATCACATGCATAGATCGAAGTCGAGGTGGCTTCAGGATTTAGGTCAGAGGACCCGACATAGAGGTGAGGTGGACAAGGATGTCCTCCCTTTCACGAGTTTCCCCACACTACTTCAGAGGCTTCTCCTGGAGATCCTCAGTCATCAGATTCCCCCCATTGCGCGAACGATGCTTCTGAAGAGGATTGCGCGCTCTTGGACTACTTCCTTCACCTACTCCCACTCCACCCACACAGCGCATCTCCATCTCGCACATCATGTTCGGCCAGCTCCATAAGGTGGTCTACTATCTGAGGACGACGAAGAAGATCACTCCTATTTTTCCCTTCTTCATCATGCACCACCTTTTCTCTGTCCTTCCAGCAGAGACCACACGAGGTTTAGAGCTCCAGACAGGAGAGCGCCCAGTCACACTGCAGATTGTGCGGTGCAGGGGCTTTATGCGCTTAGATGACGGTACATGGGTCAAAGGTCGCGCTGCCCGGTTCTCTCACTGCCTCTTCCACTGCAGCAGGGCCTTCTACAGGAGCTACACCTTCAGCTGATGCTGACCCACCTTCCACTGACACTGCACAGGAGAGGAGCCCTACGTACCGACGACTGTCGTGATGCAGATTCCGGCTCCTGTTCCAATACCTCCTATCACGGCAGATCTACATGCTCAGTTTCAGGCCTTCCATCAGATGCAGCAGCAGATGCATCAGCGGTTCGAGAGCTTTGAGCAGACTCAGCAGAGGTTGCAGGACGAGCAGACACAGATGACTCAGCGCTTGGACCGGAGTGACGAGTTGCATGCACAGATGACTCAGCGCTTAAACCGGAGTGACGAGTTGCATGCACAGGTAGCTCAGTAGCATGAGCGGACCGCTCAGCTCATACAGCATCTCCTCGCTCAGATAGGCCAGGGATCAGCGCAGCCTCCACCGCCACTGCAGTGATTTTTATTTTATTTTATTTTATATTTCTCTCTTATTCACTAAACTTTTTGTAGACTCATACTGTTTTAACCTTGTCTAACTTTTGTTGTATTCAGGAAGTTAACAGTTCAGTTTACTTTATGCTTTTATGCAATGCTTTATTATTTTTGTTCTTACCTTTTATTATTTTGGTGCAATTTGAGTTCTGCTGGCTATATATTTTTTTCTTTTCAGAATGAATTCTATATTCGACAATATAGCTGAACTCGCATATGGAAAGCAACCTCAGTTGCTTTGGAAATTTCGATATCTTCGGTTGAACACTTGCACGAATTTAAGTGTGAGGAACGTCTCACCCCTACCAAAGCTTTAAGTGTGAGGAAGGGCACCTTCCTCAATCTACGATATAAGGGGAGTCTCAGTTCTATCTCTATAATATTAATGTTCAACCTATCTGATGTTAATCCTTCTCTATTAGTTTAATCCTTTATGAGTCTGTCATATTTTGAAAGGTCCTTTTTCTTGAATTTATTTTGAACAATGAGGACATTGCTCCTCTCAAGTGTGAGGAAGTAGAGACCTTTCCCTGAAAATATGACAGTTATTCGATAATGCCACACTCACTTTTTGCTACTCTAAATTGCCAGTATAAAAAAATGATGAAAGAAATGAGATAAAATAATTGTAGAAGTGTCTAAAATTATGTCAAGTGACAACTGAAAGATAGTTTAATTTAAAGGAGTTTGTATAAAATTATTTTCCATCAAAATACTCTATTTTCACTCAAAATATGATAGATCTACTAATTGTAAAAACCAATTTAGTTTAGCTTGGGATTATGGAAATATGTGGAAAGTTAGGAAAGAAAAGGATAAAGACAAGGTACTCCGCTGTTTATGAATTTTTCTAACCAAAACAGGCCTCGTCTATCCGGTTATTAAGTTTTTCGGGGTGCTTTAACACCTATCTACCTAAGGTCTCGTGATCTGGGATAGAAGACCCAACACCGCTACAAGGATAGAGAGAAAAGTCTGGGGTACAGAAAAATAATGCAATTAAAAAAAAATATATGTGTTTTGTATATACAATCTTCGCATTCAAAAAAAAAGATGAAAATAATAAATTGCAATTTATATTTGTAAACATGAGTACGTGGTGTTGAAAGGTATTGCGGAATAAGGCATTACTTCACACCCCTTGTCATCCCAGGTTAGAGAATTGAAATTGGTTGAAAATCCCAGGTTAATCTAACTTGTTTTCTGCAGTCTAGTTTTTCTATGCTTTTATTAAATTGTTCTTCTTCACTGTTTGCAAAAACCTACTTCCCAGAGCAGAATTATTCTTTCAATTGTCACTTTGTCTAAATTCTCTTCTACACTTATTTAATCTTGTTTTTACCACGGCTTAGAGATAACTATATTCCTTATTTTGCTTGAGGACAAGCAAAAGTCAAGTGTGAGGAAGTTTGATAAGTGCAAAACATATAGACTTATTAAGGTTTAATCACCTTATAATTTTAGCATTTTTAGTAATGTTTCTCACTTATCTTGGGTTTTTCCTATAATTATGTTGTCATATTAACTGATGTATTATATGTGTTATATGTAGGAAAAATGCCAAATAAACAAACATATTAAAAGGGATTAAAAAGAGTCACACGAGATGCACGCAAGTAGGGCGTGTCCGCCCCTGTGTCCACGTAAAACAAGGCGGACAGGAAAAGAGATGGGAAATCGCCCCTGTGTCCGTGTGATATTAGGCGGACAAGACTGTGGTGACCGCCCCTGTGTCCGCATAAAACAAGGCGGACAGGAAAAGAGAAGGCGGACAATGTGTGAGACGTCCGCATAACTGAAGGCGGACATCTACACGGACAGGGAGGAGGACCGTGAGACAACCGGGTAAACAAAGGCGGACAGGACACGGACGCATGTAAATGTTAACGCAACTGGTTTTCTTCTTCGCCGACTGTCTTCTCCAACTTGCTTCTTCCTTTCGGCGTGCCTGCAACATATCCATCTACTCCATTTAACATATCAGGCGCCTGCCTTAAATTACTCACGCGTTGTTCTCTCTGTCTTCTTCCTTTTCCTTCTTCTATAAAACCTATACTCCATTCATCTTCTCCAGGGTCCTTTCGGAGGTTCCTTCCGTGGTTCCTTCCGGAGTTCCAATCCATCCCATCGATCCATCTTCGATCCACTACACCACCACCATTCACTCGTTCATTTCTATTCTCTTCTTCTCCGTCTTCTCCATGTTTTCTTTTCATTTCACCAGTCTCACCTCTAGTCTCACGTATTCAAATAGCGGATCACTATTTAATATGCTAGGCTAGTTTACGTATACTCTGGGAATGATTATTATGTATTTGTATTAATTATGCAATATGTTTTACTGGTTTTAATTTAAATGCAGTTAGTTACGCTTAAAGGTTATCTCGCACCTTTTTAATAAACCTCATGAATTTATTAAATTGCTTTACTAAATCTATTTCTAATCTGATCGGTGACAAATAGATAGGTTAATTAAGCCGTTGTTATACCCAAAATTTCACCCCCTCGGAGTAGTCTCTAAGGCATACGTGTTACAAAGGGCAAAATGGTCAAAATGCACCGATGCAGGATTTTCCAAGGACATTCTCGGGATTTTGGATTTTCTATATATGACTTGTTCATCATCTCCAAACACTTCCAAATATCATGGTCATTATGAAAGGTATTTCATGATTCTCTGATAATATTTATTCAGGAAATTTAGCTTTTAATTCATATTATAAGCTAATTTCTTTAATAATTAACACATGAAATAGCCTCAAAATAGAAATTAAAAGGTTTCCAAAATTAAAATAAAATTGTCACATGGTTACCATGACTACATACAGTCATAAACCTGAAACTATTTTATTGGGAACCTTATCCCAAATTTAAAAGAGAAATTCAATTATTTTTGCAATTTTCTCTCTCCTCTGGAAAATACAGAAATCAAAACAAAATGTCATAAAATTTTAACACAGGGTAGAGGATGATTATTAGAGACTAATGCCGTTAGAATTTCGTAATTTCGACCTTCCAATAATAAGTTATGAATTTTGGGAGATTCCAGATTGTGAGATTTTTATCTAATCGGTTATTTATCAAAATAACCTGATTCCAACTCTCAAAATTCATAAAATCATTCTTTACCTTAAGTTAAATTTTCATAATTTTTATCGGCTTGAAACATATTTTAAAAAATCAGATTCTCTTAGAGCACAAAATCAAGGTTTTAGATAAAAATTCTGTTCTATCAACTTGGCCATGCTCTTTCTATAAAAGGCCTTCCAAAAAACGACCTAGGGCAAGGTAGATGATCCCCATAGTCAGAAAACACAGCCGTCTACTAGCCTCCCACGTTTTCAACACTCCCCAACTGAAACTCTATCGAAATCATCTCAAAATCACCAAAAACACATTCTTTCTTCTCTCTCTTGAACTTCCAAGCATCAAAACACCACAAATACAGAACCAAAACGTGCTTAACAACACAAGGAAGAAGAGGTCAGAAGCTCGGGTCAAAGTCGAACCGGATCGGCCACCAACGAAGCTTTCAGAGATTCCCGACGTGAAGGAACAACAAGTTTTCGAAATCAAAACAGGGTAAAAACCAATTCTCTAACCCTTCTGGTCAAAATATAATTCTGGTTGAAATTGCTAACCGAATTGATTTTTCCTTGCTTCTGAATTAAGGTTTGTTTGTGTTTCCGCCTTCTAACTAACTTGTTCGTTAAGTTTCGCATTAAATTCGATTTCAAATTGAAAACTTTCAATCACTAACGTCTTGTACATCTTTCAGGCTACACACCCATAAAATTTGAGCCAAAAACACCTTCGGGAACAGCCTCAACGCCGCCGTCCGAGGGCGGTCCGCACCCACGGACGTCATGTCCGGGGTCCCGGACTCCCTGTCCGTAAGCCCGGGTGCCCACGGACGGCGGCGGGATTTTTTTAAAAAAATTCAAAATTTAGGTTTTCTAAAATAATGTCCGGGCCCACGGACATCCTGTCCGTGGCCCCGGACCTTGCAAAATTGTGTTTTCTATTTAATTCGACTTTTATGTTCACATAGGTTAACTAGGGTCCGTGGGTTCGGACATTGGGTCCGTAGCCACGGACAGAAACAAAATTTGACCTAATTCTGCCTCCGAAACCCTAGTTTAGGAATCTTTAAAATTTTATTTTAATTTCTGTCAAAAAATGCTAAAAAAACATAAAAAAAACAGAAAGCTCGCGCACTTAGGTTAAAACGCCTCGTAATAAGCCGTAATTAAACTAAGTAGAGGAAAACGACCTAGGAAGGGTAATGAAAGTAATTGAACCCTAATTAATCGAATATCAAGCCCCCGAACCCGAACTCTCCTTTCCTAATTTGATCTAGGTTAAAATTAGGTGGCGACTCATAATAGGTTCCAGTGAGCTAGCTTAGGGTTTAATAATTATTGTTATATGACATAGTTGTTAATCTTAGGCTATAAGTGGACCTAAAACCCGTTTAGATCCCAATCAAGTTAATCCACATAGGATAGGGTTTATTAAATCGAGGCTCACAGCCGTACATCTGGAGGAAACTTGTTTTCATCGGATAAGTAGTACTCAGATGCATAAATAATTTCTCATATCTAAACCGTCCGTTTACACGTATTTTGCTTGAGTTTTCATCGGACCTTGCATTTTCAGGTAAATGAGTTCTTATGAGTTTTCATCGGGCCTTAAGATAATTAAAGAAATTGTGCCAAACAATTATAATTAACCAGTAGACCTAGCATGAAAGAGCAGATATTAATAATTATTGTTATATGACATAGTTGTTAATCTTAGGCTATAGTGGACCTAAAACCCGTTTAGATCCCAATCAAGTTAATCCACATAGGATAGGGTTTTAAATCGAGGCTCACAGACTGGCGACTCTGCTGGGGACAAACTTCTTAATTTTAACTTGTTTAATTTTAAGAAAGAGGGCTTAACTCGAAATTGTTTATTTATGGCTTTATTACTTTGTTTGTTTACTTTTGTGTGCACTTTAATTTCTGCACCTTTGCATCATATGAGAGCGAGGGTCCCACGAACCGATTTCACCCCGGGACCCGTTTGAGGGTCCCCTGTCAGGGACTCACACCTTTTAGGTGATGTGAATAAGCGGGGGAAAAGAGGAGGATGTCGTCTAACCACATCCCCTTAATACCTGGGCTTTAGCCCCAAGCGTTTTCCTGGCAGTGCCCTTACCTAGCCCATTGTTTGGTCAGTCAAAGACCCGACCGTAGACGCACACCTTCAGGTGATGTGAAAAAAGTGGGGAAGCCCAAAGAGAATAGCGTGCAAGCCCTATTCCTTTGTGGCGACCTGGGCCCATGCCCCAAGCACCTCTCCGGATCGATCCGTACCTGGTTTATCTTAACACTAGTGAGGACATGTTGAATTTGTGTGGGCCTTGTTTACCTGCATGATCGGCCCACTACCCAGCCTAGAAATTGATAGGAATTCTCCTACATCAACTCAGCCCAACCCAATATCGTGGCTTTATTGTTTGCGGCCCAAAGACCCTGCTTGATTTGAATGTGTGAGTTATTTGTTCGGGCTTCGGCCCAAAAGTTTAGATTTAGGTGATTTATCTTTGAGCTCAATTTGAATTACCAATTTAGTTCTAGGCCCACGGAAAACAAATCCACCTGAAGCAATCCATAAAAATCCATCAGGCCTTTCCATTTCAAGGCCCATTCTAGTCCAGGAAGACTTTTCACTCGGGCTTTGACCCACGATCCTAGACACGGGTATCATCTTCAGCCCCAATCATAATTACTCGGCCCAAATTCCAGTTCACATCCAGAACATGGTTTAGAAATCACTTCAGCCCATGCGCTTTACTTTTAACCCAAACACATTCTTGCCCAAGAGCCCAATTCTCAGAACATTTCAGCCTAGGTACTAGTTCACAGCTCATGAATCATTCCGGCCCATGTGCCTCTCTTCCAACTCATTTCGGGCCTCAGTGCCAACCCACAATTTTTTCAAACATTCCAGCTCATGTGCTTTTCTTGCAGCCCAACAAGTCTTGGCCTGAAACTTCTTTGCGGCCCAGAATTTTTAGCTCAGGTCACTTTTCGTTTTCCAACAGATAAGCCCAAATCTCAAAGAATGGCAGAGGGAGGAAATCCAATCAACATGGATGCCCAGTTAGCCAAAGAATTCAACGGGATGCTGGAAAAGATTGAGCGCATGGAGAGGGCCAACAAGCCAGCCGGTTTTGACTACTTTTCCACTGGATTATATCCCAAGGTTGATCTCCCTCCAAGGTTGAAATTGCCAACACTTCCTCTATACAAAGGTTCCTCCGACCCACAACTTCATTTGGCAATGTTCGATAGGGAAATGTCCATCCTTTCGCTAAACGACATGCAGAAGGCCAAGGTATTTGCTCACTATCTTGATGAGACCCCTCAGCGTTGGTACATAACTCAAAGGATAAATACCAAGACCTACGAGGAGGTATGTGAAGCTTTTCTGCATCATTTTGAGTACGCTAGAAGTTTTGGAGTCACCAGGGCCGATCTTGTAAGCACACAACAAACAGAAGGGTGAATCATGTCTGATTTTGTTAAGCGTTGGAGGATGAAGGCAGCCGCAATGCTCGCACAGATGGACGAACAAGAGCAAATCCGAATGGTAATTAAAAATATGCGGAAGCAATACAGTGACGAGCTGAAATTCACATACTTTCCTAGCTTCAACATGCTGATGGGACAAGTTAATGTCCTAGAAGAAATGATTCACCAAGGGGAGTTAAAACTTGGGAACTCAAAAAACACCGGGAATGGCTCGGGGACAGCAGCCTGTATCCAAAGTGGCACCCGAAAGAGAACTAGGCAGCATGAGGTAAACACCGTTCGACAGGTAAAAGGACCAGGACAAATCGTTGGGGCAGTGGAATCATCCCGAAAGAGCTCCCCGTCGAAGAGAGTTCACAAACATCGGTCAGCCATTGAGCCAGGCTTTTGGAAGACTCCAGGAACGAAACATGCTGCAACCTCTCACCCCTCGACAAAGGGAACCCCAAAAAGGAAGGAATCTGAACCAGTATTATCAGTATCACCAGCTTCCTGGTCATGACACCGACAACTGCAAAATTCTGAAGCAGCACATCCAAGATCTTATCAATCAAGGTTTTCAACTCCCCGAGTAGGAATCCCATGTCAAGCACCATCAGAGAGTGCTATCTTCAAGTGTTTTCTCCGATTTCTTCTCTTTACTAGTCATTTTTATGTTTTTCCAATGTTTGTAGTAGTTAGTTTCCTTTATCATTTTCGGTAGTTTTCCTGAGTTGTAATTTCCAACATATTCTTTTTGTTGAATAAAACATAGTTCCGTTTTCATAATTTTTGTACAAAGCATCATTCGTTTATTCGAAAAAACTTAAAAAAAAGAGCACTCACGAAGTAATCATTTTCTGACTATGCGATGGAACGGCTTGTCTCTTGTTTCTAAAAATTTGAACATGCCTAACCAAACACCACAACTCACCACATAATATCCAAACAACCCACAATGAGGTTCAAGGCCCACATCTATCAAACTGTTGTCACAAACCCCAAATCAATACTGGGGGCAATCTGAGTTTAGAATCATTGTCTTCGAATCTTTTGTTTAAACGTGTGAACTAGTCTTTGAGTGAAATTCGCGAGAGTGTCTTGAGCGGAAAAACCATGAGTGAACGAGCGTGTCATTTTTACACGACTCCGGTGAGTCCACATTCAAAGGTGAGGTAAATGGTATAACTCCGACCGAAGGAGATAATTTGTAAATTTACGCTTAGACCTGTGAAAAGTAACAAAGAACGGATATACAACTATCAGGAATGACGAAGCACCTAGGTACAGCACCACATAGCCAAAAGCTTGTAAACCCTAACATTAAACCCTAGGCACCCCCGTTGAGCCTTCCATATATCCCTTTGACATTATGAACTCCACAAAATAACCCAGCCAATGATGAATGTCCGACCCGGTGACCAAAGGACGCAAGGAGCCCGACTCTCAGATAACATTCTCATCAGTCCAAAGAAGCAATGCCGCTATCAGCATGACGAAGCGATCCGCAAATGGTCCCAGAGTGACACAGGATCAAAAGAGCTCACATCAAAACAGCTCTCGAAGCCCAAAACCGGGAAACACAAGAACCCCGAAGGCAAAACCAAGAAAGGATAAAACAAAAGGCAAACCCGAAGTGCCTCGAAGAAATCCAAATGACGAAAGAGAAATAGTGTAAAGGACAACTTCAAAAGTCCAGGTCCAGAAGCTCGAAAACAACGTCAACATGAAGCAGCCAGACGACTTCAAGACAAGGAAGATGAATCCGAGAGAAGACGCAAGTTGCAGCTTTGGTCACCCATTTAAGCTCCACATACCTCAAATATCCCTCCATGATCCCGTCGTCTTTCATCACACCCTATGGCCACGTTATAAGCCTCGAAGACTTCCGACTTGGTAGTTGTGTATCCAATCACGTGAAAGTAACAGATCGAATGCGTAAATTCATCAAATATCAAATTCAATGGTCTAGAAGTTGTGACCGTAAGTGAGAAACGAGTGTAAACACCAAACACGTCGAGTGTAGGTTAGGAAGCACCAAATCAGAACATAAGCCTTGACCATGTGAGGACGAGACTCGTTCGCACGTTTGGTCAAAGAAAATACTGGGGGCAATCGATCGGAGTGATCGATTGCCATGAACTCTAGCTCAGATTGTCTTAAAGGAAAAATACTGGGGGCAATTGTTGGTTCCAACAATTGCTATGACAACACCAATTGGAACCCAAAGCTCAAACATCACCACCATCATCCCACCACAGGCACACATAAGCCCTTACCACCACATCAAGCACCTCAGGCACACATAAGCCCTTACCACCACATCAAGCACCTCAGGCCCACACAAGCCCTTACCTTCACTTCATACACCACACTGGCCCACACAAGCCCTTACCTTCACTTCATACACCACACTGGCCCACATAAGCCCTTACCTCCACACCTCCACTACACAGGCCCACACAAGCCCTTACCTGCACATCAAACACCACAGACCCACATAAGCCCTTACCTTCACATCATACACCATACCCCACCGGCGGCATGTTCATCTCGTAGGAGATAAATTACAAGTCCGAAGTCTATAGTTAGGAAATGATAATTCACTTTCCTTTTCACTAAACAGAATTTTCTTCAAACACTGCCACGTTTGGCACCTCTTTCAACAATTTCTTGTCTTGAACAACTTTCCTCTAACCACTTCGGTTTCATAAACCTCATCATGGCCACATTTGGCACACTTTCTAGCAATGTCTTGCTTTGGACAATTTTTGATCCATAACATTGCCATGTTTGGCACATTTCCAACGATTTCTTGTTTTGGACAAGTTTCCTACATACACTTTGATTGTATTTTGACATGCACATCATCTTTGCCACGTTTGGCACTTTCATAATCAACTTTCATCATGATCATTTGCATAAAGTTTACCTTGCATCCGTCCGTACGAAGCTCCTTATCATAACCAGAGATACAGATTCTCAGCCGAAGGTACAGATTCTTTAGAGATACAGATTCTCGCCCCAAAGATACAGATTCTTCAGAGATACAGATTCTCACCCGATCAGTGATACAGATTCTCAGCCGAAGATGCAGATTCTTCAGGGATACAGATTCTCAGCCGAAGGTACAGATTCTTCAGAGATGCAGATTCTCAGCCAAAGATTCAAATTCACCAGAATAGATGGACCCAACCTCAGGCTCGTCATGAACCCAATTTCCTACCATTCCACTTAGGCACCCATAGGTCCTACTCTACATTCGTCAATTTAGGCACACATCACATCGATCTCATTACATCTCTTTTCCAGGTTCCCGACACCTTATAATGCTCGGCGTATCCCATCCAACTTCAGGTTCCCGACACCTTATAATGCTCGGCGTATTCCATTCAACTTCAGGTTCCCGACACCTTATAATGCTCGGCGTATTTCATTCGCTTTCAGGTTCCCGACACCTTATAATGCTCGGCGTATCCCATTCAACTTCAGGTTCCCGACACCTTATAATGCTCGGCGTATCCCATTCAACTTCAGGTTCCCGACACCTTATAATGCTCGGCGTATCCCATCCAACTTCAGGTTCCCGACACCTTATAATGCTCGGCGTATTCCATTCAACTTCAGGTTCCCGACACCTTATAATGCTCGGCGTATCCCATTTAAACTTCAGGTTCCCGACACCTTATAATGCTCGGTGTGTTCCATTTAATTTTAGGTTCCCGACACCTTAGATGCTCGGTCTAGATTATTCACTGTTAGTTTGGTCCACTTTTTCACATTTTGGTGGTAGTTGGCGCCTCTTAATAGCCCAACGCATTTAGCTTTTCTTTTGGTAGTTGGCGCCTCTTAATAGCCCAACGCATTTAGCTTTTTCTTTTTGGTAGTTGGCGCCTCTTAATAGCCCAATGCATTTAGCTTTTTCTTTAGGTGGCTGGCACCTCATAATAGCCCAATAATCTCAAACTTTTCTTCTAGGTAGCTAGCGCCTCATAATAGCTCAGCACAATCAACAGACTCGGTAGAAATCTAAGACAAGGAGTTTATTCGGTATCGGACAAAATTTTGGGGTATCACTCAAGCATCAACTAGTCTTTTCATATTCACTACAAAGTCTAGTTGACGGGGGGCAATCTGTTATACCCAAAATTTCAACCCCCTCGGAGTAGTCTCTAAGGCATACGTGTTACAAAGGGCAAAATGGTCAAAATGCACCGATGCAGGATTTTCCAAATATCATGGTCATTATGAAAGGTATTTCATGATTCTCTGATAATATTTATTCTGGAAATTTAGCTTTTAATTCATATTATAAGCTAATTTCTTTAATAATTAACACATGAAATAGCCTCAAAATAGAAATTAAAAGGTTTCCAAAATTAAAATAAAATTGTCACATGGTTACCATGACTACATACAGTCATAAACCTGAAACTATTTTATTGGGAACCTTATCCCAAAATTTAAAAGAGAAATTCAATTATTTTTGCAATTTTCTCTCTCCTCTGGAAAATACCGAAATCAAAACAAAATGTCATGAAATTTTAACACAGGGTAGAGGATGATTATTAGAGACTAATGCCGTTGGAATTTCGTAATTTCGACCTTCCAATAATAAGTTATGAATTTTGGGAGATTCCAGATTGTGAGATTTTTATCTAATCGGTTATTTATCGAAATAACCCGATTCCTACTCTCAAAATTCATAAAATCATTATTTACCTTAAGTTAAATTTCATAATTTTTATCGGCCTGAAACATATTTTAAAAAATCAGATTCTCTTAGAGCACAAACAAGGTTTTAGATAAAAATTCTGTTCTATCAACTTGGCCATGCTCTTTCTATAAAAGGCCTTCCAAAAAACGACCTAGGGCAAGGTAGATGATCCCCATAGTCAGAAAACACAGCCGTCTACTAGCCTCCCACGTTTTCAACACTCCCAACACCAGAAACTCTACCGAAATCATCTCAAAATCACCAAAAACACATTCTTTCTTCTCTCATTGAACTTCCAAGCATCAAAACACCACAAATACAGAACCAAAACGTGCTTAACAACACAAGGAAGAAGAGGTCAGAAGCTCGGGTCAAAGTCGAACCGGATCGGCCACCAACAAAGCTTTCAGAGATTCCCGACGTGAAGGAACAACAAGTTTTCGAAATCAAAACAGGGTTAAAACCAAATTCTCCAACCCTTCTGGTCAAAATACAATTCTGGTTGAAATTGCTAACCGAATTGATTTTTCCTTGCTTCTGAATTAAGGTTTGTTTGTGTTTCTGCCTTCTAACTTGTTCGTTAAGTTTCGCATTAAATTCGATTTCAAATTGAAAACTTTCAATCACTAACGTCTTGTACATCTTTCAGGCTACACACCCATAAAATTTGAGCAAAAAACACCTTCGGGAACAGCCTCAACGCCGCCGTCCGAGGGCGGTCCGCACCCACGGACGTCATGTCCGGGTCCCGGACTCCCTGTCCGTACCCGGGCGCCCACGGACGGCGGCGGGATTTTTTTTTAAAAATTCAAAATTTAGGTTTTCTAAAATAATGTCCGGGCCCACGGACATCCTGTCCGTGGCCCCGGACCTTGCAAATTGTGTTTTCTGTTAATAATTCGACTTTTGTTCACATAGGTTAACTAGGGTCCGTGGGTTCGGACATTGGGTCCGTAGCCACAGACGGAAATAAAATTTGACCTAATTTTGCCTCCGAAACCCTAGTTTAGGAATCTTTAATTTTATTTTAATTTTCTGTCAAAAAATGCTAAAAAAATAAAAAAACAAGAAGCTCGCGCACTTAGGTTAAAACGCCTCGTAATAAGCCGTAATTAAACTAAGTAGAAAAACGACCTAGGAAGGGTAATGAAAGTAATTGAACCCTAATTAAGTCGAATATCAAGCCCCCGAACCCGGACTCTCCTTTCCTAATTTGATCTAGGTTAAAATTAGGTGGCGACTCATAATAGGTTCTAGTGAGCTAGCTTAGGTTTTAATAATTATTGTTATATGACATAGTTGTTAATCTTAGGCTATAAGTGGACCTAAACCCGTTTAGATCCCAATCAAGTTAATCCACATAGGATAGGGTTTAAAATCGAGGCTCACAGCCGTACATCTGGAGGAAACTTGTTTTCATCGGATAAGTTAGTACTCAGATGCATAAATAATTTCTCATATCTAAACCGTCCGTTTACACGTATTTTTGCTTGA
The DNA here is from genome assembly GCA_023374045.1 of Limonium bicolor. Classification (NCBI taxonomy): domain Eukaryota; kingdom Viridiplantae; phylum Streptophyta; class Magnoliopsida; order Caryophyllales; family Plumbaginaceae; genus Limonium; species Limonium bicolor. The sequence continues at coordinate 242,351,492 of CM041777.1, forward strand.
GTTTTCATCGGACCTTGCATTTTCAGGTAAATGAGTTCTTATGAGTTTTCATCGGGCCTTAAGATAATTAAAGAAATTGTGCCAAACAATTATAATTAAACCAGTAGACCTAGCATGAAGAGCAGATATTATTTAACCTGAACCAGTGTCCCATTTAGTTTATCTATTAACTTAGTTTATTTTATCTTTCCTTTTTATTTATAAAAACAAGTCAATTAATCCCCCCTTTTTGACATGCTTAGGTATTATAATTCCCATTAGTCCCACGGTTCGATATCCGGCGCTTACACTTTACTATCTATTACGACCGGGATTTTGTTTGCAGCCCGACGTTCATTTTGAGTTTAATTTCTTTTCTTTTATTTTAATTACTCCACTACTAAAACACTCACGATTACACGTCTGCAATCTTCAAATTTTAAATGAAATTATGCCAATATAAAATACAATAGTGAAAATGTACATAAAATGATGAAATAGATTAATAAAGAAAATACAAGTAGAAGTATCAATGACACGAAATGAGATAAGAAAACAAGTAACGAGATAGCATGAACTAAAATAAAACGAATAGGCAAATAAAAAAGCGAATAAAACGTAACTAACTAATCATGAAATAAATCGAAAAATAAAATGGTAAAATAAGTAAGTAACAAAAAGGAACGGATTTGAAAACGGGTGCTTTGAAAATTAATCAAAAAAAAATTGTCATAACATGACCGTTTCAATTTGATATGCACATGAACAAGTTTTGAAAAGAAAGACGATGACCCTCTTATTTTATTTATCTTTTGGATTTTTCTTTATAGGGTGAGAATTTTTGGTGTCTACAGATGGCTCCCCTTGATTCAATTCTGCAAGGGAAGACTTGCAGAATTGGATCCAGGTTGCAAGGGCGCCAAAATTTCTCACTACGGTTTATGAGATGCAACTACGATTGCAGAAGGATAGGAGGTGCATGACCAGCATATGACGTAAAGATGAATGCAAAAATATTTACAATTAGTCCAGAATACAAAGGTGTTAATGGGTGAGGGGACAAGCCCTGAACACAATGGTTGGATTTGTTAAACAAATTTTGAACATGAACAATTGTTGGGTTTGGTGCATGAGGGCTTATGACGAGCATAGAATGCTAACAATAGATTGGTTCGGGGTGCACGAGGACTTAGGAGAGCCTCAACTGGACCTCTTGACATCCAGTCCAAGGACTTATGACGAGTCTAGAATGCAATTAAAAGTACGAGGACTTAGGAGAGCCTCAACTAGACCTCTTGACATCTAGCTATAGGACTTATGACGAGCCTATAATACTTTGGTTGTGTACCGTACTAGTAGCGTAATAGCTGCCTAGCAGGCGGATGTGAAACGATCTCGTACTAGTAGCGTAATAGCTTCTAGTGGAGGAAAAGTGGTGGGACCGTACTAGTAGCGTAATAGCTGCCTAGCAGGCGGATGTGAGACGATCTCGCACTAGTAGCGTAATAGCTGTCTAGCAGAGGAAAAATATTGGGACAATACTAGTAGCGTAATAGCTGCCTAGTGGGTTATGAAGTGAACGATCTCGCACTAGTAGCGTAATTGCTACCTAGCGGGTTATGAATTGGACGATTTTGCACTAGTAGCGTAATAGCTGCCTAGTGGAGGAAAAAAACGGGACCGCACTAGTAGCGTAATAGCTGCCTAGCGGGTTATGAAATGAACGAACTCGCACTAGTACCGTAATATCTGCCTAGTGGAGGAAAGAAAAGCGGGAGCGACTAGTAGCGTACTAGTGCCTAGCAGGTTATGAAATGAACGAACTCGCACTAGTAGCGTAATAGCTGCCTAGTGGAGGAAAAAGGTTGGGACCGTACTAGTAGCGTAATAGTTGCCTAGTAGGTTATGAATTGAACGAACTCGCACTAGTAGCGTAATAGCTGCCTAGTGGAGGAAAAAAACGGGACCGTACTAGTAGCGTAATAGCTGCCTAGTGGGTTATGATTTGAATGATCTCGCACTAGTAGCGTAATAGCTGCCTAGTGGAGGAAAAACAGCGGGACCACACTAGTAGCGTAATAGCTGCCTAGCGGGTGTAAAATGAAAGGCGACCGTACTAGTAGCGCAATAGCTGTCTAGCACGTGTAAAACGGAAGGCGACCGTACTAGTAGCGCAATAGCTGTCTAGCAGGTGTAAAATGAAAAATCGACCGCACTAGTAGCGCAATAGCTGTCTAGAGGGTGTAAAATGAAATGTGACCGCACTAGTAGCGCAATAGCTGCCTAGCGGGTGTAAAACAAAAGGAGACCGTACTAGTAGCACAATAGCTGTCTAGCAGGTGTAAAACGAAAAATTCGACCGCACTAGTAGCGCAATAGCTATCAAGCGGGTGTAAAATGAAAGGCGACCGTACTAGTAGCGCAATAGCTGTCTAGCAGGTGTAAAATGAAAAATTCGACGGCACTAGTAGCGTAATAGCTGTCTAGCGATTGTAAAATGAAATGTGACAGCACTAGTAACGCAATAGCTGCCTAGCGGGTGTAAAACGGAAGACGACCATACTAGTAGCGCAATAGCTGTCTAGCAGGTGTAAAATGAAAAAATCGACCGCACTAGTAGCGCAATAGCAGTCTAGCGGGTGTAAAATGAAATGTGACCGCACTAGTAGCGCAATAGCTGCCTAGCGGGTGTAAAACAAAAGGAGACCGTACTAGTAGCACAATAGCTGTCTAGCAGGTGTAAAACGAAAAATTTGACCGCACTAGTAGCGCAATAGCTGTCAAGCGGGTGTAAAATGAAAGACGACCGTACTAGTAGCGCAATAGCTGTCTAGCAGGTGTAAAATGAAAAATTTGACGGCACTAGTAGCGTAATAGCTGTCTAGCGGGTGTAAAATGAAATGTGACAGCACTAGTAGCGCAATAGCTGCCTAGCGGGTGTAAAACGGAAGGCGACCATACAAGTAGCGCAATAGCTGTCTAGTGTAAAATGAAAAATTCGACCGCACTAGTAGCGCAATAGCTGTCTAGCGGGTGTAAAATGAAATGTGACCGCACTAGTCGCGCAATAGCTGCCTAGCGGGTGTAAAACGAAAGGTGACCGTACTAGTAGCGCAATAGCTGTCTAGCAGGTGTAAAACGAAAAATTCGACCGCAGTAGTAGCGCAATAGCTGTCTAGCGGGTGTAAAATGAAAGGCGACCGTACTAGTAGCGCAATAGCTGTCTAGCAGGTGCAAAACGAAAAATTCGATCGCACTAGTAGCGCAATAGCTGTCTCGCGGGTGTAAAATGAAAGACGACCGTACTAGTAGCGCAATAGCTGTCTAGCAGGTGTAAAACGAAAAATTCGACTGCACTAGTAGCGCAATAGCTGTCTAGTAGGTGTAAAACAAAAAAATCGACCACACTAGTTGCGCAATAGCTGTCTAGCGGGTGTAAAATGAAATGTGACCGCACTAGTAGCGCAATAGCTGCCTAGCGGGTGTAAAACGGAAGGCGACCATACTAGTAGCGCAATAGCTGTCTAGCAGGTGTAAAATGAAAAATTAAACCGCACTAGTAGCCCAATAGCTGTCTAGCGGGTGTAAAATGAAATGCGACCGCACTAGTAGTAAAATAGCTGCCTAGCGGGTGTGAAGATGTGTTAGATAGTGAGCAAATTTTGTGGGTATGTGTAGATGATATGTGATGTGAGGTGATTAACCAATGTATTAATTGAATTAAACTCCCTGTTTGTGGATGTAGGTTTTTGTGCGAGCAGATGGCTCTATAGTAACATCTAAACCTCGGGATGGCTCCGGTATGGCTTCAAGGATCTGAGATGGCTCCAGCATGCGTTGATGGCTCCAGTATGCACCGATGGCTCTGGCAGGCACTGATGGCTCCGGTGTGACCAATGGTCTCGGGGTGGTTGGTGGGTTTGACATGGTTGGTGATTTTGTGGCGATTTGTGGGCTTTGATTTGTCTTTTTTTTAGGGTGGTTTGATGGCTCCGATGATGGATTTATTGTTGTTTGACAGGATTTGTTGTGGACTTTGTAGTGAGTGAATGGTTTTTCATGGGTGAACGATGAAACACAGTTGCGTGACTTTGTTGGGAGTTCCCATCATGGTTCCAGGATTTCCATGGATGGCTCCGGGATGACCTTGTGCTGATTGAGCATGATGATGCTTTGGTTGGTTTACTTTAATGACATCGAGGGAAAAAGTGAAGTTTTCACCTTTGATGTGGTGGCACCCTAAACAGGCTGCCTACATACTCAATTCCGTATTGAGATCAGACCATACGTAGTTTGATCCTCTGTAGGAAAGGCCCTGGTGACGAGATGGCTTCAGCATGGATTTGAGGTGGCTCCCATATTGTTCTCGAACCGTTGGGATGACCCCTGTGTAGTTGCAAGGATGGTTTCAATGTCGGATGATGGCTCCCGCACGGCTCTAGCTTGACTTTGGGAGAGGTGCCAATGAGGCTCGAGCATGACAGTGGTTGGCTTCGGAATAGTCTTCGTGTGGCTCCGGATAGCTCTAGTTTGGTTCTGGATATGGCCATGGGATGGCTCCAGCTTTGACTTTTTTATCAGAAGTTACGCTCTAATAGCGGAAATTGAAGTCGACTTTCAGCAAGACTAGGTAGAATTCTTACCTGTCGGATGTTGAAGATGAAATGATTTTGGTGCATGCAAATTTAAATGCTAGACACGATGCAAAATGCACATGCAGTTTTTTGAGAGAAGGTACAGTCCTATCTCTGTTAATAAGAGGTTTACAAATATAAGACATCTTCAGTTTGATCTTGAGTGATTGATGAACTGGAGTGCATGAATCACTTTACTCTCTTGGAGGGATATGGGTCAATCTCTCGTGAATATGGCCGTGTGTGCTAATGTCGTGATGATACTCTTGATGCTTAGAGTAGTATTTTCTTGAGAATTTCTTTTCGAGGTTATGAACTTTCCGTTCCTCACAAATTCCTCACCTGCAATGGGGTAGGCTGATTATGATTTGGTAGTTTAATCGAAGAGTCATTCATACTCTAAAGACCTTGTGAGATTAGGTCACACTCATTCGCTCACGGTCCCCTTTGGTATGATGGGACATGTTGATAACAAGTACGAAGCTTATGATTCATGTTTTAGATCTGGTACTTTCAGTTAACGCTCATTAACTTACGAGTCAGAGGTCTTTATTGGGTTGTAACAGGGCTGAGGGGTATAATGTATGTCACACAGGACTATGGGATTTATTTGGGAATTGTGGAGCTTTTGTGCAATAGAGGACGTGTTTCGCCTTTGCCATGGGTGGAATGATTAGACAGGTTTTGATAACCTTTTATTGGTTTCTACGGGACATCATTGGTCCTTCTGATTTGGTTTTCTCCTTCTTGCCTCTTCTGGCGTACGATTCGAACTTTCTTCTCATTTTTTGTTTTTGAAATTGTATTTGGCTCATCAACTTTCTCAAGCATTCTCTACTTTGTATTTTGGCTTTCAGCTTTGGAGGTGCATTGACTCATCGATCTTCTTGAACATTTTCGGTGTTCTTTTTTGGTGTTTGACTTTGGAGTTGCATTGACTCACTGATTTCTTCGAACAGTTTATTTGTTGTTTTTGTGAAATATGGTGGGGGAGAGACCATGGCTCTGGCTCCTTTGAGATCCTCTATTGCGAGGGCAAGTAAGTATATGTACATGGGTTGGCATGTTGTGGAGTTCACAGAAAAAACGTTTATCGTGAAAGGCTCAGTGAGGCTCACTAAGGGATTATGTACAGGGTAGTCAAAGCTTTTTGGTTTTGTGGAGATTTTTATTCCTAAGTGCCTCGTCATTCTCGTTAGTCAATGATTATTTTCTTACTACTTCTCGGATCTTTGCATGAATCACAGTTTGTGACTTACTATCAACATTGATCTTACTATGTATTGTGCCTCTCCACGAGCTGAAGGAATGCACATGTCGCTCGTGGTTTTACCTCGATTAGCTCTCTCTACCTTCCCTCATCGCTTAGTAGATCGTCCAATACACTCAATTGAAATTCCAGGGAAAATACCGCTCTCCGCATGCTACACATTTGGTGTTGTGGGGCTGATTTTGATTAGACTCATGTGTGAGTCGACGGGTCGAGAGTTTAGTGGTTCACGCACTCTGTTCAATCGATCTCTCAAGATTTTCCCAAAGATGTCATTTCGATATGCGATATGCCCATGCAACTATCTACAATGCAATATATTGTGGTAATATGGAATTACTACATATAGGATGCATGAAGTATTGACAATGAAAATGATTGAATCTTGGATTTTGGTTGAATGTTTTTGTTTTGGATGCAATGCATGAATGGTAAGATTTCACCCAGTCTCGCTTGAGTCGGTTCCCAGTGATAGTCCATGAAGCTCATCCTGTCACGATTGGCCCTGAAGGTGGTCTATGTGAGAGAAGTTGTTAAGTGTGATGTGAGAGAGGTTGTTTCAGAAAGATATTCGGTTGATGGTTGGCTTCTAGAGTTTTGGACTTTTAGGGAGTGGCCACTCCCGCATGGTGGTCCCACGATATGACGATGACTGCATGCATTTTTTGGGAATTTTAGATGTATGATTTTTTTGGATTTTTGAATGTGTGATTTTTTTTTATTTTTGAATGTGTGATTTTTTTTCGTATATGATTTTTGTTGTTATTGGTCTCTATGTACATGGTATGCCGAATGGGAAAAGGTTTGAATCCCGGGTATTTCTTGCTATCGCTTAGAGGGTCATGCTTTCACTCGTGGGCAAACACGGTTAATCACCTGCAAACACAGTCATTATAACAGAAAAAAATGACAAATGTGAATGGTACCATGCTTTGATAAATGGGATGAATGCTTGTGTGTGATGTGTTGGGGATGCAACATGTGATTATGCAATTTTTCTGAGATGGGTGTGACTCATGCATGATTAATGAATATGAAATGACCGAAGAGGGGAAGTAGCAATTCGTATGTGCTACAAGAAATCAAGTTTTAGAAAAACAGTTTTGAAAATACGTGTTTTCGAAGTGGTGGATTTTCTCATATGATTTTTGACGCTCGGTCATTCGCAAATAAAATAGGGAGTGAGGAACCCTATACACACTGATATAAATAAATTCAAAGGGAATGTACATCCTATACACAAATCTATTCAGAAATTGACAAGAGAGAAAAGAATATTAGGGAAAACCTATACATTAATTCTAAAAGTCATTAAATGGGGAAGTTTGTGTTAAAAACTTCTCCTGAATTCTTCTGCTTCATCTTTGAGCTTCTGACTGGCAGCTCATTCATGTTTGGGCTTCTGATTGGCCACTCTTCTTCTTCGGGATCTTGACCGGCTACTCGCTCGTCTTCTGGCTCTTGCAGCGAAGCGGTATTGTGATCAAACAAAACCGGTTGGTGTTCTTCTGACTCTCAAAAATTTTGAACTCGAACAATTGTTGTTGGTCTTCATGCCGCTCGACTCGGGCTAGTGCACCCCTGATTTTCGGTTCAGACTGCAGTTGTTGATCTTCATGCGCTCCATCTGCTCCGATGAGGGAAATAAGGGGTGTTTTTTGAGAAATGAAAGGTGAATGATCGAGCACAAGTTCTTAGTGAAAAACCACTTATGTGAAAACACGAATGACTAGTACGCTCCACGGTAATGACCGCTGCTCTTGAAGGTGGGTTGAACTTCAAAAATAGCGGGTCGCAACATGGGACTAAATCATTTATTTTGAAATACGTTTATGAGAATCAACATTTAAAATTGTTTTGAAAAACAAGTTTGAGATAATATCCGTGAAAAATGTTGTCAAAATTTGTTTGTAAAAAGCATGTTTTTGAAATCATTTTTTGAAATGAAATTTATGAGAAGTATTGTTTGAAAATCATTTATAAACAGTAGATTTTTGAAATTTGTTCTGTGTAAACCGCTTGACAAAGTTTATTTTTTTGGAAAACTTTGATTGAAACCGATTTTGAAAACTGTTTTGGAAATAACAATTTTGAAATCATTAGAGATGAACGACTTTGAAGATATTTCATTAGAGCATTCGACATGATTCATTTTCTGATTTTTGCTCATTTTTGAAACGTGATCACAAATAGATGTAAGTGTAAAATAAAAATCGTGGCTGATTTTAAGTGGGGCTGAGTGCGTATGATTGGGATAATCACCTTCCAGGTCAATCAATGCCTCCATACCACCGGGGGAACCATCGTCCCTTCACTGTTCATCTCTCGGGTTTTATCTCTGTTACGCCTTATGGGGCACGTCATCAAGAAAGTCTAGAGTGCTTAAGTTCGAAAGGTAAGGATACCCGAAATGATACAGCCACACGAGCCACGACTGGAGATTATCACAACATATTCACTTTCCGGAAAACTTGGGGAAGTACTGCATGGGGTCAGGTCTCCCGTCGTCTGCACGGTCAGGTGTGTCTAAAGTCCAAATTATTCACTGACTACGTTGTGCCATGTATGGGTATCCGGTAAATACGGGATCCTCTATGGACGTGTAGCGTGACATCAGGCTTTAGAGACACCCGTGGTGCAAAGGACACTTGAAGAACTGAGCCCATGCAATCTTCAGGGTAATCGAAAGGGTGGTCAGACAGGCGGCATACAAGGGGGTGACTACCCATAAACCCATCTTAGACACGGGACCGGGCAGCTGGACACTGAAGGCTCAGAGTTCACTATATGCTGGCTTTGACTCGAAAAGGTAAGTGTTGAAGGATCATGAGTTTTCAAGGCGTAGATACTACGATCATACCACCTCGTGTGCATAGTCCGTACTACGAAGGGCATCTGCTCATGGGGAATCAATTGTGGACCAATATTTATCCCGACCTCAAATATCAAGGGTGACACAGAGGAATGCATGTCCTAAGCTACCCTATGCACCCACCTCAGGACTATTCCTAACAGTTCAATATCACAACCAAAAAGCGGAAAATAAATGTGCAGGCAAAGAGAGGGAAGAAGTTAGACCCCTAATTGGCCCACCTACCTGAAGTTCCTGCAAGTTAGTCTTGCATAATCACGCAATTATGTAGCAAGCAAAGCGCAGATGACAAGCAAAGTCAAGTATAAACTACACACTCTCATCCTAACTATCCTCACCAATCACACTCTGAGTGTGGAGTAGAGTAATCCTAATGGCTTTTGAAGGTTTTGAAAGAAGTGGGGAAGTCCCGACAATTTTGAATGGAGTTCAATCTTCCTTGAGTTTGAGAAAAACTTACTCAAGTTTTCCCCAGCAGTCGCCATTCTGTGGAGGGTGATTTTTCGGTATGAGGGGGGTCTATCTAAATATGGTCTGACAGAAAAGCCGAGATCCTAAAAAATGCCATTCTGTGGAGGGTGAAAACCTGTTATTATGGCAGCCCTCAAATACCTACTCTATCATTCGTCTTTCCCATAAAGCGTAAGATGGATGCTAGTGAGCACTACACCCACTCTCAATGGGCTCCACGCGGACCTATGCCTCTATAAGGCGGAAATGACTAGAGTCACCACCTAGTTTGACCTAAAGAACTAGGAAGGGAGGAGAAGAAGGGTTCTAAGAACCGTTAATTGACTCTGATGATTTGTTGCCTATGGATAGGACTTATCTGATCATACTAGAGATTCTGTGTGGGTTCGCACTGGGTTACACCCCTTAGAAGTGGCAACGACCACGACTTTGGATTGGTGCCCGAGGAAACCTCGGTCTCCAATTGTTGGGATTACCTTCTTTCAAAACCTTATTTAAAGATATTCATCTAAAAGCCAAAGATAGGATTAGGATGGGAAGAGAGAGTGTGGATGAAGCGAGCTTTTCTGCCAAGCCAACGCCTATAAGAGGGAATTAGGGAATTCAGATGAGTATATAATGAAGATTTGGGAAATGTCTGGGGTTGAGTGAATAAACAAGACTAAGAGTTTGATGGTTTGAAGTTTGTGAGAGCCGAAGCAGGTTTGAGTGTTTTGGAGATATGAGAACCACCTCATAAGGGGAAAAGGGTTTTTTGTTTGGAATGGGGTCGCACCCTGGATGAGCTGCCTACGTACTCAGCTCCCTGCTGAGATCAGACCTTACGTAGTTCACGATCTTCGGGATGGTTGAGTTTTTTGAGGTAATCGAGGATTGAAAGTGCATGGGGTTATTTGAAGGTGAGATGGTTGAGTGCAAAAATGTATTTTGATTGATGTGGGGTCGCACCCTATGTGGGTTGCCTACGTACTCAACTCCATGTTGAGATCATACCTTACGTAGTTCACTTCATTTTGGAGGTTTTAGAGATTTTTCGAGATGTTTGTGGTTTCGGGAAGTTTCGGATTCGAAAGGTTAGTCTGTGAGACGCTCGGGTTTATATGACATTTAGGATGTTCAAATGATGAAAGGAATGGGATATCGAAGTCTGTGAGACGCTCGGATCTATGAGACACTTGAAACCGTGAGAAGTCGAAGTCTATGAGATGCTTGGGTCTTTGAGACTCTCGGGTCTGTGAGACGCACAGGTCTGTAAGACATTCGAATTGTTGGGATAACAAAGTCTAGGAGACGCTTGGGTTTGTGAGACGTTTGAATCTTAAAATGGAGAAGAGACTGAGATGTTCGAGTCTGTGTGGCGCTCGGGCCCTGTGAGACATTTAGGATATTCAGATGGTGGAACAAATGAGGTATTGAAGTCTGTGAGACACTCGGGTCTATGAGACGTTTGAAATCTTGAGATTACAAAGTCTGTGAGACGTTTGGGTCTGTGAGGCACTCGGGCCTATGAGACGCTCGGGTCTGTGAGACGTTTGAAATTTTAGGATGACAAAGTCTGTGAGACGCTCGGGTCTGTGAGACATTCGAATGTGCGGGGTAATTGAATTTTAGGGGATGATTCAATGAGATATTTGGAGTTTGGGGTACTTGAGACTTTGAGGAGTTTGAAATTTATGAGATTTGGAATTATTTGGGATTAGATTGAAATCGGAATTGAATTTGAATTGAAATTAAATTGATTTTGGATTGGAATTGAGAAGAATTGAGATGGAATAGAAGTTGTATTGGGCAGGGCAGATTTTAAACTGGAGTTGGGCCAGACTGATTTTTGAAGTCGAACTGGTCCGGGTTTGAAAATGGGCCAGATTTGGGCCTTTTGTTTTAGGACTCAAATTAGGTTTTGATCAGGACTTCAAATTGGGCCTTGAAATTTGGACTGAAATGGGCCTCGAAATGCAGGTCGAATTTGACATGATTGGGTTTCGAAAATTGGAATGAATTTTATGCCTCAAATTGAATTGGTTTGTAATGATTTTGGAGTGGAATTGATTTTATTTAAGGGTGATTTATGAAATGAATTACGGGCTTAAACAGAAATGGGTCAAGGTTGGAATTGGGCCAGGGTTGGAAGTGGAAATTGAGCCAGATTTGGGCTTTTGAAATTGGGCCAGGTTCGAAGGTGGGCCGAGTTTGAAAGTGGGCCAAATTTGGACTTTTTGATTTGATCCTTGATTTGGGCTTCTAATTGAGCTGATTTGGGCCTCGAATTAGGCTTCTGATATAGCCTCGAACTGGGCTGATTTTTGGGCTTTAAATGAATTGATTGTTGGGCCTTAGAATTGGGCCTTATTTTTGGTTGATTTTGAAGTAGAATTTCACTTTATTTTGACTTCAGAAATAGAATAAATTTTTAAACAAGTCTCCTTTTTGAATGATTTTAATATAGGAACAATGAATTTTGATTTTTGAATTAGATTTTTATTGATTGTAAATTTTATTTTGACAATTATGGATGGTTTGGAAAGTTTTATTTTTACTAGGAGAGATGTCATCCATAAACAAGTACTATGACCTTAATATGGACAACATTTGTGAATGGTCCTAGGGCTTTTCTAAAGAGACCCGCAGAAAATTGTGGGCTCCAGCTGGACTAATCGATCCAAAAAAATAAATAGGTAAACTAGAGACCCCTAGGGTCACCCATACTTGGCCGGAAAATACATAAAACAACGTAGTAATTGAGAGCAGTGACGACAAATGAAGCTAGCATTGAACCGGAACAAAGCTCAAAAGTAAGAAATATTTAATTAAGCATGCTTTCTTGGAGTTGTAAAAAAAACGATGATTACCGGTGCTGATTAACTTTTATTTCATACCAAGGGTGGTGACAAATTGAGCTAGCACATCAGTCTAAACATCTTAGTTAATCGTCCTTTATTGCGCTATCATACAAAACTGAAATGCGTAATATCTGGGCGGTAATTCACTAAGTCATTACCACCGTGCTACACCAGAAAGAAAACAACTAGATTATACAGAAATATCAATGCCTAAATCTAAAGCCATCAGTCAAGTATTCAAATCGAACACTGAACCTTCTTCTGAAAGAAACAATAGCATCCCCAAACGCAGAAAAACATTATATACGCCGATGAATTCTATCAATGACACAACATACATATTTGCCAAGTAAAGACAAACGACATTGAAAGAATGGAAATAGCAGGCACTTTCAAACTGAATCATACCAACCCATTTGTGCATACCGGACCCGAATAATCTCCTCTTTTCAGAATAGGTCTCGGTTCTGCACATGAATAAGCCTTAACCCACTCTGGTTGCGGTTGAATTCGAAACAACAGGGCAGTCACAAGAGTTATCACCAAATAGATCCACAAACACCTCAGCGACCAGCATATGTCGAGACCCCATATTTGCCCCGGACTAAATGATGTAGATGCATTCCATTTTCAGAGATGGGTACCTCGCACAACGTATTAATACATGGTTAAACATGTTTCCAAGGCAAATAAACTAAATGAAAATAAAATGTTAGCTAACCTCTAGACTGTCGATCAACATACAACCAAAATTAAATTCGAGTGCGATAAGCCAGTCTGTCTTTGAATTCGAACGGGTAAATGATATACAAACTCGGAAGCACTAAGCCCCATCTCAAAGACGACTCCAATTGAGGTAGAAAGCACTGAACAAACGCACGAAGCTACCAAAGAAAAGAAAGAAGGAAAGGGCTTACCTCTCGTGAACACACTGGTTGATTCATCTTCTCGAACTGGTCTCTGAATTTGGATTCGAACACGAACGGGGTGACGATTATTCGAAGGATTTTTCTTCTGACCACCGACGGGGGATAATCGCAGAAAAGAGAATAGAGGATGGTTTAAACCTTTTCGGTTTTTATTCCTTTTAGATGAAGATCGAAAGGAGAACTGGTGGAGTGAGAGCGAATGAAATGAGGGTAGATCTAGGGTTTTGCCGATTCCACTTTGTTGTTGTCGGTTTTTGAAGATCGAAGCGGGGAAGGATGACCGGCGATGGAAATCAGTGATGGAGCGTGAGGAGATTGGGAGAATGAGAGATGAGGGCAGACCATGGATGTCTCTTGTTCGCAAGTTGGGTTGCAAATTACCGATGAAGATAATGAAGAAGGGTGGTGTTCCGATGAAGAATATTAAAAACGGTACTACGGTGAAGAGGAAGGTTTCGGTTTCTGGGCATGAGCGTTTTCTACTGGGTTCTTCGGATTTGGAATCGAGGCTCTGATGGAGTAAAACGAGAGAGAATGATGAAGGTGGTGGAATGGTGGTTCGAAGGATCAGAGGTGATGTGGTTCTGGTTTCCGTTTTTGGGAGATTGATCTAAGAATGGGGATGAAGAAAACGATTCTCAGACCGGTGGCTACTGTAGTCCAGGGTTTCTTTGTTTTTGCAATATTTATAAGTGTAGAGTGGCTTTTAGGGTTTTTTTTTGTTATGGGTCAGGTTTGACCCACGGTCAAATGCGGAACAGGGATTACAACAAAACAAAGCAAAAAATAAAAAAATACGAGAGAGGGCATGGCAGGGATTCGAACCCTAGACCCCTGATTTTCCAATGGCGTGCACGCACCAGTTAAGCTGGTACTGACTAATGACATGAATATTCAAAGATGAGCTTAATACCAAATGGTCCGAAATAATATAGGAAGAAAGAAAACCAGCACTACAATATGCTTATAATCAGGTTTGAACTCGAAACGCATGGAATCCTCCATCCTCATACTTACCAGTTATGCTACAACAGAATTCAATATATAAATATTGGAAGAATTACTAGTGCTCTAATTTGAACCGAATGATATCTTCAAATTTTAAATGAAATTATGCCAATATAAAATACAATAGTGAAAATGTACATAAAATGATGAAATAGATTAATAAAGAAAATACAAGTAGAAGTATCAATGACACGAAATGAGATAAAGAAAACAAGTAACGAGATAGCATGAACTAAAATAAAACGAATAGGCAAATAAAAAAAGCGAATAAAACGTAACTAACTAATCATGAAATAAATCGAAAAATAAAATGGTAAAATAAGTAAGTAACAAAAAGGAACAGATTTAAGAACGGATGCTTTGAAAATTAATCAAAAAAAAATTGTCATAACATGACAGTTTCAATTTGATATGCACATGAACAAGTTTTGAAAAGAAAGGCGATGACCCTCTTATTTTATTTATCTTTTGGATTTTCTTTATAGGGTGAGAATTTTTGGTGTCTACAGTGTCTCCTGGCGGTTTTGTTTCAGAGTAACACATTGTTGTAGTTCTTTACTACTTACTTCTTGTTGATATATATTATATCTTCTCGTGTGTCGGGTTAGCGTCAACATTCGTATGGTTCATCCTGCTTTCTGGCAGGGGGAATCTATATGTTGTGCTGGTATTAGAGTTCTGCAACTTCATCTTCCATTTCACATTATTCTTTGTGAGTTTTACTTCATCTTCCTGTTGGTCGCTTCCGCGCGCACCATATTCCAATCGATTCGACGGTTGTCAGTCATTAGGTAGATTCGCTCGAGGCATCTGCTAGTGTGCTAGCTTTGTCTTTCATCGTTGTGTAGTCACACGTTTAAGTTCTCATCATTAGGTAGATTCCTCTGGATTGCAAGAACTTGCATGATCCTTATGAGGGTTCTACGTATTATTCGTCCATACAGTGGGTTTCCTGTTTCTGTTATCAGCGTCGTCATCTTCGAAGGGTCTTCTTGTCTTCATTGTGTACCGTCTGCTACTTTGTGTTGTAGGTTCCTGGTTCCTCTAGCCCGTTGGTTAACTGCGGCTCTTCTCGTCCATCTTCGAGGTGATTTGCATCACTGTCCGTAGTACGGAGTTGACTACTTCTCGTGTTCCTAACACTACTTCTCTACATGCATGGGGTACCGTACTGATACATTACTACTTACCCGAATAACGTATAAATAAGTCTGCCAGGCCCACATGCTCCTATCGGAGTGCGGTCGTCCCATGTCTCATTTAGTAAACTAGTAACGTCCGTCACATTGCTTTTGTGAAGTATTCTATTGTCGATTTCCTTTTTGATGGATGTCTTTGTTGTAGTTCGATGTTAATTGGTCCGCATTGTCGGTTATCTTGTCGTAGGTGTTAATGTTCTAGTAGTATGGTGGTAAGGTGGTTGAAAACATTATTTTTGTTCCCTGGACTCATGTCCTTAGTAATACGTCTCACCTGATGCTCATTTCTAAGGGTGGTACTCGGTTGTTAATTAGTTAGACGTTAACTGTTGGTTCGCCTTTACGGTTGCAATCGGTTCATGTAATATTCGTGCTGAGTTAGCAACGTCAGTTCTCCTATCTTGATCTCCATGAGTACTATACACATTCTTTTCCTCCTGATTATTATCACATCTCATCTATAATTTTCGATACGGCGTAGGGTAAGTTCTCATATTTGGAGATTCATATTTGTTCTCTCTTCCGTTTAATTGGGTGCATTTCAGATTGCATAACAGTTTGACCAACTTGGCTCTTCACTTCTAACCATTCATTGTACTACACCCACAAAGGGTATGCCATTTCTCACAAGATTATGCTTGCCCATTAGGACTAAACATTTATCACTATTAGTGATTAGCATTGAATGTTGGTATATATTTCTGGCATTCAGCTAGTAAGCAATTTCTTGATTGTTACTTATTGTTTAGTGCTAGTTATTTGTAACTGCAGTTATTTATATTTCAAGTGCGCGATTTGGCGCCTGTTGTTAATCATCATTGTTATTCACATTGCTTACAGTATGTACTGTAGTTCCCTTACTTCATTATATTAACGTAGACATTGTTATGTTAGTAACATACTTCGAAAGGTAATCAAGTCGGTGTTCCCGGTCTCCTGGGCTGATGCCCCTTTATTTGTACATTGGGTACTTGCTTACTTGCGCTATTTAGCGTTCGGTTTGAGTGTTTGTAATGTCGATTTAGTTATTTTCCATTGTTTTAATTTACACATTCATTCATCACTGACACTCGTCACAATAGTAAACGACATGTCTTTAACACATATTATACTTATCATTTTTACATGGCAGAACGCCAATGGCGGTAGCCATTCTTCTACTTAGAACTTGTCTCGTAATCAGTATGATTTGATAATACACATAAAACTTAATCTGATGTTTGTTCGTTTTTTGTACATAATCGTACATAACACTCCTTGGTAAAGGTAGTGCTCAGAGGTGGTAATTATCCAAGCGTTAAGTGTTGATTCGCGTTCATTGTTGTGAATGATATTGGTAATAGCCGTATTACGGTAGAATTGTTCTTTCCACTTTTGGTCCATCTGTGGACTGATACGTTTTACTAATTCCCTGGTGTTCATCACAAGTTGGCATATATTGGTAGCATGTTTTGTCGGTACCGATTGTTATTCGATCGTATTCTCTCCGTAATTTTATTTTGTATGATTTAATATATAAACGTAAACTGTTAGTCACGAGTTTCCTTCTTTAATATCTTATTGCATAATTGTTGCTAGCTGTTTATAACTAGTATACTGCAGTTTTGTTTATCCTGACTGTAATTAATCGTGGCAACTTGTGAAGAGTCTCAGGAGTCATCCGACCCTGGTGTGATCAGCACCAGTGTTGAACTAACCTTCCACCCCAATTTGTGGTTGGTTTCTCTTGATCCCCGGGAATCAAGTTTCACCGTCCAATTCCAATTCAGCCATTAAGTGGGTTGATAACTAAATTATGTTATCTTGGCTCTTAAGCTGGTGTCATTTAATTCGTTCTTGCTTAGTAGTTATAATATGTTATGGGATGGTGTGCCCTTTTTATTGCGTTAGTCGGACTCGTCGGGTCCTTCAGAGGTTGTTGGCCTCGTATCTTAGTGGTTTATTGCAACAATTGTAGTTATGTAGTTTATATTATAGTTGTACAATTGTTTGGTGATTATTGGTAGCCATAGCGTTGTACCATTGGTCTACACAGTTTGCAGAATTCGTTTGTAACGATAATAGCAGCGGTAGCTGCAGTCGTAGTTGTTTGCAGCACTTGAAGTAGCAAGTGCGTGGGGTAGATGGAATTATTAGTACATTGTTTAAATCAGCGCTTGCAGTGGCAAGCGCGCCATGCAAGTAGAGTTGTCAGTTTAAGACTTGTTGTCCCACTGCCGCATTGGTTGTTTAAGTACCGTTATAATGATTGTTCATGAAAAAGACGGTATTTGGATTGGAAATTTTTTTATTTTTTTCCTAACCACATTGTCATTAAAATAACCAAGTCCTCCCTCACATTGGACTCACAATAGCGTAACGCTCGAAATTTGTTTCTCCACAGGTGTCATCACGCCAAGGTTCTAGCGTCATAGTATTGTGTGTACACTGGATTAGGTTTGGACTTTGAACATAACAGGATGGTATACTTACAATTCTTCTCCATGTGATCAATATAATCTCTTTTTACAGTTTGGTGTTACGATACATTTTTCCCCCATTACGGGCGACAGTTTGGTCTTACTGGTCAGTCTACCAAATACACACTGTATTAAGTTGATTACCCAGTTTAACCACGCTCACTAACTCTCTAGCACACACACACAAACTTAGACGCACACAGTAGACTCATGTTTTTCCTTGTTCTACTTCTTTTCACGTGTGTTCCTTATTTGTTCAATACGGCATATACTAAATATATATGCGTGAACACGCTACATTATAACTACCAATCTATGATAAGGTATTTACTGGGGAGTTAGTTGATCTTGTTCCCCGTCAAAATAACTATGCTCAAGGTAGGTTGATCACCAACTTTATGGTAGGCACAACTAAGACAAATGTCGCTCACTAGTTGGACATGTTGTAGGCAAGAGCTTAAGTGGTCGGTCACCACTTGTGCTCACCACTTGCCTGCTCTTGACGGATTCATTGATGCTCCATAAGGCTTCATTAATCCTGTATAATGAGTGCCTCTCGATAGCTTCCGATTGTGTCTTGTTATCTTGTTCATGATTATGTTTCTTTAACATGTTTTGTCATGAACTCTACCAAGTGCGTTGCTGATCCACTTGTGTTGATCCACTTGTTCTTAGTTTATATATTTGCATTTGTGAACATTTCTGACGTTGAGAGTCAACATTGTGTTGTGCTGATGTTTAGTGTGTACTAGGAGTTTTGCTGGAGCTCTGTAGACAGGTGCCCGACTGGTAGGGCACAAGTCATGACCAGAATGTGCTTGCAATCTTGCGTGCTAAGCCACTCTTCCACCTGTTTATTCGAATTCTAACTTAACAAGATATGTTAGATAAACCACACCGGTTTGCTATCATCAACACCTAAGGAACTTGACTTAACAGTTTCCCCCTTTGTGATGATGGCAACCAATACAAAAATAAGCGCTTTAAGGTAAACTGTTTTGTGACAATTCTGTTAACTCTAGAAGAAAGAATTCCCCCTAAAAAGGATTCCTCCTGAGTTAGTTAAGAGTAGTGAAGAGTAGTATGACCATAAGAAGCTAAAATTTTCATTAAGATTAAGATACACAAAAAACATGGTAGACGTTCATTACAAGCTAGTACATATCCCTTTTCCCCCTTTACCATACATCAAAGTAAGATAACAACTAGGCGATTGACATAATTGAAAATTCTAAGTCATTCATAGATTATAAACAACAACTTGATGGAGAAAAAATTAGATTATGTGGCGTTTATAGGTGGTGGAGGCTGACACATCCAGACCGTGAATTTCTTCAAAAGAGTGTCTCTCAATTGTTATGTTTTTGAGAGGGGATTCGGCCGTGGTTGAAGCGTCTAAGTCTGTGGAGTATAGAGAGCAACTCTTATAGTGAATGGAACAACTCAAGTTGGATGGTATAGGACCTGTATTGATGGACCAGGCTTGGGAAGAGTTAAAATCAGGATCTATGTAAGCTTGGGCAACATACTTCCTTGGATGTTTGCTGTACATAAACTTGCATGTGGTTAAGTAGATGTTTTGCTCATTTAAGCATGTGGAACTTTGTGGTTCGTGTTCCATGACGAGAGAGAGAGAGAGAGAGAGATGAAGTGAGGATGAACAATGTATGAAGTGTAAGAAGAGAGTGGACGATGATGAAGGAAGGCGGTGAAGAATGAGATGACTAATTATGGTCTTTAAAAAACTAAAAGATAGGCTCTACGATTGATCAGAGAGAGGTAATTAATGAGTCGCCCTCATTTTGTTCAGTCAAGGTAGTAGGCTTTTAGGTGTCAAGTGATGACGTTGGATTAGTGGAATGATGTGATTCAAGAAGTAGCAGACAATTCAATGTAGTCGATCATAAAGGAAAACATGCATTCATTCATAGAATTTGGTGATTGTTACATGCACGTCAGAATCAATTAACATACTTTGAAACAGATTTTGTCAATGGCAAAATGATAAAAAGAAACTCCAGTTTATTCTAGGACAGCTCACGGTTTTCTCTCAAGCCTCTAAGAGGCGTAGAAGTCTCAGGCTATATGTGTGTCTATGTATTCTATTGCTCCTTGAACCATGGACTGGACACTTGGTTCATTGGAGACAGCTGTAAGAGTGAGTCTTACACGCTGAAAAATATCTCGAGCGTGAGCATCCAGACTAGTCCTTGACCTATCCTTGACCAGAGACAGACTACGCTTCCTTTTGAGGGCTGATATTTTTGTAGCTGGCCGAGCTTATGAGCGTGAGTCATCACTTTTGGCAGGCTTTAGATGAACGGTGAGCTTGTCGCCTTGGATCTTGATCCCCATTTTGGACAACATCTCTGAGCAAATGTGGTCCTGAGCAGTCCGCAGGCACTCGTTGAAGCGATAGGTGTCCACTCCAAAAGTACATAGAGCTTATGTGACCACTCCTCCGTGTACTAACCCCTGATTGACATATTAGCTCTCATCAAGGGTGAGGAGGATCATGGCACGTAGATCTGATTTCTCTTTATTCTTGAGAGCATACATGATTCTCACATCTCTGGCAATAACGATCTGTGTGTGCTGGTTCCTTGGGGTAATGTGTGGGTGAGGATGTTGTGCAGTACCCTGTCTGGAATAGACATCTGTGCAGTTTGGATGTTTTTCATAGTTGCTCCCTTGTTGAAGAGATTGACCATCTTCCCTCCCTTGTACCCAAGGTCGTTCCAGGTGGTGTCTTTGGGAACGACTAGTCCTTCAACCATCAGATTGAAGCACTCCACTATCCATGCCTTGGTAGGGGTGGCAATTTCAACACGACCCTTTTGACCAACATGAACCCGACACGAAGTTAGCGGGTTTGGGTTTTAAAGTTTGACACGATTAAATAAACATGTCAACCCGAACACGACTCGTTTAATAACCGTGTCGGGTTTGGGTTTAACATATGTAACCCGCTAACCCGTTTAAGTATTTTATATTAAATAAATATATATATTATAAATTATAGATTAATTATTTTTATCAAATTTTAATATAAAAACGATATAAAAATATTAAAAATTAAGTAGTTTAATTTAAAGTAAAGTTAATAATATCATAGAATGACAAAACTAATGTTAATTAGTCAAATTATTTTCTTATATATAACTAAACAGGTTAGGTTTGAGTTTAATGTATGCGGATTTCAGTTTCAAATTTGGACATGATTAATTAATTGGGTTGGACGGGTCAACCCGTTTAATAAACAGGTCAACCCGTTTAATAAATGGGTCGGGTTTGGATTTCATATTTGGACACGATTAATTAAACGGGTTTGGTCGGGTCAACCCGTTTAATAAACGGGTCGGGTTTGGGTTTAGCCTAACACGACCCGCGAACCCGTTTTTCCACCCCTATGCCATGGTGATGTTGATGTCAATGTTTTAGATGATGAAGATGAGGTGGTCGTCGACGTCACTCTCGAGAGGTCCTTGATTACACATGTACTCCTTAAGGAGCTCAGTATGGCAAGGAATAGGCTCCTGGAAGAAGATCAGCCATCCTTGGAACTTGATGAGCTCCACTATCTCTCCCAAACCCATTTCTTCCATCCCTTATACATTCAGTGTTTTGGGCAAAACTAAGCACGACTTGTCGTCCACAATTGCAGCCTTGATCAGTGAAGGCTGCAATTGGCTTATCCATTCCAGACGCTTGAGCGACTGGGCAGGTGGAGGCTTGACGATAGTCTTCTTGGTTGAGAAGTGCTTTTCTAGCTCTTATTCCTCGACTAAGGAGACCAGGGCTTGTTTGCCTTTGGCCTTCCTGATCACCTCACGCTCTTCGTGAGTGAAGATGACTGGAGATCGTGATTCTGTATCGCTCTCATTTTCTTGACCCGATCGTGGAGGTGTTGGGGACCGATCAGAGATCTGCTGGACTGGTGGACTCTCCTTTTCTGTAGATTCAGGTGCGGTCATGCCTTCTTCTTCTTGGATGTTTGCCTCTTCTGACTTCTCTTTTTGTGAGTTCTCGTAACTTTGGACTTCTTCTTCTACATCATGAGCCACCTATTCGATGAGCTCTATGGGCGTATCTTCTTCACCTTTGTTGGTGAAGTGAAGCCTTCGAGAGGCAAGTTCAGGGGTGGATTGGGTGTTCTTGGGCTCATTTTGTTTTTGCTTGAGCCTTTTGGACATGTGAGGTGTAGTTTTGCTAGAGGAGGCACGGTTTAAACTTTTGGTTTTGAAAAATTTGGGTTTGTTTGCGACGGATTGTTTGGTATGAATTTTGATGGATTTTTTAGGGTGATCAGACGACATCATGGGAATATATTCCGAGTGAGTAGTTGTGGGAAGTATAGTGGGTTTTAGGTTCCCAGCTTTGGAGTTTAGGAAGATAAGTGCTTCTATAGGTTACCTCTGCTCCTGGCAGTTCGCCTTCATCCATTACTCTGATTGTTAAAAGATCCTCTTGGTCTTTTGGTAGGCGAGTAGGCGATGGTGGAGTTGCAGGTGCTGTCAGTAGCGTGTCGGCAGCCTTTTCTGGACTGGTAGCCCTGATGCCGACCTTGGGATTTCGGCGAGCAGTCTTTGATTCCATTCTAGATTGAGGATTTTGCTGGAGTTTATTACTGTTGATTGAGATTTCTTTAGCGATGCTTTTCTTGGAGGCTTAGGAATGTGTAGCATTAAAATCACTGTTATACCTAAAATTTTGACCCCGCAGGTTGTGTACTTTAAGGCGTAGACATTAAAAAGGACATTTTGGACAAGTGATGAAGAATCCCAGTTTGATCGGAGCGTTCCGGAGCATTAGAGGCAGCTTACTCACCTTGATGGGTATTTTCATAATTTTTAGGGCTTCTATGCCACCCCGTAAGCTTTCTCTCTCCTCCAAAAACAACTCAAATCCAGTCGGAATGCCCTAAAAATTTGACATGTGATAGAGGATGACATTTATAGCATAATGGCATTAGAATTTTGATTATTCAAATTTCCAATAATTTTCAAGCAATTTATGATCAAATCTAATGAGAAATTGAATTTAAAAATATTACAATATCCAAAAGTTCCAAATCCACCTCAGAAAAATCATAAATATCCTCCTTTACTGGTTAAAATTTCATAGTCAAATTCCTTTTGGAAAGCCATTGAGCTAAGACATCGGTAAATTTTGGTTTTTACCGGATTGTTTCTATCTTTAATGAGGCATACTTAAGGTTCTTTTTCCCTTGATCAAAGCATATCTCCAAGAACTCCAAACAATCAGAATACCTATCCACCTCCATTCTCCCACGTTTTGAAGCTCCCAAACACCGAAATTCCATCAAAACTCCGTCAAAATCACCACATAAACACGTCTTTTAACTCTCATTGCCATAACAATCATCAAACACCAGGAAAACCACCACCAAAACGTGAAGAACACCCACATTAACCAGTAGTCAGAAGCTTGGGATGAACTCAATCAAGAACCGGCTTCAACGAAGCACTGAAAGTTCTTCGACGTGAAGAATATCACAAACCTCGAAGGTAAACAGGTTGAAACTTAAGTCTTTATATTCCCCACAAATTCATTAGCTTTTTGTCAAGTCTTTAGTTCAATTTAACCTTTTACAGATTCTGAATTGACTTTTGTTTAAGCTTCTATCCATTAACTTGTTAGATAAGTTTCGTATTAATTTTGACTTCAAATTGATTTCCTTCAATTACTAACGTGTTCAGAATCTTTCAGGCTACGTACCCATAAAATTTAATTCAAAACACCACTGGGAACAACCTTAACACCACCGTCTGAGGGCAGTCCGCACCCATGGATGCCATGTTCGTAAGCACGGACGCTCTCGGACGGTGGCGAGATTTCAAATTTTCAAAATTTAGGGGTTTTTCAAAACTATGTCTGGGGCCACGGACATGATGTCCGTGGCCCCGGACTTTTCAAAATTTGTTTTCTCGTTATTTCAACCTTTCTGATTATTTAGATTAACTAGGGTCTGTGGCTTCGGACATTAGGTCCGTGGCTACGGACGGAAGTGAAATTTGACCCGATTCTGCCTCCGAAAGCCCAGATTAGGTAATTTCAGTTTTTCACTTTAATTATCTGTCAAAAATTGTTAACAAAAGAAATCAGAAGTTCACGCATATTGGTTAAAACGACTCGTAATAAGCCGTAAATAAACTAAGTAGAGGAAAAACGACCTCGAAGGGTAGTGAAAGTAATTTGAACCCTAAAATAAGTCATATACCAAGCCCCCGAACCCGAATCTCCTTTCCTAATTTAATCTGGGTTAAAATTAGGTGGCGACTCATAAATTGGTTCCAGTGAGCTAACTTAGGATTTAATAATTAGTGTTATATGACATAGTTATCAAAGCTTAGGTTATAAGTGGACCTAGAACCTGATCAAGCCCCAATTAACTCAAATCTACAAAGGGGTACAGGTTCAAAAATCAAGGCTCACAGAATGGCGACCCCGCTTGGGACAAACTTTTATTAACTTGTTTAATTTTAAGAAAGAGGGATTAACTCGAAAATCATTTGTTTGCTGCTTTTATTACGTTGTTTGTTACTTTTGTGCGCAATTTAAATTCTTGTATATGCACCATATGAGAGCGAGGGTCCACGCAAGCCGATTTCACCCCAGGACCCGCCTTTGGGTCCCCTGTCAGGGACTCACACCTTTTAAGGTTATTTGAATAAGTGAGGGAAAAGAAGAGGATGTCGTCTAACCACATCCCCTTAATACCCGGGCTTTAGCCCGAAGCATCTCCCTGGTAGTGCCCTTACCTAACCCTTTGTTTAGTCATTCAAAGACCCGACCGTAGACACACACCTTTAGGTGATGTGAAAAGAGCGGGGAAGCCCAAAGAGAATAGTGTCCAAGCCCTATTCCTTTGCGGTGACATAGGCTCACGCCTGAAGCACCTCTCCGGATCGATCCATACCCGTTGGACTGAATCGTTTTATGAGGTCATCTACATAACCCTTTTTGTATGATCTCTGTGTGTGTGGGCCTTAGGCCCAATATCTGTATCAAGTTTTCTATCACCTTTAGCCCAAATAATTCTACTTCCTAAAAAACATCTCCTCAAAATAAGCCCAAAAATTTCGGTTCTAATGGATTCCTTAGAAATTATCGGCCCACTCCACATGTCAAAATTTCCAGCCCTCTCGGCCCACTCCACAATGGCCTTCAAGAGAAAGTCTTTTCATATCCATCCACCCCATGGAAACCCGCATCCTAACAGTTTCTGTTTCATATTCTTTAACAGAAGAGAGAAAATTTCAGAAACGCGTTAGGATAGAAGTTCTGGCCGCTTGATCCGACTGCCTACTCCCCTTCTTTCATCACTCCCAGTTGAAATCACCTCCGTTTTGTCTGATCTGTTAGACGAGGCCCATAACGATGTCCCCCAGGAAAATCAGCAATCAGTGGGGGGATTCGGGGGTGCTGCTTCTGTTGAAGAGCTCATGAAGGCCTTTGACCTGAAACATTAGGAGGCGGTCCAGGCACTCGAAAACAAGTACGTGGATACAATTGCTAAGCTGGAAGAAAATCTGGCCACATTGGAGATAACAGCTCAAAGTGGGAGATAATGGCTCAAAGTGGGACCACTGGTGTTCCGATAGGGGGATAGGACCAAATAGCTAGCTTGGTACAGAAACATTAAGCTACCATTGAAGCCCTAGAACCTCGACATACGGCAGCAATAGATGAGCTCTATGGGAAGACTGGATCTCTAGAGGCGGCAAGACGGGACTGGCCCATGCAGGGATTTGCCAATCCCTAATATGGCATAGACAACGCCTTCATAGAGGGACATGACACTCAAGGTGGGTGCGGAGGTGGCGCCCCTAGGAATCAATTAGCCGTAGAAGTCCAGAGGGCTCTAAAGCGTGTTGAGCGTGTGGAAAAGGCCGGCAAACCTGCTGGTTCCAACTACTTCTCCATGGGTGTAACAGCCCTTGTAATTACACCCCTAATATGATATTAACTAATGCAAATGTACCATAAATAAAAGACGTCACAGCAGAAAAATAAATTAAATGTTAAACCAGGTGTTACTCGCCATTACTCACCCATGCGGATAGTGAAGCGACTATCCTACAATCAAATCCATAATACAATATAACCACTGTGATGACGGGAACATAAATTTATCCAACAGGTACAACACTTAATCCCAAAAATGACTAGTGAGCAATCTACTTATCTATGCCAATAGTTCAAAAACGGATCACCAAACAGATCCACAAACACCTGAGCGACCAGCATATGTCGAGACGCCATATTTGCCCCAGACTAAATGATGTAGATGCATTCCATTTTCAGAGAAGGGTACCTCGCACAACGTATTAATACATGGTTAAACATGTTTCCAAGGCAAATAAACTAAATGAAAATAAAATGTTAGCTAACCTCTGGACTGTTGATCAACATGCAACCAAAATTAAATTCGAGTGCGATAAGCCAGTCTGTCTTCGAATTCGAACGGGTAAATGATATACAAACTCGGAAGCACTAAGCCCCATCTCAAAGTCGACTCCAATTGAGGTAGAAAGCACCGAACAAACTCACGAAGCTACCAAAGAAAAGAAAGAAGGAAAGGGCTTACCTCTCGTGAACACACTGGTTGATTCATCTTCTCGAACTGGTCTCTGACTTTGGATTCGAACACGAAAGGGGTGACGATTATTCGAAGGATTTTTCTTCTGACCACCGACGGGGGATAATCGCAGAAAAGAGAATAGAGGATGGTTTAAACCTTTTCGGTTTTTATTCCTTTTGAGATGAAGATCGAAAGAGAACTGGCGGAGTGAGAGCGAGTGAAATGAGGGTAGATCTAGGGTTTTGCCAATTCTGCTTGTTGTTGTCGGTTTTTGATCGAAGCGGGGAAGGATGACCGGCGATGGAAATCAGTGATGGAGCGTGAGAGAGATTGGGGGAGAACGAGAGATGAGGGCAGACCATGGATGTCTCTTGTTCGCAAGTTGGGTTGCAAATTACCGATGGATGAAGATAATGAAGAAGGGTGGTGTTCCGATGAAGAGTATAAAAAACGGTACTACGGTGAAGAGGAAGGTTTCGGTTTCTGGGCATTAGCGTTTTCTACTGGGTTCTTTGGATTTGGAATCGAGGCTCTGATGGAGTAAAATGAGAGAGAATGATGAAGGTGGTGGAATGGTGGTTCGAAGGATCAGAGGTGATGTGGTTCTGGGTTTTCATTTTTGGGAGATTGATCTAAGGATGGGGATGAAGAAAACGATTCTCAGACCGGTGGCTACTGTAGTCCATGGTTTCTTTGTTTTTGCAATATTTATAAGTGTAGAGTGGCTTTTAGGTTTTTTTTTTGTTATGGATCGGGTTTGACCCACGGTCAAATGCGGAACAGGGATTACAACAAAACAAAGCCAAAAATAAAAAAATACGAGAGACGGCATGGCAGGGATTTGAACCCTAGACCCCTGATTTTCCAATGGCGTGCACGCACCAGTTAAGCTGGTACTATAACATGACATGAATATGCAAAGATGAGCTTAATACCAAATGGTCCGAAATAATATAGGAAGAAAGAAAACCAGCACTACAATATGCTTATAATCAGGTTTGAACTCCAAACGCATGGCATCCTCCATCCTCTACTAACCAGTTATGCTACAACAGAATTCAATATATAAATATGAGAAGAATTACTAGTGCTCTAATTTGAACCGAATGATATCTTTGATAAGTGCAAAACATATAGACTTATTAAAGTTTAATCACCTTATAATTTGCAGCATTTTTAGTAATGTTTCTCACTTATCTTGGGTTTTCCTATAATTATGTTGTCATATTAACTGATGTATTATATGGTTATATGTAGGAAAAATGCCAAATAAACACACATATTAAAAGGGATTAAAAAGAGTCACACGAGATGCACGCAAGTAGGGCGTGTCCGCCCCTGTGTCCACGTAAAACAAGGGGGACAGGAAAAGAGATGGGAAATCGCCCTGTGTCCGCGTGATATTAGGCGGACAAGACTGTGGTGACCGCCCCTGTGTCCGCATAAAAACAAGGCGGACAGGAAAGAGAAGGTGGACAACGTGTGAGACGTCCGCATAACTGAAGGCGGACATCTACACGGACAGGGAGGAGGACCGTGAGACAACCGGGTAAACAAAGGCGGACAGCACACGGACGCGTGTGTAATGTTAACGCAACTGGTTTCTTCTTCCCCGACTGTCTTCTCCAACTTGCTTTCCTTTCGGCGCGCCTGCAACATATCCATCTACTCCATTTAACATATCAGGCACCTGCCTTAAATTACTCACGCGGTGTTCCCTCTGTCTTCTTCCTTTTCCTTCTTCTATAAAACCCACGCTCCATTCATCTTCTCCAGGGTCCTTTCGGAGGTTCCTTCCGTGGTTCCTTCCGGAGTTCCAATCCATCCCATCGATCCATCTTCGATCCACTACACCACCATTCACTCGTTCATTCCATTTCTATCTCCCGTCTTCTCCATTTGTTTTCTTTCATTTCGCCAGTCTCACCTCTAGTCTCACGTATTCAAATAGCGGATCACTATTTAATATGCTAGGCTAGTTGACGTATACTCTGGGAATGATATTATGTATTTGTATTAATTATGCAATATTTACGTTTTAATTTAAATGCAGTTTGTTACGCTTAAAGGTTATCTCGCACCTTTTTAATAAACCTCATGAATTTATTAAATTGCTTTACTAAATCTATTTCTAATCTGATCGGTGACAAATAGATAGGTTAATTAAGCCGTAAATCTGGAGGAAACTTGTTTTCATCGGATAAGTTAGTACTCAGATGCATAAATAATTTCTCATATCTAAACCGTCCTTTTACACATATTTTGCTTGAGTTTTCATCGGACCTTGCATTTTCAGTGGTAAACGAGTTCTTATGAGTTTTCATCGGGCCTTAAGATAATTAAAGGAATTGTGCCAAACAATTATAATTAAACCAGTAGACCTAGCATGAAAGAGCAGATATTATATTAACCTGAACCAGAGTCCCATTTAGTTTATCTATTAACTTAGTTTATTTTATCTTTCCTTTTTATTTATAAAAACAAGTCAATTAATCCCCATTTTTGTGACATGCTTAGGTATATAATTCCCATTAGTCCCGCGGTTCGATATCCGGTCGCTTACACTTTACTATACTATTACGACCGGGATTGTTTGCAGCCCGACGTTTATTTTGAGTTTTCTTCTTTTATTTTAATTACAGTTCTAAAAACTCACGATTACAGTCTGCAAAATGGCGCCGTGGGGGACTAGATTTATTCTAGTCCCTAAGCCCCGGATTATTCACCTGTTATATTATAAATATTATGTTCTCTTTATTCTGTTAATATTATGTCTATAATATTTTGTTTATTGTTAATATTAATTATACTATATTTTGTTTATATTATTATATTTGTCGTTTAATCTAACTTCTAACATTTAAATTTTCTGTACACTAATTACTAACATTTAATTTTCTGTAAATTAACTTCTAACATTTAATTTCCAGCAATCTAACTACTAACTTATAATTTCATGTCATTTTTATTTGTTGTTGTTTCTTACTGTTTAATTAAAATAAATTAAAAAAAAAAGAGAACGGAGGAAGCAAAACGTGTCCGCCCAGGCCGTGTCCGCCTAACTTTACGCGGATAGAGCCGTGTCCGCCTAACTTTACGCAGACAGACATGCAGAGATGCCACGTCCGCCTAAAACGACACGGACAGACGCCACGTCCGCCTAAAACGACGCGGACAGAGGGGCGGACGAGGCAAATCAGGAAATTTAATACCCCGGACCTAATAATGGTGATTAAATTACTCTAATATGATTATTAAAGGCCTAATGGTGCCTAAAGTGTATTGGTAAAGAAAATAAAACCAAAAGAAAAGAGAAAACGCTTGAAAAGCGAAAAACGCTAAAATGCGCGTTAAATGAGTATATGAGATATATGATCTCGAGAGGGTCCGAGATGGATTCCTAAGGCTTAGTTAGGCCTAATAAGTATACGGGAATGATTCCCGAAGAAAACGGATCCAAATAATGGATTAAAACGCTAACGGAGTTTAAAAGCACGTTTTTCGAGAAAACCCGAAAACGTGACTTTAAGTGGTCAAACGGACCCGTAAAAATTATAGTTGATTAAATAACTATAATTAAGTATTAATGGAAGCTTAATAACCAATAAAAAATAAAGAAACAAGAAAAATCCGAAAAACGGGCCCGGCTAGTGAATAGTGCCAAACCGGGTAAAATAACGAGCGTGTTCTGTCAGAAACCGAAAAACGCTCCAGACTAATAAAGTAATGGGGGCCGGTTTTTATAAGTCCCTCACACACTCACACACAAATAAAGAAAGAAAGAAAGAAAAAGGAAAGAGAAACAATAGTAAAAAGTGTAAAGTAATAAGTTACTTTCCTCTCTCCTCCCTTCTCATTTTCTTTCTACTCATTTGACTTCCTCACCTCTCTCATCCGTAGCTCCCCTCCTCCTTCCTCCTTGAGCGATTTGGAGCTGCAACAACAACAACAATGGAGGTCCCTCTTTCTCTTCATGCTCAAGCTTTGTTTAAGCTCCAAACTCAAAAAATAACCACATATTTGTGATCCTCTCATCACCCTCTATCATCCTCTCTTTTCAAAACTCGAAAATAGTGAGTTTCATTTTCATGGGTGTTGCCCATTTGAGGAGAAAAGCACATAATCTTGAAGCTTGAAGCTTCCTCTTTCACCCAAGGTAAAAATATCCAAAGAAAATGCATCTTTTATTCACCCTCTTGTGTTGGCCGATTTTGGCAAGTTGTAATGCCTTGGTTTTTCCTTGTTTGAGCTATTCTCCAAGTCTTCAATGGTGGTTGGGAGTTTCCCCTTTGATTCTTGATCAAAACCTCATCCTAGGGTTTCAAGGTAATCACCCATTTTAGAGCTTTAAGCATTTTAAATTAATGAGGTTAAGTGTTTTTACTTAAACTCATTTCTTGCTTTGAACATTGACATGGAGATGGGTAATTCCATGGTCTTTGACCGGTTTTAGAAGAGAAGAGAAGAGGAGAAGAGAGGAGAAGAGTAATTTAAGGAAACTTAAGAGAATTCAAGGTGAGAAACCAACCCTAATGTATATTCTATATGTATTAGAATTTGGGTTGGGTCAATAAATGTATGAACCCCACTTGGGTGTTGTAGGAATGAGCTTGTGTAGTAATAATACAAGAGGGAAAACATTTGTGAAATAAGTGTTTGTTATGTGTTATGCATTTTATGAATTAAGCATTGTGTTGTATTTGTAGAATTGATGAGTATTGGTGAACATGTATGTGCTGGTAGAACCCATGATGGGTTTGGTTGGTTTTAGGTTGAATAATGTGATGAGAAGAGTTTTGGACAATGCTAGAGAAGTAGCCAAGTTATGGCAAAATTTGTGTAGAAATCTAAGTGGATTAAGTGTTGGTTTGGGTGGTGAATAGCCTAGGAGTGGCTAGGTATGTATGAAGATTGATTGGAAGTTAGTAAACCACTTTGGGGATTCTTGTGATAAGATAGAAGATTGGTGCAAAATCTGTAGCAAAGAGATTGTTTAAATGCTTGAGGAGTTTCTAGAAAACAAAGAAGATTTAAGGTTTTAAGAGAGAGATATGAACCTTGGTAGGAGTTGTGCATTATCCTGGATGATGTGGAATGGTCAAAATGAAAGAGAGCATAATGCAAAGGGTTGAGGAGAAGTTAGAAATGCACAAGTGTGCATTAGTGTAAAATGAGAATGAAAATGTGTGAATTTGAGCAAGAGTTTGAGTAAGGTTTGAGCCTATGAATTGAAGAGTTTTAGAGCATGTTTTAAGGTGATTAAACATGTGGAAAACTTGTGGAAAGTTTATGGAAAGATTAAGGATGGTTTAAGGATTGATTTGGAGTGGAAAAATCAAGTTTGGAGCAGGTTTTAGCAGGGTCCGGACTTGGTCCTTGGACAAAGTCCCGGACCACACCTAAATTAAGGCCGAGAGTGCAAGTGCTGCTTTGGTCCGGGACTATACTCCAGGACAAGGTCCCGGACCATGTGTAATTTTCACCCGAGAGTTAAGTTCGCAATTGGTCCGGGACTTAGGTTAAGGACCAAGTCCCGGACCACCCCCAGAAACCTACAGAGAGCATTTTAAAGGTTTTAAATGATGGGGGTTTGAATGTTAATGATGTTATAAGATGTTAAGGCCTTGTTTGGTGACATGTAAAGGCCCTAGGAAGTGCAAGAGAGTGTTAGAAGTGATTGAGAAGTGAGAACTCAAATTAACAAGAGTAAAACCGAGATAACGGGGTAACGGGTTAAGTACGGGAGTAGCATTTAATTATGTTCCGTATGATCTTAGTATTAACAATAATGTTTGAAACATTATCAGAGAGTCGTGTGTGACCCGAGCATGGTGAGATGACACGGTAAAGTAAAAACCCCGGTGAAAGGTATGATTTTCTCATACTCCGCGTGCTAACCGAGTTACGTTGATTTGTGTGTTTGTGTGACGGCTTAATCAAGATTAAAGCATGAAAATAATCCCTTGTGTGATTATGTATGCCTTGTTGTATGTTGAATGAGCAGACATACTTGTATGCCGGTGTGGTCTACCATAGTGAATGGACCGACTCGTAGTGAGTAACGTTTGGCTAGAGACCCATAGATCGGGTCGACGCTTATGATAACGAAAACGTGCAAACACACAAACTATCCGTTAAAGTATAATGATAACGCAAACATATGAACTCCCTAGAATGTGAGGAGAAGTACGGGTTGAGTAAATACCCGATAAT
Organism: Limonium bicolor; assembly: GCA_023374045.1. Classification (NCBI taxonomy): domain Eukaryota; kingdom Viridiplantae; phylum Streptophyta; class Magnoliopsida; order Caryophyllales; family Plumbaginaceae; genus Limonium; species Limonium bicolor. Next base: position 242,383,971 of record CM041777.1, read on the forward strand.
GGTTAGAAAACCACATTGAAACAATCCACGAAACAAATGAGAGTGGAAAGATAAGTGAACCTCCTTCAAGAGGATTTAAGATAGTTCGAAGATGTGAACCAGTGAAGAAGGTAAAAGAGACCTGAGGGATTAGTAACTCCCTTGAGACATGGTCGACCTCCTATATGAGGGTTTTACCTGGTATATGCAAGTAACCGAAAGTATGAGTAAAGTAAATATATGGGTAACTCTTAAAACCTAAGACTAACCAAACTTAAGTAATGTTCCCAAGGTCATTAGAAGCATCGAGAGTGATGCTCCTAGGCTAATATACATAATGTTATAACTCCGAGAGAGGAGTGTATGGGAATGTACGCAGTCCGAGAGTAGTCGGGCCTAAGTAAAAGAGATAGGAACTAAGAGAGAGTTCCGTGAGCTAGTTGAACCTTCCCACCATGCTAGACCCAGAGTAGGGTCGAAACCGGGGAAGTAAGACTATGCTAGAGAGCCATGAGTTTTGGCCTAAGTATGTATTGAGAGTAACAAGCGTGACGTAGGAGACCTGTAGTGTCTCGAGAATCTACAAGAGCTTGAGCATAAATAACCCAAGAGTGTGGGTGAGATAATGAGTGTAAATAACCAAGAGTATGGGTAAGATAATGAGAATAAGTAACCCAAGAGTATGGGTAAGATAATGAGAATAAGTAACCCGAGAGTGTGGGTGAGTATAGTACGAGTAGCCCAAGAGAATGGGTGTGAATATGAATAAGTAACCCGAGAGAGCGGGTGAGGTATTGAATAAGTAAACAAGGCATAGTGAGGAATAACCCTCAAGGCCTAAGAGTAACCAGATGCCACTAACAACCTTGTTATGTTAGTTAGGAATCGTGTTCCGTGATTGGATGTAGATTCCTTGTGTAATACACATATTTATTGTATTGCCTTGATGCATGTTGTTTGACTAAAATGAACTCCATGTATATCCGACTAAGTGGTCGGCGTACCCCGGTTAGCGCTCGGGGTATGCGAATTTCATATGCAGCGTTAAGCTGAGCCCCTAGGGGCGATGTTTTCATTCTACAGGTACACCGAAGATGTTACCGTTCGAGAGTAGAACGGGGTCGGTGGGTTACATGGGTAGTTTTAATTACTTTTGTATTGAAGGAGGTGTAAGACCGAATATGTTGTCGGCATCCATTTATTGTAGACTCGGTATAGTAAAGAAATGATTTGAGTGTTGTATTTGTGTTGTGTACTCGGTTGTTCCAGTTCATCAGACCGTTACGGTATGTAAGGAAGGCCTGGTTAGCCATATGGGTGGCTATTGGCGTTGTTTCACCCCTCGTTGTAATTAGAGTTCCGCTGCGTGAGTAAGAGTAATTGGTGACAATTTATGAGGTAATGACGAGGTTAACGGTTGGGGTGTTACAAAAATGGTATCAGAGCGAAGTATCGCTCTGATGACTGGAAATACCGAGCCTAGGAAATACCGAGTTAGGACATAGAGACTTAGGGTTAAGGGTTGGGTGGTAGCGTGAGAGATGCGCTAGTTAGGAACTTCCAGTATGATCTGGATACCTACAATACCATACCCGCCCTCCACAACCCCCGTATTAAAAGCTTGGGGAAGAACGTCAGAGAGACGGGGAAACCCGATCTGGCACTTAATTAATATTTCGATATGAACCAGAATCTGTCACGCGGTAGATCCTGAGAACCGGAAACCCCGGAGATGGATCCCGTTGGAACGACAATAACCGCACTTAAAAGCGGAAGATCGAGAAATCCTAATCCAAGGAGACCGGAATCTGTGGCAGCTTGGGGCGACATGCTTAGCAGTCGCGAGAACCTAGCTAGCCAAGCAGCAGCAAGAAGAAAGCACCAACCGTGCAACAAGGCAGATTCATTAGAACTAACGAGAACCGGGACACATGTCTACGGACTGCCATAGTTAAATAATACCACCAACGGTATACCCATTTACTAAAAATCAGTCAAAGGTAGATGCACCCACCCTGCCACACCCAAAGAGATTGCAATACTTAACTGATACAGCTTAGACAGCTACGAGCATAACTACGGGATATACCCGAATAGGACTACAGAAGTAGTACCTAAATAAGTTAAACCTCGGTAACCACAGTAAAGACGTGGGAACGAGCAACGAGGTAAAGCATAGAATTAAAGTAATTAAGGAACTCCAAGAGTGGAGGAGCACCTAAATGAATGACAGTCATGTCAAGAGGAATGAGAAGCAGCTCCAAGGAGCAGTTATCCAACTAGGGGATCAAGGAAGAGCCAATGAGGCTACCAAATACAATGTGAAAAATACCGTGACCGGTATGAGTTAACCCAAAAACCGCCAGTACCGCGCACTTGCCACGGCAAGTGCAGTAATAGCGGGACTAATAAGAAGAGCTTTGACAAGCGACCAGTACTTAGCAAGTACCAAGACGGCAAGAGAAGCCAATATAGCACCACAAACCCTAAGAATTCTGAAACAAAACCTTGGTGAGGCCTAATGGCCTGACCACTGTATTGGAAAAACATACCAGTCAGCGAGAAGCTGCGGCATTGAAATGCCATGAACATTTATTTTCAAACCCAAATTTTTCCTTCTAAAACATAAAATTTTCCAAAAACCCCCGAATTTTTAAACCAAACCGGAGAACCACGGTAAGTTATCATATAATGATACAAGCGGAGTTGGCAACAGAATACTTCACTTAGGCGTGACCGACTCTACAAGTGTACACAAACGAGACATGGAACGACCGCACTCCGAAGGAGCCTACGGACCTGACAGACCAATTATGAGTTAGTCAGGTAGGTGGTAACGTATCAATAAGATACTCCATGTATGTATACAAGTAGAGTACGGAACACGGGAAGTAGCCCACTCCATACTACGGACGAAAGAGCCAATTCAAACCAAGACAGTTAGACACCCCGAATGATCGAAGAACACAAAGAAGTTTACGAAGCTAAAGAGTCTAGAAACCAGTAAGGTAACGGACCTAAGGACATAGCGTGGAGAAGTGCTAGAAGCACAGAGTATTAGGTATAGACATTGGATATGCCTTAGGAAATACATAATGACTGGGTGAATACCAGTGTAAACAATACGGCGAATGCCTAAATGAACTTATTGATGTACGATAAACGGGATAGAATTCCCACATTATACCTCACTGAAGAGAATAATGACCTAACCCAGAAGGTATTAGAAGGTACCAAGGATCTACCCAATAATGGGAGACATTACAACCCTAAACGGGATAGTCAAGGACATAGCCGCAAGGCGAAGTCACAACTGAACATAACCATAAGTACAAGCCAAATGTAATGGCATTACTCAGTAACACCCAGGAGCAATCCGAGAAGGGTGCCAGAGTCAACAGTAGTTGAACGAAACATCGTGTTGAGAACACAAGTGTTTAAGCAAACACTCGGGTAGAACCCGAAGGGATCCCTCATAACACGGGATACCCTAAATTGCCAGAGGGCATGAATTAATATTAAAATACAAAAAGGGCCTTCCATGTATGGAAGTGTGTTGAGACAACCTTATCGAAAAGCCCAGTAATACCTCCAAACCATTGAATGGTGTACGGAGAGGAAGAAACTTGTATAAACAGCCCGCATGGAGCATGACTCGAGGCAAGGTGGCTTGTAAGCCGATAGAACCAACTACAATTTGTAGATTCAAACGTTGCAAAACATATGTATTAAGACATAAGAGTTACTGTGGAGCACGAACCACTACCTAAGAGTGGGGACACCACTTGTTATTGTGGAGCCTACGGAGCGGTAATTGCGTGAATCCTCCAGAGAAAGGCTACCGCCTATATATGTAATGTGAAACCATTAAAGCGGTGTACTAAAACCTGAGCATGTGTATATTGCCAAGGAGTATTTGAAATCAAATAGTCTGTAGGAAGGCTTGATAGCAGTAAAAGGAAACCGATAGAGTAATCGGATGAGTAGTGAACACTGTATGTGTACAGTATGAACTGCAGGGTAAGCAGTGCGCAAGCGCGCAGAGAGATTTAAAGAATAGCGTATATTGTTGAGCCAAGTGAATGGCAAGCCATAGTGTAAATGGCGAGAACACCTGGCGGAAGCTAAAGTAGTAGCGGATGCCATGAAAATGAGAAGGAACAAGGTACGCAGTAAGCGACCATTGTAAGAGTATATTCGGTTAGTGATATGAAGTTGGTAAGGAAATGTGGTAAAGAAGACATGATCATTCCTATCTCATGAGAGATTTACTGTCAAGGGTTTACGCTTCTGCACTCTGTATGACTGAGTGTTTTGGTATCGCACTTGTGCGGTAATGATCGAGTGGGAGAGCTAGGAATTGAGAAAGGTCAACGAAGCCTATTGAGTGAGAATCTAGAGAGATAACCGTGCGGCCATTGGCTAAAGATGCACAAAGAATGTGGGCAGTAAACCACAGGGCCCAGGATCGATGTGTGGAAAAAGGCAGAGTAGTATGAATGAGGAATTTTTGTACAGAAATAAATAAACAAACATGATTCAGAAGTCATTATCAAATGAGGAAGCACTACATGCTAAGTAGCAGCTTGACCTCAACCGACAATAAGTCGGGAAAAAAAATATGTGAATAATCACAAAGGTATACGGTGTTATACGAAATAGATTTCCAGAGAATTGGAGAGAAAATCTATAACCCATCGAATTCGCATACGGTAAGAGATACCTAGCGACGATTGAAAACCTTTATTTCCAAGACAAAAAGGGATAAAAGGGAGTGGATTTATACGTTGAGAATACCAAAGGGCGAATTAAGCTCTAGTTATCAGGTCACACGGCAGATGCTAGTGGACCGTAATTCATGGTTAAGTATACCTGGAAAACCTGATTGAAGCCTTATAGGCTAGAACCGAACCCGGTTATGAGTTAATTAACCACATTGAAGTTAAAACACTTCATAATACTTGAAATAGTAAACCAATGTTCAGTGATAACATATGGTTGGTTACGCGGGCGTAACCCCTTTCAAGGGGGGTAGGGCGAGAAACCGCTTAGAGTATGTCTTACGTACAGATGCGTAAACTACTATGTGCATAGCACAAAGAAAATTGTTTTGATGTTTGGAACTCATGTTACATAAACATGTGTACCCATTCATGGTGTAAGTATAAGTATTGTGCATGAGTGATGCAAGTAACGAGTATACAATATTTATGAAAAGAGGAGTAGAGAGACTCCTGGGGAATGAGAATCCCAATAGTATATGTCTAGTGAGATTATACATGAGTTATGATGAGTATGAATCGGCATGAAACCGATGTGTAACCTAAGAGGGAGTGAGTTCCCTAGGCGATTTTATTTGAGAATGATTGATGGAGTGAGTTCCATCCTTTGGAGTTGTATGTGCTATGTTTTAAATTGAGTAATAATTTGACTAATGAGGCCACAATTATGGAATGCCTAGGCAAGGTAAATGAAACAAATTGAGAATAATGGATGACTTAAGTTCCATGATAAAGATAAATTGAAACAGATTGTTTTAAGAATATGACTAGAAAGAGAAAAAGATAGAAAACGGAAATGTTTGTCTATCTGATTGTTTGAAACTGACGTGGGAGGTGGAACTTGGTCTGCTAGCGATCAAGGGAAACCGAACACAAATTGGGGTGGAAGGATAGTTCAACACTGATGCTGATCACATCAGGGTTGGATGATTCTTGAAGCTCCCTATAAGTGGTCACAAGTAATCACGCTAAGAAGATACAGCTACCATAAATGATTTGGAGTTGTGTGATGTTTAAAAAGAATTTTCAAACAGATTTTGAAAAGAATTTTCTTCAAGTATGAAGATGGAAACGGAAACTGGTTTTGAAACCGCTATCACCCGCCGATGGCTGTGGCCTTAAGTCTTGATGACCGGTAGAACGGTGGGAGTATTAGTTTTGAAACCATTGCACCGTACGTGCGGCGGTCCTAAGTGACCGGTTGGGGCGGTGTCAGTGTGTGATTTTTCCAAAGGCAGCGGGACGGGGAGAGTACCCTGAGATGTTCCTGTGTTGAGTGAGTCAACCAGAGTGCCTGAGGATATGTATATGTGTAATGTTTTGATCAGAACCGAAGGGACCGTGGGCCAGAGAGAGTAAGTGCCAATTTGTCATGAAACGGCCGTGAACCAGAAAGAGTAAGTGTTCAACGTGACCGGTACCTGAGGGATCAGTAGTAGATTACTCGATATGGATTCGAGGACTGTAGTGCCTTCTTGTCTTCGGACCGATTCCATGGAGAGAGTAAAGAGTATTTTTGATTGCTATACATGTGTGATTGTGTGTAGTATGTGTAGTATGTAATGTGACTGACTTGTGGAGTCTGTAAGGTTATACATGTATTATAACCTTGGCATAGCGTGCCCATGAGAGTAACCATTTAGATCCAACTTTGAGGACAAAGTTCCTAAGGGGGGTAGATTTTAATACCCCGGACCTAATAATGGTGATTAAATTACTCTAATATGATTATTAAAGGCCTAATGGTGCCTAAAGTGTATTGGTAAAGAAAATAAAACCAAAAGAAAGAGAAAACGCTTGAAAGCGAAAAACGCTAAAATGCGCGTTAAATGAGATATGAGATATATGATCTCGAGAGGGTCCGAGATGGATTCCTAAGGCTTAGTTAGGCCTAATAAGTATACGGGAATGATTCCCGAAGAAAACGGATCCAAATAATGGATTAAAACGCTAACGGAGTTTAAAAGCACGTTTTTCGAGAAAACCCGAAAACGTGACTTTAAGTGGTCAAACGGACCCGTAAAAATTATAGTTGATTAAATAACTATAATTAAGTATTAATGGAAGCTTAATACCATTAAAAATAAAGAAAAAAAAATCCGAAAAACGGGCCCGGCTAGTGAATAGTGCCAAACCGGGTAAAATAACGAGCGTTTCTGTCAGAAACCGAAAAACGCTCCAGACTAATAAAGTAATGGGGGCCGGTTTTTATAAGTCCCTCACACACTCACACAAATAAAGAAAGAAAGAAAGAAAAAAAGGAAAGAGAAACAATAGTAAAAAGTGTAAAGTAATAAGTTACTTTCCTCTCTCTCCCTTCTCATTTTCTTTCTACTCATTTGACTTCCTCACCTCTCTCATCCGTAGCTCCCCTCCTCCTTCCTCCTTGAGCGATTTTGAGCTGCAACAACAACAACAATGGAGGTCCCTCTTTCTCTTCATGCTCAAGCTTTGTTTAAGCTCCAAACTCAAAAATAACCACATATTTGTGATCCTCTCATCACCCTCTATCATCCTCTCTTTTCAAAACTCGAAAATAGTGAGTTTCATTTTCATGGGTGTTGCCCATTTGAGGAGAAAAGCACATAATCTTGAAGCTTGAAGCTTCCTCTTTCACCCAAGGTAAAAATATCCAAAGAAAATGCATCTTTTATTCACCCTCTTGTGTTGGCCGATTTTGGCAAGTTGTAATGCCTTGGTTTTTCCTTGTTTGAGCTATTCTCCAAGTCTTCAATGGTGGTTGGGAGTTTCCCCTTTGATTCTTGATCAAAACCTCATCCTAGGGTTTCAAGGTAATCACCCATTTTAGAGCTTTAAGCATTTTAAATTAATGAGGTTAAGTGTTTTTACTTAAACTCATTTCTTGCTTTGAACATTGACATGGAGATGGGTAATTCCATGGTCTTTGACCGGTTTTAGAAGGAAGAGAAGAGGAGAAGAGGAGAAGAGTAATTTAAGGAAACTTAAGAGAATTCAAGGTGAGAAACCAACCCTAATGTATATTCTATATGTATTAGAATTTGGGTTGGGTCAATAAATGTATGAACCCCACTTGGGTGTTGTAGGAATGAGCTTGTGTAGTAATAATACAAGAAAACATTTGTGAAATAAGTGTTTGTTATGTGTTATGCATTTTATGAATTAAGCATTGTGTTGTATTTGTAGAATTGATGAGTATTGGTGAACATGTATGTGCTGGTAGAACCCATGATGGGTTGGTTGGTTTTAGGTTGAATAATGTGATGAGAAGAGTTTTGGACAATGCTAGAGAAGTAGCCAAGTTATGGCAAAATTTGTGTAGAAATCTAAGTGGATTAAGTGTTGGTTTGGGTGGTGAATAGCCTAGGAGTGGCTAGGTATGTATGAAGATTGATTGGAAGTTAGTAAACCACTTTGGGGATTCTTGTGATAAGATAGAAGATTGGTGCAAAATCTGTAGCAAAGAGATTGTTTAAATGCTTGAGGAGTTTCTAGAAAACAAAGAAGATTTAAGGTTTTAAGAGAGAGATATGAACCTTGGTATGAGTTGTGCATTATCCTGGATGATGTGGAATGGTCAAAATGAAAGAGAGCATAATGCAAAGGGTTGAGGAGAAGTTAGAAATGCACAAGTGTGCATTAGTGTAAAATGAGAATGAAAAATGTGTGAATTTGAGCAAGAGTTTGAGTAAGGTTTGAGCCTATGATTGAAGAGTTTTAGAGCATGTTTTAAGGTGATTAAACATGTGGAAAACTTGTGGAAAGTTTATGGAAAGATTAAGGTGGTTTAAGGATTGATTTGGAGTGGAAAAATCAAGTTTGGAGCAGGTTTTAGCAGGGTCCGGGACTTGGTCCTTGGACAAAGTCCCGGACCACACCTAAATTAAGGCCGAGAGTGCAAGTGCTGCTTTGGTCCGGGACTATACTCCAGGACAAGGTCCCGGACCATGTGTAATTTTCACCCGAGAGTTAAGTTCGCAATTGGTCCGGGACTTAGGTTAAGGACCAAGTCCCGGACCACCCCCAGAAACCTACAGAGAGTGTTTTAAAGGTTTAAATGATGGGGGTTTGAAGGTTAATGATGTTATAAGATGTTAAGGCCTTGTTTGGTGACATGTAAAGGCCCTAGGAAGTGCAAGAGTGTTAGAAGTGATTGAGAAGTGAGAACTCAAATTAACAAGAGTAAAACCGAGATAACGGGATAACGGGTTAATACGGGAGTAGCATTTAATTATGTCCGTATGATCTTAGTATTAACAATAATGTTTGAAACATTATCAGAGTCGTGTGTGACCCGAGCATGGTGAGATGACACGGTAAAGTAAAAACCCCGGTGAAAGGTATGATTTTCTCATACTCCGCGTGCTAACCGAGTTACGTTGATTTGTGTGTTTGTGTGCCGGCTTAATCAAGATTAAAGCATGAAAATAATCCCTTGTGATTATGTATGCCTTGTTGTATGTTGAATGAGCAACATACTTGTATGCCGGTGTGGTCTACATAGTGAATGGACCGACTCGTAGTGAGTAACGTTTGGCTAGAGACCCATAGATCGGGTCGACGCTTATGATAACGAAAACGTGCAAACACACAAACTATCCGTTAAAGTATAACGATAACGCAAACATATGAACTCCCTAGAATGTGAGGAGAAGTACGGGTTGAGTAAATACCCGATAATGGTTAGAAAACCACATTGAAACAATCCACGAAACAAATGAGAGTGGAAAGATAAGTGAACCTCCTTCAAGAGGATTTAAGATAGTTCGAAGATGTGAACAGTGAAGAAGGTAAAAGAGACCTGAGGGATTAGTAACTCCCTTGAGACATGGTCGACCTCCTATATGAGGTTTTACCTGGTATATGCAAGTAACCGAAAGTATGAGTAAAGTAAATATATGGGTAACTCTTAAAACCTAAGACTAACCAAACTTAAGTAATGTTCCCAAGGTCATTAGAACATCGAGAGTGATGCTCTAGGCTAATATACATAATGTTATTATAACTCCGAGAGAGGAGTGTATGGGAATGTACGCAGTCCGAGAGTAGTCGGGCCTAAGTAAAAGAGATAGGAACTAAGAGAGAGTTCCGTGAGCTAGTTGAACCTTCCCACCATGCTAGACCCAGAGTAGGGTCGAAACCGGGGAAGTAAGACTATGCTAGAGAGCCATGAGTTTTGGCCTAAGTATGTATTGAGAGTAACAAGCGTGACGTAGGAGACCTGTAGTGTCTCGAGAATCTACAAGAGCTTGAGCATAAATAACCCAAGAGTGTGGGTGAGATAATGAGTGTAAATAACCCAAGAGTATGGGTAAGATAATGAGAATAAGTAACCCAAGAGTATGGGTAAGATAATGAGAATAAGTAACCCGAGAGTGTGGGTGAGTATAGTACGAGTAGCCCAAGAGAATGGGTGTGAATATGAATAAGTAACCCGAGAGAGCGGGTGAGGTATTGAATAAGTAAACAAGGCATAGTGAGGAATAACCCTCAAGGCCTAAGAGTAACCAGATGCCACTAACAACCTTGTTATGTTAGTTAGGAATCGTGTTCCGTGATTGGATGTAGATTCCTTGTGTAATACACATATTTATTGTATTGCCTTGATGCATGTTGTTTGACTAAAATGAACTCCATGTATATCCGACTAAGTGGTCGGCGTACCCCGGTTAGCGCTCGGGGTATGCGAATTTCATATGCAGCGTTAAGCTGAGCCCCTAGGGGCGATGTTTTTATTCTACAGGTACACCGAAGATGTTACCGTTCGAGAGTAGAACGGGGTCGGTGGGTTACATGGGTAGTAGTTTTAATTACTTTTGTATTGAAGGAGGTGTAAGACCGAATATGTTGTCGGCATCCATTTATTGTAGACTCGGTATAGTAAAGAAATGATTTGAGTGTTGTATTTGTGTTGTGTACTCGGTTGTTCCAGTTCATCAGACCGTTACGGTATGTAAGGAAGGCCTGGTTAGCCATATGGGTGGCTATTGGCGTTGTTTCACCCCTCGTTGTAATTAGAGTTCCGCTGCGTGAGTAAGAGTAATTGGTGACAATTTATGAGGTAATGACGAGGTTAACGGTTGGGGTGTTACAGGAAATAAGCGACGCGTTTTCAATCTGTTCTTCCCCAATTCCTCAACTCAACCCGACGAACAGAAAGAAGAGCAGCGCGCGACCAAGCGACTAGCCTCTTCTTCAAATTTGCTCCAGTTCCTTCAAATCTCCACCGAATCACGCAAGGTTAGTACCAAAATCTTCGTTTTTCAATTCTCTACATTTCTATAGCTTCAAATCCACAAATCATCAACCACACAAGGAGAAATTTGCATCTGAATTTTGAAACCTAGAAGAACAAATTCAAGAATTTAAGCTTGTTCTTGCGGTTTGTTTGAATCAATTCTTCTTCTATAATCATATAATACATGCACAAGGTTAAATCTATGCTTTTTGCACTTAATTTTGGTGTTTTTGATGAATTCCAAATTTAGGTATAGGAAGTTACGAAAATTGCTTGTTAAAATTTGCATTTTTCAATTCTATAATGCCTTGTTATATTAACCGAATAGTTTTATGATTATATGATATTGTGTGAGGATTTGTGTGATAACGATATTGAATTACCTTGAGTGTGATTGAACTTAGTTGTGGAGAATCGAAGATTTTTAGGGGAGGTTCTGTCAAATTTTCGGTAGAATTTGCGTTGTTTATTTTATTTTTGTTTTTGTTTGTATTTCACATTTTTTGTTCTACTTGTTTTCTATTTTTGCTAATTCGCTAAGTTGTTTATGTCAAATATTAATGCTCTGTTTGATATTAATTTTTATGTTGTTATTGTTTGTTAATTTTTACGTTGTTGTTGATATTAATTTTTATGTTGTTATTACTCTGTTTAATATTAATTGTTATGCTGTTAATGTTTGTTTACTTTTAATTTTAAAATTTATTAGTATGCCTCGTATGCGTGGTGGACTTTCTGATTCTGGTCCTGCTAGGGGCAACTGCCCCGGTGCATCTTCTTCTGCACCTCCTCGTCATCCGGATCTTCGGGATGACGGTTTCATTTCAGCAGAGGCCCGAGCCTGGTACGATCTGGGTAAGGATTTCGTGATAGAGAGGCGAGTTGCGCCTGAGGTGATAGAGGCTACAGGGGTGGACACCCTGTTCGCTGGTTTTGGACTTTCACAGGTCCTAAAGGTGGGTAGGGGAAAATTTATGCCAGAGTTAGTTAGAGAGTTCTATGCGAATGCCCAGGCGGGCAATCTGAGCATCACTTCTTTCGTCCGCCATCACCCCATTGAGATCACACCGGCGACCTTCTCTTTTCTCCTACAGATCCCGGATAGTCCTAACCATATCCGAGGATTCTCAGAGGATCACATGCATAGATCGAAGTCGAGGTGGCTTCAGGATTTAGGTCAGAGGACCCGACATAGAGGGGAGGTGGACAAGGATGTCCTCCCTTTCACGAGTTTCCCCACACTACTTCAGAGGCTTCTCCTGGAGATCCTCAGTCATCAGATTCACCCCATTGCGCGAACGATGCTTCTGAAGAGGATTGCGCGCTCTTGGACTACTTCCTCTCACCTACTACACCCACAACGCATCTCCATCTCGCACATCATGTTCGGCCAGCTCCATAAGGTGGTCTACTATCTGAGGACGACGAAGAAGATCACTCCTATTTTTCCCTTCTTCATCATGCACCACCTTTTCTCTGTCCTTTCCAGCAGAGACCACACGAGGTTTAGAGCTCCAGACAGGAGAGCGCCCAGTCACACTGCAGATTGTGCGGTGCAGGGGCTTTATGCGCTTAGATGACGGTACATGGGTCAAAGGTCGCGCTGCCCGGTCTTCCACTGCCTCTTCCACTGCAGCAGGGCCTTCTACAGGAGCTACACCTTCAGCTGATGCTGACCCACCTTCCACTGACACTGCACAGGGAGAGGAGCCCTACGTACCGACGACTGTCGTGATGCAGATTCCGGCTCCTGTTCCAATACCTCCTATCACGGCAGATATACAGGCTCAGTTTCAGGCCTTCCATCAGATGCAGCAGCAGATGCATCAGCGGCTCGAGAGCTTTGAGCAGACTCAGCAGAGGTTGCAGGACGAGCAGACACAGATGACTCAGCGCTTGGACCGGAGTGACGAGTTGCATGCACAGATGACTCAGCGCTTAAACCGGAGTGACGAGTTGCATGCACAGGTAGCTCAGTAGCATGAGCGGACCGCTCAGCTCATACAGCATCTCCTCGCTCAGATAGGCCAGGGATCAGCGCAGCCTCCACCGCCACTGCAGTGATTTTTATTTTTATTTTATTTTATATTTCTCTCTTATTCACTAAACTTTTTGTAGACTCATACTGTTTTAACCTTGTCTAACTTTTGTTGTATTCAGGAAGTTAACAGTTCAGTTTACTTTATGCTTTTATGCAATGCTTTATTATTTTTGTTCTTACCTTTTATTAATTTTGGTGCAATTTGAGTTCTGCTGGCTATATATGTTTTTTCTTTTCAGAATGAATTCTATATTCGACAATATAGCTGAACTCGCATATGGAAAGCAACCTCAGTTGCTTTGGAAATTTCGATATCTTCGGTTGAACACTTGCACGAATTTAAGTGTGAGGAACGTCTCACCCCTACCAAAGCTTTAAGTGTGAGGAAGGGCACCTTCCTCAATCTACGATATAAGGGGAGTCTCAGTTCTATCTCTATAATATTAATGTTCAACCTATCTGATGTTAATCCTTCTCTATTAGTTTAATCCTTTATGAGTCTGTCATATTTTGAAAGGTCCTTTTTCTTGAATTTATTTTGAACAATGAGGACATTGCTCCTCTCAAGTGTGAGGAAGTAGAGACCTTTCCCTGAAAATATGACAGTTATTCGATAATGCCACACTCACTTTTTGCTACTCTAAATTGCCAGTATAAAAAATGATGAAAGAAATGAGATAAAATAATTGTAGAAGTGTCTAAAATTATGTCAAGTGAACTGAAAGATAGTTTAATTTAAAGGAGTTTGTATAAAATTATTTTCCATCAAAATACTCTATTTTCACTCAAAATATGATAGATCTACTAATTGTAAAAACCAATTTAGTTTAGCTTGGGATTATGGAAATATGTGGAAAGTTAGGAAAGAAAAGGATAAAGACAAGGTACTCCGCTGTTTATGAATTTTTCTAACCAAAACAGGCCTCGTCTATCCGGTTATTAAGTTTTTCGGGGTGCTTTAACACCTATCTACCTAAGGTCTCGTGATCTGGGATAGAAGACCCAACACCGCTACAAGGATAGAGAGAAAAGTCTGGGGTACAGAAAAATAATGCAATTAAAAAAAATATATATGTGTTTTGTATATACAATCTTCACATTAAAAAAAAAGATGAAAATAATAAATTGCAATTTATATTTGTAAACATGAGTACGTGGTGTTGAAAGGTATTGCGGAATAAGGCATTACTTCACACCCCTTGTCATCCCAGGTTAGAGAATTGAAATTGGTTGAAAATCCCAGGTTAATCTAACTTGTTTTCTGCAGTCTAGTTTTTCTATGCTTTTATTAAATTGTTCTTCTTCACTGTTTGCAAAAACCTACTTCCCAGAGCAGAATTATTCTTTCAATTGTCACTTTGTCTAAATTCCCTTCTACACTTATTTAATCTTGTTTTTACCACGGCTTAGAGATAACTATATTCCTTATTTTGCTTGAGGACAAGCAAAAGTCAAGTGTGAGGAAGTTTGATAAGTGCAAAACATATAGACTTATTAAGGTTTAATCACCTTATAATTTGCAGCATTTTTAGTAATGTTTCTCACTTATCTTGGGTTTTTCCTATAATTATGTTGTCATATTAACTGATGTATTATATGTGTTATATGTAGGAAAAATGCCAAATAAACAAACATATTAAAAGGGATTAAAAAGAGTCACACGAGATGCACGCAAGTAGGGCGTGTCCGCCCCTGTGTCCACGTAAAACAAGGCGGACAGGAAAAGAGATGGGAAATCGCCCCTGTGTCCGTGTGATATTAGGCGGACAAGACTGTGGTGACCGCCCCTGTGTCCGCATAAAACAAGGCGGACAGGAAAAGAGAAGGCGGACAACGTGTGAGACGTCCGCATAACTGAAGGCGGACATCTACACGGACAGGGAGGAGGACCGTGAGACAACCGGGTAAACAAAGGCGGACAGGACACGGACGCATGTAAATGTTAACGCAACTGGTTTTCTTCTTCGCCGACTGTCTTCTCCAACTTGCTTCTTCCTTTCGGCGCGCCTGCAACATATCCATCTACTCCATTTAACATATCAGGCGCCTGCCTTAAATTACTCACGCGGTGTTCCCTCTGTCTTCTTCCTTTTCCTTCTTCTATAAAACCCATACTCCATTCATCTTCTCCAGGGTCCTTTCGGAGGTTCCTTCCGTGGTTCCTTCCGGAGTTCCAATCCATCCCATCGATCCATCTTCGATCCACTACACCACCATTCACTCGTTCATTCCATTTCTATTCTCCCGTCTTCTCCATTTGTTTTCTTTTCATTTCACCAGTCTCACCTCTAGTCTCACGTATTCAAATAGCGGATCACTATTTAATATGCTAGGCTAGTTTACGTATACTCTGGGAATGATTATTATGTATTTGTATTAATTATGCAATATGTTTTACTGGTTTTAATTTAAATGCAGTTTGTTACGCTTAAAGGTTATCTCGCACCTTTTTAATAAACCTCATGAATTTATTAAATTGCTTTACTAAATCTATTTCAAATCTGATCGGTGACAAATAGATAGGTTAATTAAGCCGTTGTTATACCCAAAATTTCAACCACCTCGGAGTAGTCTCTAAGGCATACGAGTTACAAAGGGCAAAATGGTCAAAATGCACCGATGCAGGATTTTCCAAGGACATTCTCGGGATTTTCTATTTTCATATGACTTGTTCATCATCTCCAAACACTTCCAAATATCATGGTCATTATGAAAGGTATTTCATGATTCTGATAATATTTATTCTGGAAATTTAGCTTTTAATTCATATTATAAGCTAATTTCTTTAATAATTAACACATGAAATAGCCTCAAAATAGAAATTAAAAGGTTTCCAAAATTAAAATAAAATTGTCACATGGTTACCATGACTACATACAGTCATAAACCTGAAACTATTTTATTGGGAACCTTATCCCAAAATTTAAAAGAGAAATTCAATTATTTGTGCAATTTTCTCTCTCCTCTGGAAAATACAGAAATCAAAACAAAATGTCATAAAATTTTAACACAAGGTAGAGGATGATTATTAGAGACTAATGCCGTTGGAATTTCGTAATTTCGACCTTCCAATAATAAGTTATGAATTTTGGGAGATTCCATATTGTGAGATTTTTATCTAATCGGTTATTTATCAAAATAACCCGATTCCAACTCTCAAAATTCATAAAAATCATTCTTTACCTTAAGTTAAATTTTCATAATTTTTATCGGCTTGAAACATATTTTAAAAAATCAGATTCTCTTAGAGCACAAAATCAAGGTTTTAGATAAAAATTCTGTTCTATCAACTTGGCCATGCTCTTTCTATAAAAGGCCTTCCAAAAAACGACCTAGGGCAAGGTAGATGATCCCCATAGTCAGAAAACACAGCCGTCTACTAGCCTCCCACGTTTTCAACACTCCCACACCGAAACTCTACGAAATCATCTCAAAATCACCAAAAACACATTCTTTCTTCTCTCATTGAACTTCCAAGCATCAAAACACCACAAATACAGAACCAAAACGTGCTTAACAACACAAGGAAGAAGAGGTCAGAAGCTCGGGTCAAAGTCGAACCGGATCGGCCACCAACGAAGCTTTCAGAGATTCCCGACGTGAAGGAACAACAAGTTTTCGAATCAAAACAGGGTAAAAACCAAATTCTCTAACCCTTCTGGTCAAAATACAATTCTGGTTGAAATTGCTAACCGAATTGATTTTTCCTTGCTTCTGAATTAAGGTTTGTTTGTGTTTCCGCCTTCTAACTTGTTCGTTAAGTTTCGCATTAAATTCGATTTCAAATTGAAAACTTTCAATCACTAACGTCTTGTACATCTTTCAGGCTACACACCCATAAAATTTGAGCCAAAAACACCTTCGGGAACAGCCTCAACGCCGCCGTCCGAGGGCGGTCCGCACCCACGGACGTCATGTCCGGGGTCCCGGACTCCCTGTCCGTAAGCCCGGGCGCCCACGGACGGCGGCGGGATTTTTTTAAAAAAATTCAAAATTTAGGTTTTCTAAAATAATGTCCGGGCCCACGGACATCCTGTCCGTGGCCCCGGACCTTGCAAAATTGTGTTTTCGTTTTTCTTTTTAATTCGACTTTATGTTCACATAGGTTAACTAGGGTCCGTGGGTTCGGACATTGGGTCCTAGCCCACGGACAGAAACAAAATTTGACCTAATTCTGCCTCCGAACCCTAGTTTAGGAATCTTTAATTTTATTTTAATTTTCTGTCAAAAAATGCTAAAAAAAACATAAAAAAACAGAAGCGCGCATTAGGTTAAAACGCCTCGTAATAAGCCGTAATTAAACTAAGTAGAGGAAAAACGACCTAGGAAGGGTAATGAAAGTAATTGAACCCTAATTAAGTCGAATATCAAGCCCCGAACCCGAACTCTCCTTTCCTAATTTGATCTAGGTTAAATTAGTGGCGACTCATAATAGGTTCCAGTGAGCTCTAGCTTAGGTTTTAATAATTATTGTTAATGACATAGTTGTTAATCTTAGGCTATAAGTGGACCTAAAACCGTTTAGATCCCAATCAAGTTAATCCACATAGGATAGGGTTTTTAAAAATCGCGGGCTCACAGCCGTACATCTGGAGGAAACGGTTTTCACGATAAGTTAGTACTCAGATGCATAAATAATTTCTCATATCTAAACGTCCGTTTACACGTATTTGCTTGAGTTTTTCATCGGACCTTGCATTTTAGGTAAATGAGTTCTTATGAGTTTTCATCGGGCCTTAAGATAATTAAAGAAATTGTGCAAACAATATAATTAAACCAGTAGACCTAGCATGAAAGAGCAGTATAATTAATTATTGTTTATATGACATAGTTGTTAATCTTAGGCTAGAAGTGGACCTAAAACCCGTTTAGATCCCAATCAAGTTAATCCACATAGGATAGGGTTTAAAATCGAGGCTCACAGACTGGCGACTCTGCTGGGGACAAACTTCTTAATTTTAACTTGTTTAATTTTAAGAAAGAGGGCTTAACTCGAAATTGTTTATTTATGGCTTTATTACTTTGTTTGTTTACTTTTGTGTGCACTTTAATTTCTGCACCTTTGCATCATATGAGAGCGAGGGTCCACACGAACCGATTTCACCCCGGGACCCGTTTGAGGGTCCCCTGTCAGGGACTCACACCTTTTAGGTGATGTGAATAAGCGGGGGAAAAGAGGAGGATGTCGTCTAACCACATCCCCTTAATACCTGGGCTTTAGCCCCAAGCGTTTTCCTGGCAGTGCCCTTACCTAGCCCATTGTTTGGTCAGTCAAAGACCCGACCGTAGACGCACACCTTCAGGTGATGTGAAAAAAGTGGGGAAGCCCAAAGAGAATAGCGTGCAAGCCCTATTCCTTTGTGGCGACCTGGGCCCATGCCCCAAGCACCTCTCCGGATCGATCCGTACCTGGTTTAATCTTAACACTAGTGAGGACATGTTGAATTTGTGTGGGCCTTGTTTACCTGCATGATCGGCCCACTACCCAGCCTAGAAATTGATAGGAATTTCTCCTACATCAACTCAGCCCAACCCAATATCGTGGCTTTATTGTTTGCGGCCCAAAGACCCTGCTTGATTTGAATGTGTGAGTTATTTGTTCGGGCTTCGGCCCAAAAGTTTAGATTTAGGTGATTTATCTTTGAGCTCAATTTGAATTACCAATTTAGTTCTAGGCCCACGGAAAACAAATCCACCTGAAGCAATCCATAAAAATCCATCAGGCCTTTCCATTTCAAGGCCCATTCTAGTCCAGGAAGACTTTTCACTCGGGCTTTGACCCACGATCCTAGACACGGGTATCATCTTCAGCCCCAACATAATTACTCGGCCCAAATTCCAGTTCACATCCAGAACATGGTTTAGAAATCACTTCAGCCCATGCGCTTTACTTTTAACCCAAACACATTCTTGCCCAAGAGCCCAATTCTCAGAACATTTCAGCCTAGGTACTAGTTCACAGCTCATGAATCATTCCGGCCCATGTGCCTCTCTTCCAACTCATTTCGGGCCTCAGTGCCAACCCACAATTTTCAAAACATTCCAGCTCATGTGCTTTTCTTGCAGCCCAAACAAGTCTTGGCCTGAAACTTCTTTGCGGCCCAGAATTTTTAGCTCAGGTCACTTTTCGTTTTCCAACAGATAAGCCCAAATCTCAAAGAATGGCAGAGGGAGGAAATCCAATCAACATGGATGCCCAGTTAGCCAAAGAATTCAACGGGATGATGGAAAAGATTGAGCGCATGGAGAGGGCCAACAAGCCAGCCGGTTTTGACTACTTTTCCACTGGATTATATCCCAAGGTTGATCTCCCTCCAAGGTTGAAATTGCCAACACTTCCTCTATACAAAGGTTCCTCCGACCCACAACTTCATTTGGCAATGTTCGATAGGGAAATGTCCATCCTTTCGCTAAACGACATGCAGAAGGCCAAGGTATTTGCTCACTATCTTGATGAGACCCCTCAGCGTTGGTACATAACTCAAAGGATAAATACCAAGACCTACGAGGAGGTATGTGAAGCTTTTCTGCATCATTTTGAGTACGCTAGAAGTTTTGGAGTCACCAGGGCCGATCTTGTAAGCACACAACAAACAGAAGGTGAATCAATGTCTGATTTTGTTAAGCGTTGGAGGATGAAGGCAGCCGCAATGCTCGCACAGATGGACGAACAAGAGCAAATCCGAATGGTAATTAAAAATATGCGGAAGCAATACAGTGACGAGCTGAAATTCACATACTTTCCTAGCTTCAACATGCTGATGGGACAAGTTAATGTCCTAGAAGAAATGATTCACCAAGGGGAGTTAAAACTTGGGAACTCAAAAAAACAGGAATGGCTCGGGGACAGCAGCCTGTATCCAAAGTGGCACCCGAAAGAACTAGGCAGCATGAGGTAAACACCGTTCGACAGTAAAAGGACCAGGACAAATCGTTGGGGCAGTGGAATCATCCCGAAAGAGCTCCCGTCGAAGAGAGTTCACAAACATCGGTCAGCCATTGAGCCAGGCTTTTGGAAGACTCCAGGAACGAAACATGCTGCAACCTCTCACCCCTCGACAAAGGGACCCCCAAAAAGGAAGGAATCTGAACCAGTATTGTCAGTATCACCAGCTTCCTGGTCATGACACCGACAACTGCAAAATTCTGAAGCAGCACATCCAAGATCTTATCAATCAAGGTTTTCAACTCCCCGAGTAGGAATCCCATGTCAAGCACCATCAGAGAGTGCTATCTTCAAGTGTTTTCTCCGATTTCTTCTCTTTACTAGTCATTTTTATGTTTTTCCAATGTTTGTAGTAGTTAGTTTCCTTTATCATTTTCGGTAGTTTTCCTGAGTTTGTAATTTCCAACATTATTCTTTTTGTTGAATAAAACATAGTTCCGTTTTCATAATTTTTGTACAAAGCATCATTCGTTTATTCGAAAAAACTTAAAAAAAAGAGCACTCACGAAGTAATCATTTTCTGACTATGCGATGGAACGGCTTGTCTCTTGTTTCTAAAAATTTGAACATGCCTAACCAAACACCACAACTCACCACATAATATCCAAACAACCCACAATGAGGTTCAAGGCCCACATCTATCAAACTGTTGTCACAAACCCCAAATCAATACTGGGGGCAATCTGAGTTTAGAATCATTGTCTTCGAATCTTTTGTTTAAACGTGTGAACTAGTCTTTGAGTGAAATTCGCGAGAGTGTCTTGAGCGGAAAAACCATGAGTGAACGAGCGTGTCATTTTTACACGACTCCGGTGAGTCCACATTCAAAGGTGAGGTAAATGGTATAACTCCGACCGAAGGAGATAATTTGTAAATTTACGCTTAGACCTGTGAAAAGTAACAAAGAACGGATATACAACTATCAGGAATGACGAAGCACCTAGGTACAGCACCACATAGCCAAAAGCTTGTAAACCCTAACATTAAACCCTAGGCACCCCCGTTGAGCCTTCCATATATCCCTTTTTGACATTATGAACTCCACAAAATAACCCAGCCAATGATGAATGTCCGACCCGGTGACCAAAGGACGCAAGGAGCCCGACTCTCAGATAACATTCTCATCAGTCCAAAGAAGCAATGCCGCTATCAGCATGACGAAGCGATCCGCAAATGGTCCCAGAGTGACACAGGATCAAAAGAGCTCACATCAAAACAGCTCTCGAAGCCCAAAACCGGGAAACACAAGAACCCCGAAGGCAAAACCAAGAAAGGATAAAACAAAAGGCAAACCCGAAGTGCCTCGAAGAAATCCAAATGACGAAAAGAGAAATAGTGTAAAGGACAACTTCAAAAGTCCAGGTCCAGAAGCTCGAAAACAACGTCAACATGAAGCAGCCAGACGACTTCAAGACAAGGAAGATGAATCCGAGAGAAGACGCAAGTTGCAGCTTTGGTCACCCATTTAAGCTCCACATACCTCAAATATCCCTCCATGATCCCGTCGTCTTTCATCACACCCTATGGCCATGTTATAAGCCTCGAAGACTTCCGACTTGGTAGTTGTGTATCCAATCACGTGAAAGTAACAGATCGAATGCGTAAATTCATCAAATATCAAATTCAATGGTCTAGAAGTTGTGACCGTAAGTGAGAAACGAGTGTAAACACCAAACACGTCGAGTGTAGGTTAGGAAGCACCAAATCAGAACATAAGCCTTGACCATGTGAGGACGAGACTCGTTCGCACGTTTGGTCAAAGAAAATACTGGGGGCAATCGATCGGAGTGATCGATTGCCATGAACTCTAGCTCAGATTGTCTTAAAGGAAAAATACTGGGGGCAATTGTTGGTTCCAACAATTGCTATGACAACACCAATTGGAACCCAAAGCTCAAACATCACCACCATCATCCCACCACAGGCACACATAAGCCCTTACCACCACATCAAGCACCTCAGGCACACATAAGCCCTTACCACCACATCAAGCACCTCAGGCCCACACAAGCCCTTACCTTCACTTCATACACCACACTGGCCCACACAAGCCCTTACCTTCACTTCATACACCACACTGGCCCACATAAGCCCTTACCTCCACACCTCCACTACACAGGCCCACACAAGCCCTTACCTGCACATCAAACACCACAGACCCACATAAGCCCTTACCTTCACATCATACACCATACCCCACCGGCGGCATGTTCATCTCGTAGGAGATAAATTACAAGTCCGAAGTCTATAGTTAGGAAATGATAATTCACTTTCCTTTTCACTAAACAGAATTTTCTTCAAACACTGCCACGTTTGGCACCTCTTTCAACAATTTCTTGTCTTGAACAACTTTCCTCTAACCACTTCGGTTTCATAAACCTCATCATGGCCACATTTGGCACACTTTCTAGCAATGTCTTGCTTTGGACAATTTTTGATCCATAACATTGCCATGTTTGGCACATTTTCCAATGATTTCTTGTTTTGGACAAGTTTCCTACATACACTTTGATTGTATTTTGACATGCACATCTTTGCCACGTTTGGCACTTTCATAATCAACTTTCATCATGATCATTTGCATAAAGTTTACCTTGCATCCGTCCGTACGAAGCTCCTTATCATAAACCAGAGATACAGATTCTCAGCCGAAGGTACAGATTCTTTAGAGATACAGATTCTCGCCCCAAAGATACAGATTCTTCAGAGATACAGATTCTCACCCGATCAGAGATACAGATTCTCAGCCGAAGATGCAGATTCTTCAGGGATACAGATTCTCAGCCGAAGGTACAGATTCTTCAGAGATGCAGATTCTCAGCCAAAGATTCAAATTCACCAGAATAGATGGACCCAACCTCAGGCTCGTCATGAACCCAATTTCCTACCATTCCACTTAGGCACCCATAGGTCCTACTCTACATTCGTCAATTTAGGCACACATCACATCGATCTCATTACATCTCTTTTCCAGGTTCCCGACACCTTATAATGCTCGGCGTATCCCATCCAACTTCAGGTTCCCGACACCTTATAATGCTCGGCGTATTCCATTCAACTTCAGGTTCCGACACCTTATAATGCTCGGCGTATTTCATTCGCTTTCAGGTTCCCGACACCTTATAATGCTCGGCGTATCCCATTCAACTTCAGGTTCCCGACACCTTATAATGCTCGGTGTTATACCCAAAATTTCAACCCCCCCGGAGTAGTCTCTAAGGCATACGTGTTACAAAGGGCAAAAGGGGTCAAAAAGCACCAAGGCGGGATTTTCCAAGGACATTATCGGGATTTTCTATTTTTATATGACTTGTTCATTATCTCCAAACACTTCCAAATATCATAGTCATTATGAAAGGTATTTCATGATTCTCAGATAATATTTATTCTGGAAATTTAGCTTTTAATTCATATTATAAGCTAATTTCTTTAATTAACACATGAAATAACCTCAAAATAGAAATAATAAAAGGTTTCCAAAATTAAAATAAAATTGTCACATGGTTAGCATGACTACATACAGTCATAAACCTGAAATTATTTTATTTGGTACCTTAGCCCAAAATTTAAAAGAGAAATTCAATCATTTCTGCAATTTTCTCTCTCCTATGGAAAATACCGAAATTAAAAAAACGTCATGAAATTTTAACACAAGATAGAGGATGTTTATTAGAGACTAATGCCGTTGGAATTTCGTTATTTCGACTTTCCAATATAAGTTATGAATTATGGGAGATTCCAGATTGCAAGATTTTTATCTAATCGGTTATTTATCAAAATAACCCGATTCCAACTCTCAAAATTCCTAAAAATCATCCTTTATATTCAGTTAAAATTTAATAATTATCTCGGCCTGTAACTATTTTACAAAATCAGATTCCCTTAGAGCACGAAATCAGCGTTTTAGATAAAGATCTTGCTCTATCAATTGACCATGCTATTTCTATAAAAGGACCCCCAAAAAAACGAACTAGGGCAGAGGAGAAGGCCTCCAAAGTCAGAGAACACAGCCACAAACCTTCTTCCACGTTTTTACACTTCCAAGCCTCAAATCAATACCGAAACACTGCAGAAATCACCCCAAAATCACCAAAAACTCATTTCTTCTCCTATTGAACTCCAAGCACCAAAACCACAAAAACAGAAGCAAACCGTCCTTAATCATACAAGGAAGAAGAAATCAGAAACTGGGTCGAAGCTGAACCGGATCGGCTACCAACGACGCGTTGAAGTTCCCGACGTGAAGGAACAACCAAATCCCGAAGCCAAAACAGGTTAGAATTCGAATTCTTTAACTCCACTGATCACAATACGCTTCTGTTTGAAATTCTTATTCGAACTGACTTTTCTTCGCTTCTGAATTAAAATTTGTTTGCGTTTCTGTCCACTAACTGTTCAATAAATTTCGTCCTTAATTCGTAGTCAAATTGAAAACTTTTGATCATAACGTTTAGAATCTTTCAGGCTACGTACCCATAAATTTTGAGCTAAAAACACCACCGGGAACAGCCTTAACGCCGCCGTCCGAGGTCGGTCCGCACCCAGGACGCTATGTCCGGGGTCCCGGACGCTCTGTCCGAAAGCGGACGCCCCGGACGGTGGGGGATATTTTTATTTTCAAAGTTAGGGTTTTATAAAACATGTCCGGGCCCACGGACGTCCTGTCCGTGGCCCCGGACTTTCAAAATCTCGTTTCTATTTAAATTTGACTTTTTTTTGTGTATTTAGGTTAACTGGGGTCCGTGGGTTCGGACATTAGGTCCGTGGCCACGGACGGATAAAAATTTGACCTAATTCTGCCTCCGAAACCCTAGTTTAGGTAACTTTCAATTTCACTTTAATTTTCTGTCAAAAACGTTAAAAAATAAAAAAACAGAAGCGCGCACCTAGGTTAAAAACAACTTGTAGAAAGCCGTAAACGAAACCAAGTAGAGGAAAAACGACCTAGGAAGGGTAATGAAAGTAATTTGAACCCTAATTAAGTCGAATATCAAGCCCCGAACCCGAACTCTCCTTTCCTAATTTAATCTAGGTCAAAATTAGGTGGCGACTCATAATAGGTTCCAGTGAGCTAGCTTAGGTTTTAATAATTATTGTATATGACATATTATTGATCTTAGGTTATAAGTGGACCTAAAACCCAATTAGATCTTAATCAGCCTAATCAACATAGGATAGGGTTTAAAAAATCGAGGCTCACAGACTGGCGACTCTGCTGGGGACAAACTTCTTAATTTTAACTTGTTTAATTTTAAGAAAGAGGGCTTAACTTGAAAATGTTTATTTATGGCTTTATTACTCTGTTTGTTTACTTTCGTGCGCACTTAATTTTCTGCACCTTCGCATATGAGAGCGAGGGTCCACGCAAGCCGATTTCACCCTGGGACCCGTTTGAGGGTCCCCTGTCAGGGACTCACACCTTTTAGGTGATGTGAATAAGCGGGGGAGGGGAAAGAGGAGGGTGTCGTCTAACCACACCCTAATACCTGGGCCTTAGCCCCAAGCGTTTTCCTGGCAGTGCCCTTACCTAGCCCTGTGTTTGGTCAGTAAAGACCGACCGTAGACGCACACCTTCAGGTGATGTGAAAAGAGTGGGGAAGCCCAAAAGAGAATAGCGTGCAAGCCCTATTCCTTTGTGGTGACTGGGCCCACGCCCCAAGCACCTCCGGATCGATCCATACCGGTTTGATTTAAACGTCTAGTGAGGACATGTTGAACTTATGTGGGCCTGTTTGCTTGTATGATCGGCCCACTACCCAGCCTAGAGATTGATAGGAACTTCTCTACATCAACCTAGCCCAAACGAATTGGCAGCTCTATTTGTTTGCGGCCCAGAGGCCCTGTTTGGTTTAACATGGAGTCGTTCGGGCTTCGGCCCAAAAGCCTAGACTTAGGTGATTTCTCCTCTGGCCCATTTTGAATTATCCAATTAGTTCTAGGCCCATAAAAAGGAAATCCATCTGAAACTTGAAATAACTCACAAGTCCTGAAAACAAGATCTTTTTCGGCTTAGCAACCATCTTCTCTGGCCCGAAGAAAGTTAGGCCCATTGTGATTTAGGGACCATTCCAGCTCATGTGCTTTACTTCAGGCCCAAACACATTCCGGCCCAAGGGCTCATTCTAGTCTAGGTAGACTTCTTATCATGACCCTAACCCAAAACCATAGATCTAGGTGTCATCTGTTAGGCCAAACCAAAATCACTCGGCCCAAATTCCAGTTCACATAAGAGCAATCATTCTGGCCCAAATACACACTCATAACTCATTCTGTTTGAGCCCATAGACCAATTCATATTTTGGCCCATGAGCTTCGCTCTCAATCCATAATTTCGGCCCATAAAACATTTGAATCCAAGACAGTTTGCATAACTCATTCATTCCAGTTTCCGGCCTCAAGGCCCAACAAGAGCATCAAACGAATCTAGACTTCAAGGCTTATCCCTTGGCCCAGTGGCCCTTCACGGTCCATATGATTTCTTTCAGCTTGTTTGCTCAATTTCTGGATTCAGGCCTACATGTCCGTTCTAGTCTAGGAATCACTCTATCTATGCACATCACTCTCAGTTTGGCGAAGACTCAGGCCCAGTTACTTCCTACATAACCCATAGGCATTCCTAGTCCAGACATTTACAGGGCCTACTCGAAGTTTTGGAAGGAAGACAATCATGGTCAATGGCGCCCCGACGGTCAACAGCTCGAGCCTTCAACATGTTAGCATCAGATGTTTCAACATCACAATTTAAGAAGTTTTCTCAATTTAGTAGTTTTCTTTTCTCAATCGTTCTTCTGGCTTTTTATGGTAGTTAGCTTCCTTTATCATTTTAGATTACAACTTTGATGTTATTTTTTTTTCCATTCTTGATTCGAGCATAGTTCTATTTTCGTAATTTTTTGCGCATTCATGAACAAAACAAAACAAAAAAATGTTTTTAAGGGATCACGGAAGTAATTCATTTCCTGACTATGGAATAGAACGACTTGTCTTTTGTTTCTAAAAGGGTGAACATGTCTGTCCTCACACCATAGATCCCATAATATCCACAAAGCATTCCAAAATCCACATCTGTTAAGTGTGTCATTAAACCCAGGTCAATACTGGGGCAATCTGAGTTCAGGATCGTCATCTTTATCTTTCGTTTAAGCGTGTGAACTAGTCTCTGAGTGAAATTCACGAGAGTGTCTGAGCGGAAAAACCATGAGCAAACGAGCGTGTCATTTTTACACGACTCCGGTGAGACCACATCCAAAGGGAGGTAAACGGCATAACTCCGACCGAAGGAGATAATTTGTAAATTTACGCTTAGATCCTGTGAAAAGTAACAAAGAACGGATATACAACTATCAGGAATGACGAAGCACCTAGGTACAGCACCACATGGCCAAAAGCTTGCAAACCCTGTCATTAAACCCTAGGCACCCCCGCTGAGCCTTTCATATATCCCTTTTCGATATTATGAACTCCACAAAATAACCCAGCCAATGATGAATGTCCGACCCGGTGACCAAAGGAGGCGAGGAGCCCGACTCTCAGATAACATTCTCATCAGTCCAAAGAAGCAATGCCGCTATCAGCATGACAAAGCGATCCGCAAATGGTCCCAGAGTGACACAGGATCAAAAGAGCTCACATCAAACAGCTCTCGAAGCCCAAAAACCGGGAAACACAAGAACCCGAAGGCAAAGCCAAGAAAGGATAAAACAAAAGGCAAACCCGAAGTGCCTCGAGAAATCCAAATGACGAAAAGAGAAATGATCAAAGGACAACTTCAAAAGTCCAGGTCCAGAAGCTCGAAAACAACGTCAACATGAAGCAGCCAGACGACTCAAGACAAGGAAGATGAATCCGAGAGAAGACGCAAGTTGCAGCTTTGGTCACCCATTTAAGCTCCACATACTCAAATATCCCTCCATGGTCCGTTTGTCTTTCATCACACCCCATGGCCACGTTATAAGCCTCAAAGACTTCCGACTTGGTAGTTGTGTATCCAATCATGTGAAAGTAATGATCGAAGCGTAAATTCATCAAATATCAATTCAATGGTCTACAAGTTGTGACCGTAAGTGAGAAACGAGTGTAAACACCAAACACGTCGAGTGTAGGTTAGGAAGCACCAAATCAGAACATAAGCCTTGACCCTGTGAGGACGAGACTCATTCGCACGTTTGATCAAGAAATACTGGGGGCAATCGATCGGAATGATCGATTGCCATGAACTCTAGCTTAGATGTGTCTTAAGGGAAAATACTGGGGGCAATTGTTGGTGTTCCAACAATTGCTATGACAACACCAATTGGAACCCAAAGCTCAAACATCACCACCATCATCCCACCACAGGCCCACATAAGCCCTTACCTTCACTTCATGCACTCCACAGGCCCCAATAAGCCCTTACCATCACATCATACACCATACCCCACGGCGGCATGTTCATCCGTAGGAGATAAATTACAAGTCGAAGTCCTATAGTTAGGAAATGAAATTTCACTTTCCTTTTCACTAAACAGAATTTTCATCAAACACTGCCACGTTTGACACCTCTTTCAACAATTTCTGTCTTGAACAACTTTCCTTCAAACACTTCGGTTTCATAAACCTCATCATGGCCACATTTGGCACACTTTCTAGCAATGTCTTGCTTTGGACAATTTTTGATCCTTAACATTGCCATGTTTGGCACATTTTCCATCGATTTTCTTGTTTTGGACAAGTTTTCTACATACACTTTGATTGTATTTTGACATGCACATCATCATTGCCACGTTTGGCACTTTCATAATCAGCTTTCATCATGACCATTTGCATAAGTTTACCTTGCATCCGTCCGTATGAAACTCCTCATCATAGACCAGAGATACAGATTTCGCCCCGAAGATACAGATCTTCGCCCCGAAGATACAGATTCTTCACCCGAAGATACAGATTTCTTCAGAGATACAGATTCTCGCCCTTAAGATAACAGATTCTCAGAGATACAGATTCTCCCCGAAGATACAGATTCTTCAGAGATTACAGATTCTCGCCCTGAAGATGCAGATTCTTCAGAGATACAGATTCTCACCGTAGATACAGATCTTCAAATTCTCACAGAGTAGCAGAACTCACCCGGGTAGAAGAGCTCAATCCTTAGGCTCGTCATAAGACCTAGATCCATCTTTAGGGCTCGTCATAAGCCTAGATCATCTCTAGGTCGCATAAGACCTAGAACCATCCTTTAGGCCCGTCTAAGACCTAGTTTGCATTCCCTTAGGCTAGTAGTAAGACCTAGAGTTACCCTTTAGCTTACCCCTCTCATCAAACACATTGCATTCATTCTCATTCATATAGGCCTCGTCAAGACCTAGTTGCATTATCCAGGCGCGTCACAAGACCCTGGCGACAGAAAGTTGGCGAAGGTGATGGCATAAATCCTCCTTTTGTGATGTCAAATTATTTTTGGGATCAACAACTGGTGGGCAAAGGCAATAAGTCCCCAAGGTTTTTACCAGGAGTATCCCTGCACACCGGCTTGGGAGGCGATTGGCAATAAGTCCACATTGGGTCCAGCCAGGAGCATTGGCACGGGTTCCGGTCCCCAGAAGCATCCGAGCATCATCAGCATTATCATCAAACATCATCAGCATCATAAACAGCATCATTAGCATCATTAGCATTTCAGCATTCTTGCATTGCATACCACCCGTTACACCATTTTAGGTAGTCAACGCCTTAGAATAGCTTGACATCATATTCATCCTTATAGTAGTCACGCCTTTAGAATAGCTTGGACATCATATCATCATTATAGGTATCAACGCCTTAGAATAGCTTGACATCATATCATATAGGCAGTCAACGCCTTAGAATTGCTTGCGTTATCTCATTCGTTTTTAGGTAGTCAACACCTTAGAATCGCTTGACATCTTTTCATTTTCATTCTCACTCATAGGTAGTCAGCACCTAGAATAGCTCGGACACAATCTAATGTAGGGTCTTTTGAGATCCAAAATTTTGGGGTATCACTCAGGCATCACTAGTCTTTTCATCTTCATTCAAAGCCTAGTTGACGGGGGGCAATCGGTTATACCCAAAATTTCAACCCCCCGAGTAGTCTCTAAGGCATACGTGTTACAAAGGGCAAAAGGGGTCAAAAAGCACCAAGGCGGGATTTTCCAAGGATTATCGGGATTTTCTAGTTTTATATGACTTGTTCATTATCTCCAAACACTTCCAAATATCATAGTCATTATGAAAGGTTATTTCATGATTCTCTGATAATATTTATTCTGGAAATTAGCTTTTAATTCATATTATAAGCTAATTTCTTTAATAACACATGAAATAACCTCAAAATAGAAATAATAAAAGGTTTCCAAAATTAAAATAAAATTGTCACATGGTTAGCATGACTACATACAGTCATAAAACCTGAAAATTATTTTATTTGGTACCTTAGCCCAAAATTTAAAAGAGGAAATTCACATCATTTCGCAATTTTCTCTCTCTATGGAAAATACCGAAATTAAAAAAACGTCATGAAATTTAACACAAGATAGAGGATGTTTATTAGAGCTAATGCCGTTGGAATTTCGTTATTTCGACTTTCCAATAATAAGTATGAATTATGGAGGATTCCCGATTGCAAGATTTTTATCTAATCGGTTATTTATCAAATAACCCGATTCCAACTCTCAAATTCCTAAAAATCATCCTTTATCTTCAGTTAAAATTTCATAATTTATCTCGGCCTGTAACATATTTTACAAATCAGATTCCCTAGAGCACGAAATCAGCGTTTTAGATAAAGATCTTGCTCTATCAATTTGACCATGCTCTTTCTATAAAAGGACCCCCAAAAAACGAACTAGGGCAGAGGAGAAGGCCTCCAAAGTCAGAGAACACAGCCACAAACCTTTCCCACGTTTTTACACTTCCAAGCCTCAAATCAATACCGAAACACTGCAGAAATCACCCCAAAATCACCAAAAACTCATCCTTTCTTCTCCTATTGAACTTCCAAGCACCAAAACATCACAAAAACAGAAGCAAACCGTCCTTAATCATACAAGGAAGAAGAAATCAGAAACTCGGGTCGAAGCTGAACCGGATCGGCTACCAACGACGCGTTTGAAGTTTCCCGACGTGAAGGAACAACCAAATCCCGAAGCCAAAACAGGTTAGAATTCGAATTCTTTAACTCCACTGATCACAATACGCTTCTGTTTGAAATTCTTATTCGAACTGACTTTTCTTCGCTTCTGAATTAAAATTTGTTTGCGTTTCTGTCCACTAACTTGTTCAATAAATTTCGTCCTTAATTCGTAGTCAAATTGAAAACTTTTGATCACTAACATGTTTAGAATCTTTCAGGCTACGTACCCATAAATTTTGAGCTAAAAACACCGCCGGGAACAGCCTTAACGCCGCCGTCCGAGGTCGGTCCGCACCCACGGACGCTATGTCCGGGGTCCCGGACGCTCTGTCCGAAAGCCGGACGCCCCCGGACGGTGGCGGGATATTTTATTTTCAAAAGTTAGGGTTTTATAAAACATGTCCGGGCCCACGGACGTCCTGTCCGTGGCCCCGGACTTTTCAAATCTCGTTTCTATTTAAATTTGACTTTTTTTTGTGTATTTAGGTTAACTGGGGTCCGTGGGTTGGACATTAGGTCCGTGGCCACGGACGGAATAAAAATTTGACCTAATTCTGCCTCAGAAACCCTAGTTTAGGTAACTTTCATTTCACTTTAATTTTCTGTCAAAAAACGTTAAAAAATAAAAAAAAACAGAAGCGCGCACTAGGTTAAAAACAACTTTGTAGAAAGCCGTAAACGAACCAAGTAGAGGAAAAACGACCTAGGAAGGGTAATGAAAGTAATTTGAACCCTAATTAAGTCGAATATCAAGCCCCCGAACCCGAACTCTCCTTTCCTAATTTAATCTAGGTCAAAATTAGGTGGCGACTCATAATAGGTTCCAGTGAGCTAGCTTAGGTTTTAATAATTATTGTTATATGACATAGTTATTAATCTTAGGTTATAAGTGGACCTAAAACCCAATTAGATCTTAATCAGCCTTAATCAACATAGGATAGGGTTTAAAATCGAGGCTCACACTCGGCGTATCCCATTCAACTTCAGGTTCCTGACACCTTATAATGCTCGGCGTATCCCATCCAACTTCAGGTTCCCGACACCTTATAATGCTCGGCGTATTCCATTCAACTTCAGGTTCCCGACACCTTATAATGCTCGGCGTATCCCATTTAAACTTCAGGTTCCCGACACCTTATAATGCTCGGTGTGTTCCATTTAATTTTAGGTTCCCGACACCTTAGATGCTCGGTCTAGATTATTCACTGTTAGTTTGGTCCACTTTTTCACATTTTTGGTAGTTGGCGCCTCTTAATAGCCCAACGCATTTAGCTTTTTCTTTTTGGTAGTTGGCGCCTCTTAATAGCCCAACGCATTTAGCTTTTTCTTTTAGGTGGCTGGCACCTCATAATAGCCCAATAATCTCAAACTTTTCTTCTAGGTAGCTAGCGCCTCATAATAGCTCAGCACAATCAACAGACTCGGTAGAAATCTAAGACAAGGAGTTTATTCGGTATCGGACAAAATTTTGGGGTATCACTCAAGCATCAACTAGTCTTTTCATATTCACTACAAAGTCTAGTTGACGGGGGGCAATCTGTTATACCCAAAATTTCAACCCCCTCGGAGTAGTCTCTAAGGCATACGTGTTACAAAGGGCAAAATGGTCAAAATGCACCGATGCAGGATTTTCCAAATATCATGGTCATTATGAAAGGTATTTCATGATTCTCTGATAATATTTATTCTGGAAATTTAGCTTTTAATTCATATTATAAGCTAATTTCTTTAATAATTAACACATGAAATAGCCTCAAAATAGAAATTAAAAGGTTTCCAAAATTAAAATAAAATTGTCACATGGTTACCATGACTACATACAGTCATAAACCTGAAACTATTTTATTGGGAACCTTATCCCAAAATTTAAAAGAGAAATTCAATTATTTTTGCAATTTTCTCTCTCCTCTGGAAAATACCGAAATCAAAACAAAATGTCATGAAATTTTAACACAGGGTAGAGGATGATTATTAGAGACTAATGCCGTTGGAATTTCGTAATTTCGACCTTCCAATAATAAGTTATGAATTTTGGGAGATTCCAGATTGTGAGATTTTTATCTAATCGGTTATTTATCGAAATAACCCGATTCCTACTCTCAAAATTCATAAAAATCATTATTTACCTTAAGTTAAATTTTCATAATTTTTATCGGCCTGAAACATATTTTAAAAAATCAGATTCTCTTAGAGCACAAAATCAAGGTTTTAGATAAAAATTCTGTTCTATCAACTTGGCCATGCTCTTTCTATAAAAGGCCTTCCAAAAAACGACCTAGGGCAAGGTAGATGATCCCCATAGTCAGAAAACACAGCCGTCTACTAGCCTCCCACGTTTTCAACACTCCCAACACCGAAACTCTACCGAAATCATCTCAAAATCACCAAAAACACATTCTTTCTTCTCTCATTGAACTTCCAAGCATCAAAACACCACAAATACAGAACCAAAACGTGCTTAACAACACAAGGAAGAAGAGGTCAGAAGCTCGGGTCAAAGTCGAACCGGATCGGCCACCAACGAAGCTTTCAGAGATTCCCGACGTGAAGGAACAACAAGTTTTCGAAATCAAAACAGGGTAAAAACCAAATTCTCTAACCCTTCTGGTCAAAATACAATTCTGGTTGAAATTGCTAACCGAATTGATTTTTCCTTGCTTCTGAATTAAGGTTTGTTTGTGTTTCCGCCTTCTAACTTGTTCGTTAAGTTTCGCATTAAATTCGATTTCAAATTGAAAACTTTCAATCACTAACGTCTTGTACATCTTTCAGGCTACACACCCATAAAATTTGAGCCAAAAACACCTTCGGGAACAGCCTCAACGCCGCCGTCCGAGGGCGGTCCGCACCCACGGACGTCATGTCCGGGGTCCCGGACTCCCTGTCCGTAAGCCCGGGCGCCCACGGACGGCGGCGGGATTTTTTTAAAAATTCAAAATTTAGGTTTTCTAAAATAATGTCCGGGCCCACGGACATCCTGTCCGTGGCCCCGGACCTTGCAAAATTGTGTTTTCTGTTTAATTCGACTTTTATGTTCACATAGGTTAACTAGGGTCCGTGGGTTCGGACATTGGGTCCGTAGCCACGGACGGAAACAAAATTTGACCTAATTTGCCTCCGAAACCCTAGTTTAGGAATCTTTAATTTTATTTTAATTTTCTGTCAAAAAATGCTAAAAAAACATAAAAAAACAGAAGCTCGCGCACTTAGGTTAAAACGCCTCGTAATAAGCCGTAATTAAACTAAGTAGAGGAAAAACGACCTAGGAAGGGTAATGAAAGTAATTGAACCCTAATTAAGTCGAATATCAAGCCCCCGAACCCGGACTCTCCTTTCCTAATTTGATCTAGGTTAAAATTAGGTGGCGACTCATAATAGGTTCTAGTGAGCTAGCTTAGGTTTTAATAATTATTGTTATATGACATAGTTGTTAATCTTAGGCTATAAGTGGACCTAAAACCCGTTTAGATCCCAATCAAGTTAATCCACATAGGATAGGGTTTAAAATCGAGGCTCACAGCCGTACATCTGGAGGAAACTTGTTTTCATCGGATAAGTTAGTACTCAGATGCATAAATAATTTCTCATATCTAAACCGTCCGTTTACACGTATTTTGCTTGAGTTTTCATCGGACCTTGCATTTTCAGGTAAATGAGTTCTTATGAGTTTTCATCGGGCCTTAAGATAATTAAAGAAATTGTGCCAAACAATTATAATTAAACCAGTAGACCTAGCATGAAAGAGTAGATATTATATTAACCTGAACCAGTGTCCCATTTAGTTTATCTATTAACTTAGTTTATTTTATCTTTCCTTTTTATTTATAAAAACAAGTCAATTAATCCCCCCTTTTTGTGACATGCTTAGGTATTATATAATTCCCATTAGTCCCACGGTTCGATATCCGGTCGCTTACACTTTACTATACTATTACGACCGGGATTTGTTTGCAGCCCGACGTTTCATTTTGAGTTTTAATTTCTTTTCTTTTATTTTAATTACTCCAGTTCTAAACACTCACGATTACACGTCTGCAATCTTCAAATTTTAAATGAAATTATGCCAATATAAAATACAATAGTGAAAATGTACATAAAATGATGAAATAGATTAATAAAGAAAATACAAGTAGAAGTATCAATTACACGAAATGAGATAAAGAAAACAAGTAACGAGATAGCATGAACTAAAATAAAACAAATAGGCAAATAAAAAAAAGCGAATAAAACGTAACTAACTAATCATGAAATAAATCGAAAAATAAAATGGTAAAATAAGTAAGTAACAAAAAGGAACGGATTTGAAAACGGGTGCTTTGAAAATTAATCAAAAAAAAATTGTCATAACATGACCGTTTCAATTTGATATGCACATGAACAAGTTTTGAAAAGAAAGACGATGACCCTCTTATTTTATTTATCTTTTGGATTTTTCTTTATAGGGTGAGAATTTTTGGTGTCTACAGATGGCTCCCCTTGATTCAATTCTGCAAGGGAAGACTTGCAGAATTGGATCCAGGTTGCAAGGGCGCCAAAATTTCTCACTACGGTTTATGAGATGCAACTACGATTGCAGAAGGATAGGAGGTGCATGACCAGCATATGACGTAAAGATTGAATGCAAAAATATTTACAATTAGTCCAGAATACAAAGGTGTTAATGGGTGAGGGGACAAGCCCTGAACACAATGGTTGGATTTGTTAAACAAATTTTGAACATGAACAATTGTTGGGTTTGGTGCATGAGGGCTTATGACGAGCATAGAATGCTAACAATAGATTGGTTCGGGGTGCACGAGGACTTAGGAGAGCCTCAACTGGACCTCTTGACATCCAGTCCAAGGACTTATGACGAGTCTAGAATGCAATTAAAAGTACGAGGACTTAGGAGAGCCTCAATTAGACCTCTTGACATCTAGCTATAGGACTTATGACGAGCCTATAATACTTTGGTTGTGTACCGTACTAGTAGCGTAATAGCTGCCTAGCAGGCGGATGTGAAACGATCTCGTACTAGTAGCGTAATAGCTTCCTAGTGGAGGAAAAGTGGTGGGACCGTACTAGTAGTGTAATAGCTGCCTAGCAGGCGGATGTGAGACGATCTCGCACTAGTAGCGTAATAGCTGTCTAGCAGAGGAAAAATATTGGGACAATACTAGTAGCGTAATAGCTGCCTAGTGGGTTATGAAGTGAACGATCTCGCACTAGTAGCGTAATTGCTACCTAGCGGGTTATGAATTGGACGATTTTGCACTAGTAGCGTAATAGCTGCCTAGTGGAGGAAAAAAACGGGACCGCACTAGTAGCGTAATAGCTGCCTAGCGGGTTATGAAATGAACGAACTCACACTAGTAGCGTAATATCTGCCTAGTGGAGGAAAGAAAAGCGGGACCGCACTAGTAGCGTACTGCCTAGCAGGTTATGAAATGAACGAACTCGCACTAGTAGCGTAATAGCTGCCTAGTGGAGGAAAAAGGTTGGGACCGTACTAGTAGCGTAATAGTTGCCTAGCAGGTTATGAATTGAACGAACTCGCACTAGTAGCGTAATAGCTGCCTAGTGGAGGAAAAAAACGGGACCGTACTAGTAGCGTAATAGCTGCCTAGTGGGTTATGATTTGAATGATCTCGCACTAGTAGCGTAATAGCTGCCTAGTGGAGGAAAAACAGCGGGACCACACTAGTAGCGTAATAGCTGCCTAGCGGGTGTAAAATGAAAGGCGACCGTACTAGTAGCGCAATAGCTGTCTAGCACGTGTAAAACGGAAGGCGACCGTACTAGTAGCGCAATAGCTGTCTAGCAGGTGTAAAATGAAAAAATCGACCGCACTAGTAGCGCAATAGCTGTCTAGAGGGTGTAAAATGAAATGTGACCGCACTAGTAGCGCAATAGCTGCCTAGCGGGTGTAAAACAAAAGGAGACCGTACTAGTAGCACAATAGCTGTCTAGCAGGTGTAAAACGAAAAATTCGACCGCACTAGTAGCGCAATAGCTATCAAGCGGGTGTAAAATGAAAGGCGACCGTACTAGTAGCGCAATA
The DNA here is from genome assembly GCA_023374045.1 of Limonium bicolor. Classification (NCBI taxonomy): domain Eukaryota; kingdom Viridiplantae; phylum Streptophyta; class Magnoliopsida; order Caryophyllales; family Plumbaginaceae; genus Limonium; species Limonium bicolor. Next base: position 242,421,106 of record CM041777.1, read on the forward strand.
GCTGTCTAGCAGGTGTAAAATGAAAAATTCGACGGCACTAGTAGCGTAATAGCTGTCTAGCGATTGTAAAATGAAATGTGACAGCACTAGTAACGTAATAGCTGCCTAGCGGGTGTAAAACGGAAGACGACCATACTAGTAGCGCAATAGCTGTCTAGCAGGTGTAAAATGAAAAAATCGACCGCACTAGTAGCGCAATAGCAGTCTAGCGGGTGTAAAATGAAATGTGACCGCACTAGTAGCGCAATAGCTGCCTAGCGGGTGTAAAACAAAAGGAGACCGTACTAGTAGCACAATAGCTGTCTAGCAGGTGTAAAACGAAAAATTTGACCGCACTAGTAGCGCAATAGCTGTCAAGCGGGTGTAAAATGAAAGACGACCGTACTAGTAGCGCAATAGCTGTCTAGCAGGTGTAAAATGAAAAATTTGACGGCACTAGTAGCGTAATAGCTGTCTAGCGGGTGTAAAATGAAATGTGACAGCACTAGTAGCGCAATAGCTGCCTAGCGGGTGTAAAACGGAAGGCGACCATACAAGTAGCGCAATAGCTGTCTAGCAGGTGTAAAATGAAAAATTCGACCGCACTAGTAGCGCAATAGCTGTCTAGCGGGTGTAAAATGAAATGTGACCGCACTAGTCGCGCAATAGCTGCCTAGCGGGTGTAAAACGAAAGGTGACCGTACTAGTAGCGCAATAGCTGTCTAGCAGGTGTAAAACGAAAAATTCGACCGCAGTAGTAGCGCAATAGCTGTCTAGCGGGTGTAAAATGAAAGGCGACCGTACTAGTAGCGCAATAGCTGTCTAGCAGGTGCAAAACGAAAAATTCGATCGCACTAGTAGCGCAATAGCTGTCTCGCGGGTGTAAAATGAAAGACGACCGTACTAGTAGCGCAATAGCTGTCTAGCAGGTGTAAAACGAAAAATTCGACTGCACTAGTAGCGCAATAGCTGTCTAGTAGGTGTAAAACAAAAAATTCGACCACACTAGTTGCGCAATAGCTGTCTAGCGGGTGTAAAATGAAATGTGACCGCACTAGTAGCGCAATAGCTGCCTAGCGGGTGTAAAACGGAAGGCGACCATACTAGTAGCGCAATAGCTGTCTAGCAGGTGTAAAATGAAAAATTAAACCGCACTAGTAGCGCAATAGCTGTCTAGCGGGTGTAAAATGAAATGCGACCGCACTAGTAAAATAGCTGCCTAGCGGGTGTGAAGATGTGTTAGATAGTGAGCAAATTTTGTGGGTATGTGTAGATGATATGTGATGTGAGGTGATTAACCAATGTATTAATTGAATTAAACTCCCTGTTTGTGGATGTAGGTTTTTGTGCGAGCAGATGGCTCTATAGTAACATCTAAACCTCGGGATGGCTCCGGTATGGCTTCAAGGATCTGAGATGGCTCCAGCATGCGTTGATGGCTCCAGTATGCACCGATGGCTCTGGCAGGCACTGATGGCTCCGGTGTGACCAATGGTCTCGGGGTGGTTGGTGGGTTTGACATGGTTGGTGATTTTGTGGCGATTTGTGGGCTTTGATTTGTCTTTTTTTTAGGGTGGTTTGATGGCTCCGATGATGGATTTATTGTTGTTTGACAGGATTTGTTGTGGACTTTGTAGTGAGTGAATGGTTTTTCATGGGTGAACGATGAAACACAGTTGCGTGACTTTGTTGGGAGTTCCCATCATGGTTCCAGGATTTCCATGGATGGCTCCGGGATGACCTTGTGCTGATTGAGCATGATGATGCTTTGGTTGGTTTACTTTAATGACATCGAGGGAAAAAGTGAAGTTTTCACCTTTGATGTGGTGGCACCCTAAACAGGCTGCCTACATACTCAATTCCGTATTGAGATCAGACCATACGTAGTTTGATCCTCTGTAGGAAAGGCCCTGGTGACGAGATGGCTTCAGCATGGATTTGAGGTGGCTCCCATATTGTTCTCGAACCGTTGGGATGACCCCTGTGTAGTTGCAAGGATGGTTTCAATGTCGGATGATGGCTCCCGCACGGCTCTAGCTTGACTTTGGGAGAGGTGCCAATGAGGCTCGAGCATGACAGTGGTTGGCTTCGGAATAGTCTTCGTGTGGCTCCGGATAGCTCTAGTTTGGTTCTGGATATGGCCATGGGATGGCTCCAGCTTTGACTTTTTTTATCAGAAGTTACGCTCTAATAGCGGAAATTGAAGTCGACTTTCAGCAAGACTAGGTAGAATTCTTACCTGTCGGATGTTGAAGATGAAATGATTTTGGTGCATGCAAATTTAAATGCTAGACACGATGCAAAATGCACATGCAGTTTTTTGAGAGAAGGTACAGTCCTATCTCTGTTAATAAGAGGTTTACAAATATAAGACATCTTCAGTTTGATCTTGAGTGATTGATGAACTGGAGTGCATGAATCACTTTACTCTCTTGGAGGGATATGGGTCAATCTCTCGTGAATATGGCCGTGTGTGCTAATGTCGTGATGATACTCTTGATGCTTAGAGTAGTATTTTTTGAGAATTTCTTTTCGAGGTTATGAACTTTCCGTTCCTCACAAATTCCTCACCTGCAATGGGGTAGGCTGATTATGATTTGGTAGTTTAATCGAAGAGTCATTCATACTCTAAAGACCTTGTGAGATTAGGTCACACTCATTCGCTCACGGTCCCCTTTGGTATGATGGGACATGTTGATAACAAGTACGAAGCTTATGATTCATGTTTCAGATCTGGTACTTTCAGTTAACGCTCATTAACTTACGAGTCAGAGGTCTTTATTGGGTTGTAACAGGGCTGAGGGGTATAATGTATGTCACACAGGACTATGGGATTTATTTGGGAATTGTGGAGCTTTTGTGCAATAGAGGACGTGTTTCGCCTTTGCCATGGGTGGAATGATTAGACAGGTTTTGATAACCTTTTATTGGTTTCTACGGGACATCATTGGTCCTTCTGATTTGGTTTTCTCCTTCTTGCCTCTTCTGGCGTACGATTCAAACTTTCTTCTCATTTTTATGTTTTTGAAATTGTATTTGGCTCATCAACTTTCTCAAGCATTCTCTACTTTGTATTTTGGCTTTCAGCTTTGGAGGTGCATTGACTCATCGATCTTCTTGAACATTTTCGGTGTTCTTTTTTGGTGTTTGACTTTGGAGTTGCATTGACTCACTGATTTCTTCGAACAGTTTATTTGTTGTTTTTGTGAAATATGGTGGGGGAGAGACCATGGCTCTGGCTCCTTTGAGATCCTCTATTGCGAGGGCAAGTAAGTATATGTACATGGGTTTGCATGTTGTGGAGTTCACAGAAAAAACGTTTATCGTGAAAGGCTCAGTGAGGCTCACTAAGGGATTATGTACAGGGTAGTCAAAGCTTTTTGGTTTTGTGGAGATTTTTATTCCTAAGTGCCTCGTCATTCTCGTTAGTCAATGATTATTTTCTTACTACTTCTCGGATCTTTGCATGAATCACAGTTTGTGACTTACTATCAACATTGATCTTACTATGTATTGTGCCTCTCCACGAGCTGAAGGAATGCACATGTCGCTCGTGGTTTTACCTCGATTAGCTCTCTCTACCTTCCCTCATCGCTTAGTAGATCGTCCAATACACTCAATTGAAATTCCAGGGAAAATACCGCTCTCCGCATGCTACACATTTGGTGTTGTGGGGCTGATTTTGATTAGACTCATGTGTGAGTCGACGGGTCGAGAGTTTAGTGGTTCACGCACTCTGTTCAATCGATCTCTCAAGATTTTCCCAAAGATGTCATTTCGATATGCGATATGCCCATGCAACTATCTACAATGCAATATATTGTGGTAATATGGAATTACTACATATAGGATGCATGAAGTATTGACAATGAAAATGATTGAATCTTGGATTTTGGTTGAATGTTTTTGTTTTGGATGCAACGCATGAATGGTAAGATTTCACCCAGTCTCGCTTGAGTCAGTTCCCAGTGATAGTCCATGAAGCTCATCCTGTCACGATTGGCCCTGAAGGTGGTCTATGTGAGAGAAGTTGTTAAGTGTGATGTGAGAGAGGTTGTTTCAGAAAGATATTCGGTTGATGGTTGGCTTCTAGAGTTTTGGACTTTTAGGGAGTGGCCACTCCCGCATGGTGGTCCCACGATATGACGATGACTGCATGCATTTTTTGGGATTTTTGGATGTATGATTTTTTTGGATTTTTGAATGTGTGATTTTTTTGGTTTTTTGAATGTGTGATTTTTTTTCGTATATGGTTTTTGTTGTTATTGGCCTCTATTTACATGGTATGCCGAATGGGAAAAGGTTTGAATCCCGGGTATTTCTTGCTATCGCTTAGAGGGTCATGCTTTCACTCGTGGGCAAACACGGTTAATCACCTGCAAACACAGTCATTATAACAGAAAAAAATGACAAATGTGAATGGTACCATGCTTTGATAAATGGGATGAATGCTTGTGTGTGATGTGTTGGGGATGCAACATGTGATTATGCAATTTTTCTGAGATGGGTGTGACTCATGCATTAATGAATATGAAATGATGAGAGGGGAAGTAGCAATTCGTATGTGCTACAAGAAATCAAGTTTTAGAAAAACAGTTTTGAAAATACGTGTTTTCAAAGTGGTGGATTTTCTCATATGATTTTTGACGCTCGGTCATTCGCAAATAAAATAGGGAGTGAGGAACCCTATACACACTGATCTAAATAAATTCAAAGGGAATGTACATCCTATACACAAATCTATTCAGAAATTGACAAGAGAGAAAAGAATATTAGGGAAAACCTATACATTAATTCTAAAAGTCATTAAATGGGGAAGTTTGTGTTAAAAACTTCTCCTGAATTCTTCTGCTTCATCTTTGAGCTTCTGACTGGCAGCTCATTCATGTTTGGGCTTCTGATTGGCCACTCGTTCTTCTTCGGGATCTTGACCGGCTACTCGCTCGTCTTCTGGCTCTTGCAGCGAAGCGGTATTGTGATCAAACAAAACCGGTTGGTGTTCTTCTGACTCTCAAAAATTTTGAACTCGAACAATTGTTGTTGGTCTTCATGCCGCTCGACTCGGGCTAGTGCACCCCTGATTTTCGGTTCAGACTGCAGTTGTTGATCTTCATGCGCTCCATCTGCTCCGATGAGGGAAATAAGGGGTGTTTTTTGAGAAATGAAAGGTGAATGATCGAGCACAAGTTCTTTGTGAAAATCCACCACTTATGTGAAAACACGAATGACTAGTACGCTCCACGGTAATGACCGCTGCTCTTGAAGGTGGGTTGAACTTCAAAAATAGCGGGTCGCAACATGGGACTAAATCATTTATTTTGAAATACGTTTATGAGAATCAACATTTAAAATTGTTTTGAAAAACAAGTTTGAGATAATATCCGTGAAAAATGTTGTCAAAATTTGTTTGTAAAAAGCATGTTTTTGAAATCATTTTTTGAAATGAAATTTATGAGAAGTATTGTTTGAAAATCATTTATAAACAGTAGATTTTTGAAATTTGTTCTGTGTAAACCGCTTGACAAAGTTTATTTTTTTGGAAAACTTTGATTGAAACCGATTTTGAAAACTGTTTTGGAAATAACAATTTTGAAATCATTAGAGATGAACGACTTTGAAGATATTTCATTAGAGCATTCGACATGATTCATTTTCTGATTTTTGCTCATTTTTGAAACGTGATCACAAATAGATGTAAGTGTAAAATAAAAATCGTGGCTGATTTTAATGGGGCTGAGTGCGTATGATTGGGATAATCACCTTCCAGGTCAATCAATGCCTCCATACCACCGGGGGAACCATCGTCCCTTCACTGTTCATCTCTCGGGTTTTATCTCTGTTACGCCTTATGGGGCACGTCATCAAGAAAGTCTAGAGTGCTTAAGTTCGAAAGGTAAGGATACCCGAAATGATACAGCCACACGAGCCACGACTGGAGATTATCACAACATATTCACTTTCCGGAAAACTTGGGGAAGTACTGCATGGGGTCAGGTCTCCCGTCGTCTGCACGGTCAGGTGTGTCTAAAGTCCAAATTATTCACTGACTACGTTGTGCCATGTATGGGTATCCGGTAAATACGGGATCCTCTATGGACGTGTAGCGTGACATCAGGCTTTAGAGACACCCGTGGTGCAAAGGACACTTGGAGAACTGAGCCCATGCAATCTTCAGGGTAATCAAAGGGTGGTCAGACAGGCGGCATACAAGGGGGTGACTACCCATAAACCCATCTTAGACACGGGACCGGGCAGCTGGACACTGAAGGCTCAGAGTTCACTATATGCTGGCTTTGACTCGAAAAGGTAAGTGTTGAAGGATCATGAGTTTTCAAGGCGTAGATACTACGATCATACCACCTCGTGTGCATAGTCCGTACTACGAAGGGCATCTGCTCATGGGGAATCAATTGTGGACCAATATTTATCCCGACCTCAAATATCAAGGGTGACACAGAGGAATGCATGTCCTAAGCTACCCTATGCACCCACCTCAGGACTATTCCTAACAGTTCAATATCACAACCAAAAAGCGGAAAATAAATGTGCAGGCAAAGAGAGGGAAGAAGTTAGACCCCTAATTGGCCCACCTACCTGAAGTTCCTGCAAGTTAGTCTTGCATAATCACGCAATTATGTAGCAAGCAAAGCGCAGATGACAAGCAAAGTCAAGTATAAACTACACACTCTCATCCTAACTATCCTCACCAATCACACTCTGAGTGTGGAGTAGAGTAATCCTAATGGCTTTTGAAGGTTTTGAAAGAAGTGGGGAAGTCCCGACAATTTTGAATGGAGTTCAATCTTCCTTGAGTTTGAGAAAAACTTACTCAAGTTTTCCCCAGCAGAGTCGCCATTCTGTGGAGGGTGATTTTTCGGTATGAGGGGGGTCTATCTAAATATGGTCTGACAGAAAAGCCGAGATCCTAAAAAATGCCATTCTGTGGAGGGTGAAAACCTGTTATTATGGCAGCCCTCAAATACCTACTCTATCATTCGTCTTTCCCATAAAGCGTAAGGTGGATGCTAGTGAGCACTACACCCACTCTCAATGGGCTCCACGCGGACCTATGCCTCTATAAGGCGGAAATGACTAGAGTCGCCACCTAGTTTGACCTAAAGAACTAGGAAGGGAGGAGAAGAAGGGTTCTAAGAACCGTTAATTGACTCTGATGATTTGTTGCCTATGGATAGGACTTATCTGATCATACTAGAGATTCTGTGTGGGTTCGCACTGGGTTACACCCCTTAGAAGTGGCAACGACCACGACTTTGGATTGGTGCCCGAGGAAACCTCGGTCTCCAATTGTTGGGATTACCTTCTTTCAAAACCTTATTTAAAGATTCATCTAAAAGCCAAAGATAGGATTAGGATGGGAAGAGAGAGTGTGATGAAGCGAGCTTTTCTGCCAAGCCAACGCCTATAAGAGGGAATTAGGGAATTCAGATGAGTATATAATGAAGATTTGGGAAATGTCTGGGGTTGAGTGAATAAACAAGACTAAGAGTTTGATGGTTTGAAGTTTGTGAGAGCCGAAGCAGGTTTGAGTGTTTTGGAGATATGAGAACCACCTCATAAGGGGAAAAGGGTTTTTTGTTTGGAATGGGGTCGCACCCTGGATGAGCTGCCTACGTACTCAGCTCCCTGCTGAGATCAGACCTTACGTAGTTCACGATCTTCGGGATGGTTGAGTTTTTTGAGGTAATCGAGGATTGAAAGTGCATGGGGTTATTTGAAGGTGAGATGGTTGAGTGCAAAAATGTATTTTGATTGATGTGGGGTCGCACCCTATGTGGGTTGCCTACGTACTCAACTCCATGTTGAGATCATACCTTATGTAGTTCACTTCATTTTCGAGGTTTTAGAGATTTTTCGAGATGTTTGGGTTTCGGGAAGTTTCGGATTCGAAAGGTTAGTCTGTGAGACACTCGGGTTTATATGACATTTAGGATGTTCAAATGATGAAAGGAATGGGATATCGAAGTCTGTGAGACGCTCGGATCTATGAGACACTTGAAACCGTGAGAAGTCGAAGTCTATGAGATGCTTGGGTCTTGAGACTCTCGGGTCTGTGAGACGCACAGGTCTGTAAGACATTCGAATTGTTGGGATAACAAAGTCTATGAGACGCTCGGGTTTGTGAGACGTTTGAATCTTAAAATGGAGAAGAGATGAGATGTTCGAGTCTGTGTGGCGCTCGGGCCCTGTGAGACATTTAGGATATTCAGATGGTGGAACAAATGAGGTATTGAAGTCTGTGAGACACTCGGGTCTATGAGACGTTTGAAATCTTGAGATTACAAAGTCTGTGAGACGTTTGGGTCTGTGAGGCACTCGGGCCTATGAGACGCTCGGGTCTGTGAGACGTTTGAAATTTTGGATGACAAAGTCTGTGAGACGCTCGGGTCTGTGAGACATTCGAATGTGCGGGGGTAATTGAATTTTAGGGGATGATTCAATGAGATATTTGGAGTTTGGGGTACTTGAGACTTTGAGGAGTTTGAAATTTATGAGATTTGGAATTATTTGGGATTAGATTGAAATCGGAATTGAATTTGAATTGAAATTCAATGATTTTGGATTGGAATTGAGAAGAATTGAGATGGAATAGAAGTTGTATTGGGCAGGGCTGATTTAAACTGGAGTTGGGCCAGACTGATTTTTGAAGTCGAACTGGTCCGGGTTTGAAAATGGGCCAGATTTGGGCCTTTTGTTTAGGACTCAAATTGGGTTTTGATCAGGACTTCAAATTGGGCCTTGAAATTTGGACTGAAATGGGCCTCGAAATGCAGGTCGAATTTGACATGATTGGGTTTCGAAAATTGGAATGAATTTTATGCCTCAAATTGAATTGGTTTGTAATGATTTTGGAGTGGAATTGATTTTATTTAAGGGTGATTTATGAAATGAATTACGGGCTTAAACAGAAATGGGTCAAGGTTGGAATTGGGCCAGGTTGGAAGTGGAAATTGAGCCAGATTTGGGCTTTTGAAATTGGGCCAAGTTCAAAGGTGGGCCGAGTTTGAAAGTGGGCCAAATTTGGACTTTTTGATTTGAGCCTTGATTTGGGCTTCTAATTGAGCTGATTTGGGCCTCGAATTAGGCTTCTGATATAGCCTCGAATGGGCTGATTTCTGGGCTTTAAATGAATTGATTGTTGTGCCTTAAATTGGGCCTTATTTTTGGTTGATTTTGAAGTAAATTTCACATTATTTTGACTTCAGAAATTGAATGAATTTTTAAACAAGTCTCCTTTTGAATGATTTTAATATAGGAACAATGAATTTTGATTTTTGAATTTGATTTTTATTGATTGTAAATTTTATTTTGACAATTATGGATGGTTTGGAAAGTTTTATTTTTACTAGGAGAGATGTCATCCATAAACAGGTACTATGACCCTCGGGTACTACGACCTTAATATGGACAACATCTGTGAATGGTCCTAGGGCTTTTCTAAAGAGACCCGCAAAAAATTGTGGGCTCCAGCTGGACTAGTCGATCCAAAAAAATAAATAGGTAAACTAGAGACCCCTAGGGTCACCCATACTTGGCCGGAAAATACACAAAACAACGAAGTAATTGAGAGCAGTGACGAAAAATGAAGCTAGCATTGAACCGAAACAAAGCTCAAAAGTAAGAAATATTTACTTAAGCATGCTTTCTTGGAGTTGTAAAAAAAACAATGATTACCGGTGCTGATTAACTTTTATTTCATACCAAGGGTGGTGACAAATTGAGCTAGCACATCAGTCTAAACATCTTAGCTAATCGTCCTTTATTGCACTATCATACAAAACTGAAATGCGCAATATCTGGGCGGTAATTCTCCAAGTCATTACCACTGTGCTACACCAGAAAGAAAACAACTAGATTATACAGAAATACCAATGCTTAAATCTAAAGCCATCAGTCAAGTATTCAAATCGAACACTAAACCTTCTTCTGAAAGAAACAATAGCATCCCCAAACGCAGAAAAACATTATATACGCCAATGAATTCTATCAAAGACACAACATACATATTTGCCAAGTAAAGACAAACGACATTGAAAGAATGGAAGTAGCAGGCGCTTTCAAACTGAATCATACCAACCCATTTGTGCATACCGGACCCGAATAATCTCCTCTTTTCAGAATAGGTCTCGGTTTTGCACATGAATAAGCCTTAACCCACGCTGGTTGCGGTTGAATTTGAAACAACAGGGCAGTCACAAGACTTATCACCAAACAGATCCACAAACACCTGAGCGACCAACATATGTTGAGACCCCATATTTGCCCCGAACTAAATGATGTAGATGCATTCCATTTTCAGAGAAGGGTACCTCGCACAACGTATTAATACATGGTTAAACATGTTTCCAAGGCAAATAAACTAAATGAAAATAAAATGTTAGCTAACCTCTGGACTGTCGATCAACATACAACCAAAATTAGATTCGAGTGCGATAAGCCAGTCTATCTTCGAATTCGAACGGGTAAATGATATACAAACTCGGAAGCACTAAGCCCCATCTCAAAGTCGACTCCAATTGAGGTAGAAAGCACCGAACAAACGCACGAAGCTACCAAAGAAAAGAAAGAAGGAAAGGGCTTACCTCTCGTGAACACACTGGTTGATTCATCTTCTCGAACATGTCTCTGAATTTGGATTCGAACACGAAAGGGGTGACGATTATTCGAAGGATTTTTCTTCTGACCACCGACGGGGGATAATCGCAGAAAAGAGAATAGAGGATGGTTTAAACCTTTTCGGTTTTTATTCCTTTTAGATGAAGATCGAAAGGAGAACTGGTGGAGTGAGAGCGAATGAAATGAGGGTAGATCTAGGGTTTTGCCGATTCCACTTTGTTGTTGTCGGTTTTTGAAGATCGAAGCGGGGAAGGATGACCGGCGATGGAAATCAGTGATGGAGCGTGAGGAGATTGGGAGAATGAGAGATGAGGGCAGACCATGGATGTCTCTTGTTCGCAAGTTGGGTTGCAAATTACCGATGAAGATAATGAAGAAGGGTGGTGTTCCGATGAAGAATATTAAAAACGGTACTACGGTGAAGAGGAAGGTTTCGGTTTCTGGGCATGAGCGTTTTCTACTGGGTTCTTCGGATTTGGAATCGAGGCTCTGATGGAGTAAAACGAGAGAGAATGATGAAGGTGGTGGAATGGTGGTTCGAAGGATCAGAGGTGATGTGGTTCTGGTTTCCGTTTTTGGGAGATTGATCTAAGAATGGGGATGAAGAAAACGATTCTCAGACCGGTGGCTACTGTAGTCCAGGGTTTCTTTGTTTTTGCAATATTTATAAGTGTAGAGTGGCTTTTAGGGTTTTTTTTTGTTATGGGTCAGGTTTGACCCACGGTCAAATGCGGAACAGGGATTACAACAAAACAAAGCAAAAAATAAAAAAATACGAGAGAGGGCATGGCAGGGATTCGAACCCTAGACCCCTGATTTTCCAATGGCGTGCACGCACCAGTTAAGCTGGTACTGACTAATGACATGAATATTCAAAGATGAGCTTAATACCAAATGGTCCGAAATAATATAGGAAGAAAGAAAACCAGCACTACAATATGCTTATAATCAGGTTTGAACTCGAAACGCATGGAATCCTCCATCCTCATACTTACCAGTTATGCTACAACAGAATTCAATATATAAATATTGGAAGAATTACTAGTGCTCTAATTTGAACCGAATGATATCTTCAAATTTTAAATGAAATTATGCCAATATAAAATACAATAGTGAAAATGTACATAAAATGATGAAATAGATTAATAAAGAAAATACAAGTAGAAGTATCAATGACACGAAATGAGATAAAGAAAACAAGTAACGAGATAGCATGAACTAAAATAAAACGAATAGGCAAATAAAAAAAGCGAATAAAACGTAACTAACTAATCATGAAATAAATCGAAAAATAAAATGGTAAAATAAGTAAGTAACAAAAAGGAACAGATTTAAGAACGGATGCTTTGAAAATTAATCAAAAAAAAATTGTCATAACATGACAGTTTCAATTTGATATGCACATGAACAAGTTTTGAAAAGAAAGGCGATGACCCTCTTATTTTATTTATCTTTTGGATTTTCTTTATAGGGTGAGAATTTTTGGTGTCTACAGTGTCTCCTGGCGGTTTTGTTTCAGAGTAACACATTGTTGTAGTTCTTTACTACTTACTTCTTGTTGATATATATTATATCTTCTCGTGTGTCGGGTTAGCGTCAACATTCGTATGGTTCATCCTGCTTTCTGGCAGGGGGAATCTATATGTTGTGCTGGTATTAGAGTTCTGCAACTTCATCTTCCATTTCACATTATTCTTTGTGAGTTTTACTTCATCTTCCTGTTGGTCGCTTCCGCGCGCACCATATTCCAATCGATTCGACGGTTGTCAGTCATTAGGTAGATTCGCTCGAGGCATCTGCTAGTGTGCTAGCTTTGTCTTTCATCGTTGTGTAGTCACACGTTTAAGTTCTCATCATTAGGTAGATTCCTCTGGATTGCAAGAACTTGCATGATCCTTATGAGGGTTCTACGTATTATTCGTCCATACAGTGGGTTTCCTGTTTCTGTTATCAGCGTCGTCATCTTCGAAGGGTCTTCTTGTCTTCATTGTGTACCGTCTGCTACTTTGTGTTGTAGGTTCCTGGTTCCTCTAGCCCGTTGGTTAACTGCGGCTCTTCTCGTCCATCTTCGAGGTGATTTGCATCACTGTCCGTAGTACGGAGTTGACTACTTCTCGTGTTCCTAACACTACTTCTCTACATGCATGGGGTACCGTACTGATACATTACTACTTACCCGAATAACGTATAAATAAGTCTGCCAGGCCCACATGCTCCTATCGGAGTGCGGTCGTCCCATGTCTCATTTAGTAAACTAGTAACGTCCGTCACATTGCTTTTGTGAAGTATTCTATTGTCGATTTCCTTTTTGATGGATGTCTTTGTTGTAGTTCGATGTTAATTGGTCCGCATTGTCGGTTATCTTGTCGTAGGTGTTAATGTTCTAGTAGTATGGTGGTAAGGTGGTTGAAAACATTATTTTTGTTCCCTGGACTCATGTCCTTAGTAATACGTCTCACCTGATGCTCATTTCTAAGGGTGGTACTCGGTTGTTAATTAGTTAGACGTTAACTGTTGGTTCGCCTTTACGGTTGCAATCGGTTCATGTAATATTCGTGCTGAGTTAGCAACGTCAGTTCTCCTATCTTGATCTCCATGAGTACTATACACATTCTTTTCCTCCTGATTATTATCACATCTCATCTATAATTTTCGATACGGCGTAGGGTAAGTTCTCATATTTGGAGATTCATATTTGTTCTCTCTTCCGTTTAATTGGGTGCATTTCAGATTGCATAACAGTTTGACCAACTTGGCTCTTCACTTCTAACCATTCATTGTACTACACCCACAAAGGGTATGCCATTTCTCACAAGATTATGCTTGCCCATTAGGACTAAACATTTATCACTATTAGTGATTAGCATTGAATGTTGGTATATATTTCTGGCATTCAGCTAGTAAGCAATTTCTTGATTGTTACTTATTGTTTAGTGCTAGTTATTTGTAACTGCAGTTATTTATATTTCAAGTGCGCGATTTGGCGCCTGTTGTTAATCATCATTGTTATTCACATTGCTTACAGTATGTACTGTAGTTCCCTTACTTCATTATATTAACGTAGACATTGTTATGTTAGTAACATACTTCGAAAGGTAATCAAGTCGGTGTTCCCGGTCTCCTGGGCTGATGCCCCTTTATTTGTACATTGGGTACTTGCTTACTTGCGCTATTTAGCGTTCGGTTTGAGTGTTTGTAATGTCGATTTAGTTATTTTCCATTGTTTTAATTTACACATTCATTCATCACTGACACTCGTCACAATAGTAAACGACATGTCTTTAACACATATTATACTTATCATTTTTACATGGCAGAACGCCAATGGCGGTAGCCATTCTTCTACTTAGAACTTGTCTCGTAATCAGTATGATTTGATAATACACATAAAACTTAATCTGATGTTTGTTCGTTTTTTGTACATAATCGTACATAACACTCCTTGGTAAAGGTAGTGCTCAGAGGTGGTAATTATCCAAGCGTTAAGTGTTGATTCGCGTTCATTGTTGTGAATGATATTGGTAATAGCCGTATTACGGTAGAATTGTTCTTTCCACTTTTGGTCCATCTGTGGACTGATACGTTTTACTAATTCCCTGGTGTTCATCACAAGTTGGCATATATTGGTAGCATGTTTTGTCGGTACCGATTGTTATTCGATCGTATTCTCTCCGTAATTTTATTTTGTATGATTTAATATATAAACGTAAACTGTTAGTCACGAGTTTCCTTCTTTAATATCTTATTGCATAATTGTTGCTAGCTGTTTATAACTAGTATACTGCAGTTTTGTTTATCCTGACTGTAATTAATCGTGGCAACTTGTGAAGAGTCTCAGGAGTCATCCGACCCTGGTGTGATCAGCACCAGTGTTGAACTAACCTTCCACCCCAATTTGTGGTTGGTTTCTCTTGATCCCCGGGAATCAAGTTTCACCGTCCAATTCCAATTCAGCCATTAAGTGGGTTGATAACTAAATTATGTTATCTTGGCTCTTAAGCTGGTGTCATTTAATTCGTTCTTGCTTAGTAGTTATAATATGTTATGGGATGGTGTGCCCTTTTTATTGCGTTAGTCGGACTCGTCGGGTCCTTCAGAGGTTGTTGGCCTCGTATCTTAGTGGTTTATTGCAACAATTGTAGTTATGTAGTTTATATTATAGTTGTACAATTGTTTGGTGATTATTGGTAGCCATAGCGTTGTACCATTGGTCTACACAGTTTGCAGAATTCGTTTGTAACGATAATAGCAGCGGTAGCTGCAGTCGTAGTTGTTTGCAGCACTTGAAGTAGCAAGTGCGTGGGGTAGATGGAATTATTAGTACATTGTTTAAATCAGCGCTTGCAGTGGCAAGCGCGCCATGCAAGTAGAGTTGTCAGTTTAAGACTTGTTGTCCCACTGCCGCATTGGTTGTTTAAGTACCGTTATAATGATTGTTCATGAAAAAGACGGTATTTGGATTGGAAATTTTTTTATTTTTTTCCTAACCACATTGTCATTAAAATAACCAAGTCCTCCCTCACATTGGACTCACAATAGCGTAACGCTCGAAATTTGTTTCTCCACAGGTGTCATCACGCCAAGGTTCTAGCGTCATAGTATTGTGTGTACACTGGATTAGGTTTGGACTTTGAACATAACAGGATGGTATACTTACAATTCTTCTCCATGTGATCAATATAATCTCTTTTTACAGTTTGGTGTTACGATACATTTTTCCCCCATTACGGGCGACAGTTTGGTCTTACTGGTCAGTCTACCAAATACACACTGTATTAAGTTGATTACCCAGTTTAACCACGCTCACTAACTCTCTAGCACACACACACAAACTTAGACGCACACAGTAGACTCATGTTTTTCCTTGTTCTACTTCTTTTCACGTGTGTTCCTTATTTGTTCAATACGGCATATACTAAATATATATGCGTGAACACGCTACATTATAACTACCAATCTATGATAAGGTATTTACTGGGGAGTTAGTTGATCTTGTTCCCCGTCAAAATAACTATGCTCAAGGTAGGTTGATCACCAACTTTATGGTAGGCACAACTAAGACAAATGTCGCTCACTAGTTGGACATGTTGTAGGCAAGAGCTTAAGTGGTCGGTCACCACTTGTGCTCACCACTTGCCTGCTCTTGACGGATTCATTGATGCTCCATAAGGCTTCATTAATCCTGTATAATGAGTGCCTCTCGATAGCTTCCGATTGTGTCTTGTTATCTTGTTCATGATTATGTTTCTTTAACATGTTTTGTCATGAACTCTACCAAGTGCGTTGCTGATCCACTTGTGTTGATCCACTTGTTCTTAGTTTATATATTTGCATTTGTGAACATTTCTGACGTTGAGAGTCAACATTGTGTTGTGCTGATGTTTAGTGTGTACTAGGAGTTTTGCTGGAGCTCTGTAGACAGGTGCCCGACTGGTAGGGCACAAGTCATGACCAGAATGTGCTTGCAATCTT